>OZ020268.1:2210004-2620004 GCA_963971225.1 Melieria omissa | reverse complement strand
CACACGCCACACTCTGCAAATTTATGAAAATTGCAGCAAGCATTGCAACAACTCTAAAGAGCAAAGAAGTAAAGAAAATTGAAATGAGACGAAACACAAAAAAATAAATTCATGCCACCTACATTCCGGCACCGGCTGGCGAAACTAGGTGAGTGTGGCTGAGAATTATGTCGCGCATTATAGCCAATTATATGAACTGACGCTGACTGACACCTGCCACATGCTGCAGCACCTCAAGGCACCCACAACTGCTGCCCACCGCCTCTTCCTCGCTTGTAAATTATTTGATTACGCGCAACTAATGTATGTTGCATGCAACAAGTGTAGCAATCATGCTCCCCCCTCCCCCATTTCGTGCGAGGTGTTGAAGTGGGGCGTTGCAGTCGCACATGCCAAATGTTTCACTTGTTGTGTATGTCTGTGAGAGTTGCAACCTAATGTTATTGTTGTACATACAACAGTTGCATGTTGCACATGAAACACATGTTCAATTGCCGCTTCAGCCTCTGCTGCTCTGCGTCTTCACTAAAGCTGCAGCAGGTCGTAAATTTGTAGCAATTTATTGTGCTGTGCTATTGCAGTTGCCGGCGACTGCTTGCAACAAAAATTTTGCTATTGTGTTTTGGAAAGGAATGACGAAGCGCGAATGGTGAGCGGCTATTGATTCTAGGCGAGCAAGTAGACAATAAGCGGTGTTGTTGTTGTTGTTGTTGTTGTCATTATCAGCATGCGACACAATTTCCGCATCGCCTAAACTGCTTGCAAAAACATCTCTGCATTTGCAAGCGGCATGCAACAGCGACACATGCATTGACCTGAAAATTGAAATTAAATACTTTGTCCCACTGTGGCGGCTGTACACTACAACCACATTTAAAGAGCCAAGTCAGACCCAGACACTGTCTACCCCCCACGCCTGCCTGGCCAACACACAGTGGTGCTTAGCTAACACAAAAGTGGAGCTAATATCTATAAAATCATACTACAAGAAACCTCTGAACCTCTGTGCCATATAATTTCGGAATGCAGTTTCACACACACACCCACACGTATCGCTTCAACCATTTCAAATATTTTTGAATTTTTTCTCCACGCAGCTTTTCCATTTTGCATATTTCTATTCTTTTCTATTGAGCTTCCCTGTTTTGAATTTTTTTCTTTTCCAAAGCACCAGCACACCACTTGTCGCTACATTGTTTTTGTATCCTATTTTTCAAGGCAACAAAAAACAAATTTGCCACATGCCAAACGTTGCACATTTGGCTAGTTATCACATACAACCAATCGACACATGTATATGTTTGTGTTTGTTGTTTTGTATGACTGTCCACGCATGTTATTGCTATTGTTGTTGTTGTTGTGGTTGCAACATAATTTTACTCTGATTTGCCGCACAATTCGCAGTGATTTCGCTTGTTTGCCTGCAGTGCTTGTAGCAATTGCTGTTTTGATTGTTGTTGTTTTTAGTATTTGTTGTTATTGTAATGGTGTTTGTTGCTGCTTGTTTAGGTTGGGGCACCTTGTAAATTATGTCATTTCGACTGGAATCACGTGAGTTTCGCTATGACTGTTATTTATGTGAAGTCAAACAAAAATGCAGATTGAAATGTTGCGTTCCAGTTTAAATTGGACGCAGTGCAATAAAACAAAATGTTTAGATATCTTGAGAATAAGAATCGTTGTGTATTATTTATTAGTATTTGTAGAACGAATTATTTTCATCTTTAAAAAATAAGATATTTTTTTTTATGGTTTGAACAGAAAACCAAGAACACTTTCTAAGCTTAAAATAGAAAATATGAAATTGTTTGCACAACATTTTATTTATTCATTTTGGTTTCAACACATCAGTCGAGCATTCTTTCCTCTTTGAGCTTTTTTGCCTCTGTCCAACATTTGGCCAACACAAAGTGTGCCGCTTCGAACCAGTTGGCTTATCGGGCCACAAATCAATAAAATTAACAGCATTTGGAATTCCTGCCGTTTAACACCCCGTCAGAGCTGTTAACGAAGATTGCGCTCCGATCGACTGCTGTGCCGACAAGCGGCACAAGAATCACATCACGCATGCGTTCTGACGGCAATTACCATTCCAGAAGCGTTGCCGATCTAGTCAACAACAACATATATGTGTAACACCGCAATGACGGCTCACTAAATCGCCAGTCCGGTTTCAGTGTTGCTTCAACACTCGCCGACCGCCACTGCTGCTCGCGGCGTCAGCGTGCCGATTCAAGCGAATCATCCTTACTAATTCCACGCTTCCGGATGAGATAATTACACATTGCTTTGATAAGAAGCCGCTGAAATTGGTTTATTTCTCAATCAACGGCATCAAACTGAAAACACTGGGAACCAAAACACCGCCAGAGTGTGGCGAGGAATGAGCGCAGCAACAAAAAGCGCCACTGGAATTTCTTCGTCTTTTCCATTAGAGTCTTAATTAAAATGCCGCGCATCCTTTCCATACCCAAGCAACACCAAAAAAACCAGAAACTGTGTTTAAATACAATTTTGGTTTCGATACTCGTAGAAAGTAGCCGCTTCTGTCATCTCCCACAACTTTCACAACGCTCCCCAGCCAATGTCCGCTTCTCTGTCTCTGCCTCTGAGAACGGAATACTTCAGCATCGCCGCGTTTTGCTCACCGAACTGCTAATTAAAAACGCATTCGTCTTGTACGCTCACACACACCTCACGCCGCTCTGCTCTCTAGGCTACGTTTATCGCTGGTCTTTCAAGTGGCCAGATCGGCAGTCGCAGCAGTTGTCATAAATCTTGGCCCGCTGAGTGGCTGAACTTAAATGCTAAATCACATGTCGTTTAAGTATCGACAAAGAATTTCTTCGAGGCTTATTTAATTCGTAGCTTTACAATAAAAGTTCCAAATCCAAAGAGCCGCTGAAACAAAACACCAATGGAATAATTTTATCCAGACGTCTTAATTAGTGGCCCACGGCATGGCCTGCTGGCCGCTCGAAGCGAAATTCGCCCGAAAGAGAGATAACAAATGTAGAAGCAGCTGACTAGACGCTTGTCGCTTTTATTAATAATATTCATTGCAGTCTCTATTTTATATTCTTCAGATCTGTGTGTGTGGTGTGTGTGTGTGCTGCAGCGGCAGTAGCAGCCCGCAACCGGACGAGCGGAGGTCCGCTGCAGCCACACTGTGACCCGAAAGCTAATTCTGAAAATCAAAAGTTACCCATAGCGATCATAAAATATGGCAACGACTAATTGCGTACGCCGCCACTCCTGCTGCCGCTGCAGCTACCACCAACAGTCGCAGCTGTAACCGCAGCCACCGCCTCAGGTGTAAAGTCGTCACGGCGTATTTGCGCTGCTTGTCGGCCCGTTGGGCGCTGAAAGTCGCTGCCACTTCGCCGCATCCCCTGCCCCAGCAACGACGTGCCACAGCCGGTCGCGCTGGCTCCGCCATCTAATGAAGTCATCATCATTTGTTTCGAAATGAGCGCAGCCGTGCAGCGAGTGGCTGCGACAGCGCAGGTCGGCGCGTCGCGATGCGCCGCTGTCCTAATTGATTTATTCATGGATTAACCTGCTCGAGTGGACAACGCCACCAGATATTCCACTGCGGCACACACGCAAACACCCGCGAGGAATTAATGAATCCCTTGTAGATCGATGGCTGTTTGTGTTGCGCGAGCTCGAACCCACTCTCACCGTTCTGGTGGCTGTTGTTTTTTAATGTCTTTTAAATGCAGTTCGTATGCAGTTTTAATTATCGAACTCTACGTTTATAGTCGTCCACATTCGTTCCGGCAAGTTGTGGTTGTGGTTGTGGTGCTGACAAACACGGCCGGCGGCGGCCACATCCTCCTCGTACGAACACCGTCGTACGAGATTTTGAGACCAGAGACTTTGATGCCTCATTTCGCTTCAATCTTGTTTACTCAGATGTCGATTATATTTTATTCGGCTTTTCGTTACTATCTGTGTTCCGAAAGAAAGAGCAGAGCGAGAGCCGTAAAGATACAATGACGCTAATAATGATCACACAGTGAGTGCGAAATGTCAACGTACACCCAAATCACATCAATAACCGCCAAATGGACTGAGTCAAATATTCATGTTAAGTCAATTCACACGCAGTCGTCAAATACACGTTTCTTCTCTCGTCGAGAGCGTTCATCAGCAGATTTACTCAACTTTCAATTTTCTATGGTGGTAGTTATGTGTTTATAGTTACACATTACACAGGCAAACAATGCTCTGCCGTCTTGCCATGTCACACTCTCTCAGCTCAAAAGATGTTCCCTGAAGCCGCCAGAAATCAGTGCCATGTCGCTGAAGTTTCGCACAACATGGGCGAAATTTTGAAATTTGCATTGAATTCCACTTCCAATTTTTTATTAGGTCTTGTTCACCCAGCTAGAAATGCAAATTTTATGATAATATCCGCAATTTATGTTTCGTCTACAATAAACGAAAATTAGAACAAAAGAACATATTTAGGTCAAAGTGTACGATGTACATATGTGCGTGTCTCAGTGGGCTCGTAATTTCGAACACTTTATTTTCGGGTTTGCCAGCTAGAATTTGAATAATTTTGCACAAATATATTCCTGGACACCGTTATCGCTCGGAACCTTTGAACTGTGCGATCGGTATAAAAGCTGCTGTTGCCGCTGCTGCCAACTCAGTTATCGACGAGATATTTGCGTATACATTTTTTTGCTGCCCACAACCGGCGATTACAAAAACAGCGGCAAAGAATATTGAAGCCGGCCCGTAGATGAATTTCTTTTGGCTGAGAATTGTGCTACTGCTGTTGGCAGCTCTGGCACTGCAGTCGGCAGGTAACCGATCTTGCAGTCCGTCGCGGAGAAACAATATTTAATGCATTTGTCCCACGCGCAGACGGCAGCACCGAGAGGCAATCCAATGGCAAATTCAAATTATTCGGTCATCGCCAGCGATCGATGGCCAAACATGAGGAGGACAGAGCTGCGGGACGAGCCATAAACACCGATGTGCTGGGTAGATTCCTTCCTTTGAAGGCAACAGCCACTACAACGACAGCCGCTGTGACAACGTCAACTATTATCAGTCCCGGACCTCCCGCACCAGCCGCACCCATCACCATAAATCCAGTGCCCGTGCCCGTGCCAGTGCCTGCGCCTGTGCCCGTGCCAGTTATAATTACGGCGCCGCCACCGCCAGTTACGCCGCCAGCGCCAGTAACACCGACAGGTACGCCGCCACCCCCAGTTACGCCGCCACCTGCACCACCAATTGCAGCACCACCAGCAGCAACACCAGCACCACGGCACCTTAGCGGTTCTTTAGTACGTGGTCGAGCTGCCTACAACAACTACGACGAGGACGAGGACGATGATGACGACGATAATTTGGAAGACGACAAAGACAGGATGTGGCGCAACATCCCAATGCGACAGTTCAGAGGCAACAGCGACGCATCGACTGACGCACGTGTGCGCCCAGCGCCACAGTGGATTGGTCGCCAACTCAGTCAAAGTCCGAAGAATCGAAGGAGCCGCGAGCGTCAACAAAAACTGAAACGCAGTCAGACAGCGTTGCGTCGTCGCCGCATGCAGAAGCAGAGACAGCAGAGACAACGACTGCGCAAGCAGGCCGCCATGCAGAAGAAACGCTTACGCGCAAAGCAGGCACAGCTCCGAAAGCGCCAACGCAGCCAGAAGCAGAAGCAAAAGAGGCTCGCACTGCGCAAACGCCGAATGAAAGCGGCAAGACGGCGCAAGCAGCGCAGGAGAGCGACGCAGAAGAAGCAACGACGAAGGCAGCAGCGCTCATAAATAATCAACCGACTTGTAGCAAATGTCAATTAAATGTGAACTAAACCATTAGATCCATAAATTCCGCATTATCAATTTTTCCACTCCAGTTACTGGGCAATGAACATTCAAATACCTCAGTTCGTATGCAGTTTTAATCATCGAACTCTACGTTTATAGTCGGCCACATTCGTTCCGACAAGTTGTGGTTGTGGTGCTGACAAACACGGCCGGCGGCGGCCACATCCTCCTCGTACGAACACCGTCGTACGAGATTTTGAGCCCGAATATTGCTTTGATTCCTCATTTCGCTTCAATCTTGTTTACTCAGATGTCGATTCTATTTTGTTCGGCTTTTCGTTGCTACCTGTGTTCCGAAAGCAAGAGCAGAGCGAGAGCCGTAAAGATACAATGACGTTAATAATGATCACACAGTGAGTGCGAAATGTCAACGCACACCCAAATCACATCAATAACCGCCAAATGGACTGAGCCAAATATTTATGATTAGGCAATTCACACGCAGTCGGAATGTTATACACATTATGTCGGTAGTTATGTGTTTATAGTTACTCATTACACAGGCAAACAATTCTCTGCCGTCTTGCCATGTCACACTGTCTCAGCTCAAAAGATGTTCCCTGAAGCTGCCAGAGGTCAGTGACATGTCGCTGTCGCTGAAGCGCAATTTTGAAATTTGCATTGAATTCCATTTGTTGTTTTTTTCATACTTATTAGGTCTTGTTGACTCAGCGAGAAATGCAAATTTTATGATAATATCCGCAATAAATGTTTCGTCTACAAATAACGAAAATTAGAACAGAAGAACATATTTCGGTCAAAGTGTACGATGTACATATGTGCGTGTTTCGGTGGGGTCGTGGTTTCGAAAATTTTATTTATGATCTGTTTTCGGGTTTGGAATTTGACTAATTTTTCACAAATATATTCCTGGACACAGTTATCGCACAGAACCTTTGAACTGTGCGATCCGTATAAAAGCTGCTGTTGCCGCTGCTACCAGCTCAGTTATCGATGAGATATTTGCGTATACATTTTCTTGCTGCCCACAACCGGCGATTGCAAGAACAGCGGCAAAGAATATTGATGCCGGCCCGTAGATGAATTTCTTTTGGCCGAGAATTGTGCTATTGCTGTTGGCAGCTCTGGCACTGCAATCGGCAGGTAACCGATCTTGCACTCCGCCGCGGAGAAACAATATTTAATGCATTTGTCCCACCCGCAGACGGCCGCACAGAGAAGCAATCCAATGGCAAATTCAAATTATTCGGTCATCGCCAGCGATCGATGGCCAAACATGAAGAGGACAGAGCTGCGGGACGAGCCATAAACACCGATGTTCTGGGTAGATTCCTTCCTTTGAAGGCAACAACCACTACAACGACAGCCGCTGTGACAACGTCAACTATTATCAGTCCCGGACCTCCCGCACCTGCCGCACCTATTACCATAAATCCAGTGCCCGTGCCCGTGCCAGTGCCTGCGCCTGTGCCAGTTCCAGTTACGGTGACAGGTCCTCCCGTTACCGGTCCGGTAACACCAACAGCGACGGCAACGCCTACCGCAGTTGCACCCCCAACGGCCACAGCAACGTTACCACCAGCGACATTAGTACCTCCAACTGCAACACCACCAATTGCAGCACCACCAGCAGCACCACCAGCACCACGGGACCTTAGCGGTTCTTTAGTACGTGGTCGAGCTGCCTACAACAACTACGACGAGGACAACGACGATGATGACGACGATAATTTGGAAGACGACAAAGACAGGAAGTGGCGCAATATTCCAATGCGACAGTTCAGAGGCAACAGCGATGCATCGACTGACGGACGTGTGCGCCAAGCGCCGCAGTGGATGATTGGTCGCCAACTCAGTCAAAGTCCGAAGAATCGAAGCAGCCGCGAGCGTCAACAAAAACTGAAACGCCGTCAGACAGCGTTGCGACGTCGCCGCATGCAGAAGCAGAGACAACGACTGCGCAAGCAGGCCGCCATGCAGAAAAAACGCTTACGCGCAAAACAGGCACAGCTCCCAAAGCGCCAACGCAGCCAGAAGCAGAAGCAAAAGAGGCTCGCACTGCGCAAACGCCGAATGAAAGCGGCAAGACGGCGCAAGCAGCGCAGGAGAGCGACGCAGAAGAAGCAACGACGAAAAAAATCAACCAACTTGTAGCAAATGTCAATTAAATGTCAACTAAACCATTAGATCCATAAATTCCGCATTATCACTTTTTCCACTCCAGTTACTGGGCAATGAACATTCAAATACCTCAGTTCGTATGCAGTTTTAATTATCGAACTCTACGTTTATAGTCGGCCACATTCGTTCCGACAAGTTGTGGTTGTGGTGCTGACAAACACGGCCGGCGGCGGCCACAACCTCCTCGTACGAACACCGTCGTACGAGATTTTGAGCCCGAAGATTGCTTTGATTCCTCATTTCACTTTAATCTTGTTTACTCAGAAATCGGTTCTATTTTGCTCGGCTTTTCGTTGCTATCCGAAAGCAAGAGCAGAGCAAGAGCCGTGAAGATACAATGACGCTAATAATGATCAAACAGTGAGTGCGAAATGTCAACGCACACCCAACTCACATCAATAATCGACAAATGGACTGAGCCAAATATTTATGATTAGGCAATTCACACGCAGTCGGAATGTTATACACATGTCGGTAGTTATGTGTTTATACATTTTCATGTCTTGCCATGTCACACTGTCTCAGCTCAAAAGATGTTCCCTGAAGCTGCCAGAGGTCAGTGACATGTCGCTGTCGCTGAAGCGCAATTTTGAAATTTGCATTGAATTCCACTTGTTTTTTTTTTCATTTTTATTAGGTATTGTTGACTCAGGGAGAAATGCAAATTTTATGATAATATCCACAATTTATGTTACGTCTACAAATAACGAAAACTAGAACAAAAGAACATATTTAGGTCAAAGTGTTTGATGTACATATGTATGTGCGTGTCTCGGTGGGCTCGTGATTTCGAAAACTTTATTTATGATGTGTTTTCGGGTTTGCCAGCTGGAATTTGACTAATTTTGCAATTATATTCCTGGATTGGGCACAGATATTCATAAATTAACGGTTCGTATGCATGCGCGCGCACACAGTTGACGCATGGAACCTTTGAACTGTGAGATCCATATAAAAGCTGCTGTTGCCGCTGCTGCCAGCTCAGTTATCGACGAGATATTTGCGTATACATTTTCCTGCTGCCCACAAGAACAGCGGCAAAAAATATTGAAGCCGGCCCGTAGATGAATTTATTTTGGCTGAGAATTGTGCTGCTGCTGTTGGCAGCTCTGGCACTGCAGTCGGCAGGTAACCGATGTTGCACCCCGCCGCGGAGAAACAATAATTAATGCACTTGTCCCATCCGTAGACGGCCGCACCAAGAAGCAGTCCAATGGCAAATTCAGATTATTCGGACATCGCCAGCGATCGATGGCCAAACATGAAGAGGACAGAGCTGCGGGACGAGTCCTAACCGCCAGCGTGCTCAATAGATTCACCGCTTTGAAGACAACAACCACTACAACGACAGCCGCTGTGACAACGTCAACTATTATCAGTCCCGCACCTCCCGGACCTATCACCATAAATCCAGTGCCCGTGCCCGCGCCAGTGCCTGCGCCTGTGCCAGTTCCAGTTACGGTGCCAGGACCGGTAACGGTAACACCAACAGCGACGGCAACGCCCACCGCAGTTGCACCCCCAACGGCCACAGCACCGGTACCAACATTGACACTACCGTCGACAATACCTACAACTGCAGCACCAACAACTGCGGCACCAACAACTGCGGCACCAACAACTGCAGCACCAACAACTGCAGCACCAACAACTGCAGCACCAACAACTGCAGCACCAACAACTGCAGCACCAACAACTGCAGCCCCACCAATTGCAGCACCACCAGCAGCACCTCCAGCACCGCGGGACCTTAGCGGTTCTTTAGTACGTGGTCGAGCTGCCTACAACAACTACGACGAGGACAACGACGATGATGACGACGATAATTTGGAAGACGACAAAGACAGGATGTGGCGCAACATCCCAATGCGACAGTTCAGAGGCAACAGCGACGCATCGACTGACGCACGTGTGCGCCCAGCGCCACAGTGGATTGGTCGC
Organism: Melieria omissa; assembly: GCA_963971225.1. Taxonomy (NCBI): domain Eukaryota; kingdom Metazoa; phylum Arthropoda; class Insecta; order Diptera; family Ulidiidae; genus Melieria; species Melieria omissa. Next base: position 2,610,063 of record OZ020268.1, on the reverse strand, counting down.
CAACTCAGTCAAAGTCCGAAGAATCGAAGGAGCCGCGAGCGTCAACAAAAACTGAAACGCAGTCAGACAGCGTTGCGACGTCGCCGCATGCAGAAGCAGAGACAGCAGAGACAACGACTGCGCAAGCAGCCCGCCATGCAGAAGAAACGCTTACGCGCAAAGCAGGCACAGCTCCGAAAGCGCCAACGCAACCAGAAGCAGAAGCAAAAGAGACGCGTACTGCGCAAACGCCGAAGGAAAGCGGCACGACGGCGCAAGCAGCGCATGGGGGCAATGCAGAAAAGGCAAAAACGAAGGCAACAGCGTTCAACCGACTTGTAGAAAATGTCAAAGTCAATTAAACCATTAGATCCATAAATTCCGCAGTTCATTTTTCCATTCCTGGGTTTCTGGGCAAAATTGCTGCCAAGATCTGCTATGACCATTCAAATACCTCAGTTCTTATGCAAAAAAAGTCGTTTCTACAGTTTATCAGTAATTCATCGTAAAGAGATGTTATTACATTATTAGTTTTAAATACCTTATACGAAATTAATTCCATTGTATATATGGCAATGCCCATATATTCCTGACTAGCTGACCGGGTAAACTTCGTCTCGCACAACATTTGATTTAATTGAAGTATAACGCCACTTGTCCAACAAAAAAACGTATGCAAATCGGACGGTCCGTTTGAGTGTGATGCCGTAACTCACATACAGCCACCTTCTTTGATATATATAGATTTAAGTTATATGGGTGGTGCCACGCCCCCTTGTTCAATACCCGCTCCAATCCCGTCTGTCGAAAGAGAAAAGGTTGATACTTAATTTCATTGCTGTGCGACTTATAGTTCAGCAAAATATATGGGTTGCAAAAAAATGTGCCACGCCCCTTGTTCAACGCCCATAAAGTCTTACCAGTAGAATGACTCATCTATGGGACGACGCTATACTAAATTTTAATGCTGTGGACCTTACAATTTAGAAGTTATTCCATTATTAAGATTTGGCTTGTATGGATGGTGCCATGCGCCCTCGTCCAATCGCCCTGTCGAAGGACATGTGACTTATGGTTCCAAAGTTATCGTCTGAAAATGTTCAGAATTCACGGTCAAATATGGCAGGGATTTTCCTGCCTGAACTGACTTAATACGAATCCAACAAAAAGAACTCCATGGAAATCGGCCGGTCCGTTTGAGCATGATTCGCTTACACACATACATCCACTTTATTTTATATATATAGATTAGATGGGCTGGTATCTTCTTATCTTCTAATCATATCTTAGCGAATGATTCAGTAAAATCTCTAGCAAATCTCTATTATGGGAACCACCCAACGGACCCTCTAAAAGCTTTGAATTATAATGGACGGATAGACTTGTCTACGAGATTCCGAAATTGGTTTTAGGCCACCCCTGCCGGTTACCCCCTGCCAAGTTACTATGTGAACAATAGTCGGTACCGATGGTAGTGTGCAGCTTAAAGCAACAACAATGATATCTAAACAAAAACGTCTGACAAATCATGAAACAAGTCAAAAACCTTAATGCCAGCAACAGCTCTTGACCTACAAATGCTTCGTCAAGAAATTTTCAACTTCAAAACGACAACGCAAACAGCAAAAAATACAAACAACAGCGACCAGAAGTACTTTCGAGTGCTGATGAAACGGTAGCCGTAGCATTGCCAAATCGATGAGCTGTTGGCGCTGATTGCTCACACTGCTCACTTGCAGCGCATTCCGCAGCAATTTGCCTCAACAGCAGCGCCGTGGCATAGCACCTCACCGCCAACTCCCTGCCCACTAGGCGGCTTCATACGCGAATCAATTCGATTCGCCTCAACTTAAGCCGTAACTCAAGTTTAACCGGGCTTTAAAAAGGGGAGACGGGGCTTTAATTTGCATTTTGTATGGTTTACTAGGGAAACTATAAAATAGTATAACGACAACTTAACTCAAATTCAAAATATTTAAATATAAAATATCTTTTCTCGAGCCTTTTTCGACAAAAGTTTTGAATAGATCTCTCGCTCATCAGTTAATGGACAAGAACACTTGCAACCAGTTGGCCTTCACACCCGTCTCCCCTACAATAGAGACGTTTTGTTGTGTGCAAGTCCACATTTATGATTTGTTTAAGGGTCTCCTGTTCCTTTTCTATATACCCCCTCGTCTCCTTCTCGCTCCATTTCCACACATATGTATATATGCCATTTGGTTGCTGTTGTTCTTGTTGTTGTCGGTTGCGATACGAATTACGAATTTTGTGCCTTGTCATTCGTCTGATGATGGGAATGAAGCGCGTGGAATGGCGAATGTGACGTGGTCAACGGCCGGCGGACCATGGCTGCTGATGAAGATGATGGAGAAGAAAACTGCTGGTGATGGATTTTTGATTTATTTCACTGAACGCTGACGACGGCCAGCAAAACACCACTGTGGCAACGGCAACAAAAACAACGGCAACCGCAACGATCACACAAATTCGCAACTTCACTGCACTGCAGCGCTGGTGCTGCCCGTAAATTAAGTGTTTTTGTGTTGCTCCTAAAACAGTGGCAGCCGCTAGCGCCCATACCTCGGCGTGCACTGGCGTGTGTGTTTGTGTTGGCCACAAACGTGTTAATTTAATTTGAATGCACAAAAGAAAGGCTCCATTGAGTTGCTGCTGTTTTTTGTGTTGACAACTCAACAACACTTTCTGACGGTGCCGCTGCCACTTTCAACACCTACTGCCCGGTCATCTCTCTGCCTCCGATTACAGCCGTCGCCGTTCCTCGTCGATCATCTGCTGCCTGGTGTTCACTGGTTAATTGAATTTGTTGACCATTGGCACAGCTATACATATGTGTGTGTGTACGCTGTGTTTTTACATGTGTGTTTTCTATTTATTGGCAACATTTTGTGGCAACGGTTTGTTGAATTTCATGCTTCAAAATGCTGCTGATTAGTTTTCGATGGGGTTTTTGTGTATTCAAGCATTCGTACGCAAACACAGGTACGTATGTACATACATATGTACAGTATGTGTTACAACTATTAGCCTTAATCAGTTGCGAAAGTGGCTGCGAAGCGAATCTTCCGTTTCAATACACGTTGTGGTCACAGCTGCTGCTGCTGCTACCGCTCATGTCGTCGATGTTGTTGTTATTGTTGTTGCTGTCTGTAATAATGGACAAAGCGTGCATGCGCCACCAAAAACTCGTTGGACAGACTTGGTACTTGCTGCTTGCCACTTACCACCAGCCACTTGCCGCATGCCACATGCCACCCCACCACCACTTGGCTGTTGGTGTTAATTAGTTTGTGGCATAATTTGTCAGCAATTTCGGGTTTGATTTCGATTTCTCTGGTTGATGGTCGTTGCTCGGTTGACTGGTTGCTTCGTTGCCTGGTTGATTGGTTGTCTGGTCAACAGGGTCTGCTGTTGGAATGGCGGTGCGCTTGACTGCTGATGCTCTATGCTGTTCGCCCTCTAATTGGTCAATAAATTAAAACACTAAACACTAAAAATGTGGCCAGCAATCCAACTGTAAAACAAGCCATAAATACCACCCGGTCCACAGCGCACTGAGAATGCGCTACACAACAGAAGCGAATACAATTCGAGCGAATCTTCAACTGTGCAACCACTTGGCATGCCCATTGACCGGTCTCGATAGTCCAGCGGGTAACATGCTGACTTCTCATACCAGAGGCCTTAGGTTCGATTCCTAGCTCGGGCTGGTAAAACACTTGTCCACTTCTATCGCTATCCACATGAAGCAGATGAGAATTACAAGAATTTCCAAGTGTGAAAGGAAAATTGCCAAAAACCGCCGTTCGGATTCGGCGTTAAACTGTAGGTCCGCTCCCTTCCCACATCCGCTTGACATGTAGGTTGTAACCAGTGGCGCACACAGGGGAGGAGTTTTGGGGTTTGAACCGCCCGAAATATCTTTAAGTTAGTACAGAAATGTCATTGTTAAACGTCGCATATACATATATTCAATCATCAATATTCAATCATCAATAACACTACTCGACAGAGAAAATTCACTTGAAAATAAAAGTATTTTCTAGATTTACTGAACACGAAACTGAAAATCAAAATTTTTTTAAGAAGTGTTTACGAAAAACCCAGTTTTTGCCTGTTGTTTCAGTTATGAGCACATATCTCGTAAACGAATCATCCGACTAACATTGTCCGGCAGTGAGAAGATAATACTTTAGCCTTTCCAGCGATACGAGTTGGTCCCAATTAGATGAGAGTTGGTGAAGTTACTGACGGTGAAAGTGGTAAAAAAAGTGAATTTTTCGACCAATTTCAAATATCATAAATTTTTGAATGTTTTTTTATGGATAAAATAAATTATCTTCTCTAGTTTTAAAATCTAAGATGAAGGATTTGAGCAAATATTAAGCCTAATATCAATAGAATTGAAAGATAAATTACAAAGTTATGATGCATTGAGCGAAAACACCAACTTTGCATTTATTACACCGTGCGAAAAAAATTTTTTTTTTGCCGAGACTCATCCAAATTTTGATATACACGTAGATATGAAACTATAGGTCATTTATAGTATCCTGGCATAGTAAGTTTTTCATTTTTTGACCTTAAAATTTTAAAATATACACATTTCAAATATTTGTTTTAATATTTGTGGTAGTGCAATGATCAGGATTTTGGTATCAAATGAAAGAGAAAAATTGTCTCCTTTTAACCAAATATTCTATTTTGAACTTTCAGGACGGCGTCAGGTAGGCGAAAAACAAACATGTTCTGGATCTTAGTCTGTTTGAAATTATATTTTCTTTAAATTAATTTTTACAGTGTAAATCGTTTTTATTTTTGCCCGCATAATAAAAAATTCATATTCTCCCAACAACAGCAAAAAATAACTTTAAATATAAAAATTAATTGTCATTTGCGTATTTTGAAAGAAATAATCATCATAAAGTTAAGTTATAATAAATCACCAAAATACATTTTTGATTACAATATTGCAGACAATGTTTTTATTCTTTCGTTTCAAATGATTTATAGGGACCAAAATTCCATCTCTTCACTCTTCAGTAATTAGACGCGATTGAATTTCACGCAGATCATTTAGAACATTATTGATGATCATTTTCCACGCTCACGACGTGTGCTTTGACTCGCTTCTTTGCCCGAGAGCGAGTTCACAAAATCAACAAACCGCACCGAAATCGAGCTACCAGTGAAGGTCAACGCGTAAGTGCCAGCAGCGCAACACAAAAGCAAAAAACCCACGGTCCACAGCATTTTTGTAATGGAAAATGAATTCTGCAAACGCGCTCAGAACAAGATTGCCCGAAAGAACAACAGAACACGCAAAAAAAAACCAAACTATTAATGTGAAAAACTGGAAAAGCAAGAAGCAGAAAAGCATTAAATTAACCCACAAACAGTCGTCATAACTGTTACTTTGGCAGGCGCTTCTAGAGGGGCCGAGGTGGGGGAAAGACGGCGTTGGCGCCAGCGTGATCGCGTCGCCACACCATATCGCTGCAATCGATGGAGTGCAAATGGCTGGTTTGCATACATTTTGCGCCATTCAACTTGTTGCACCACACAGCACACATTAGCCAATAACCATAAGAATAAACTTGTATACACATCAGTCAGTCAGCGAGCTGTCCAGGCATGCAGGCAGACAGTCAGCCAGACTGTGTTGCGGCAGGCAAAGTGTTACGGCGCTGAGTGTTGAAAGGCTCGAAATCGTCTAAATTGGAGTCAATTGCAGTTTTACAATTCTGCAATTTGCATATTAATTTCCAGCACTGCTGCCGGCCGTTTGCCGCCGCCGTCGCCGCCGTGTGGGCGTTCACTGCAATGCGCACAACACATGAATTAAATTTAGTGATTTATTTTGCAGATCTTTTAATTGATGGCCACTGGCTGTGGATTTGAAGGCCTTGCGGCATTAAGTATTGAGTGCTCACGGTCACAAGTGCCGCATGCTCAGCTTTCAATTCTTTGCATGTTTTATGGAAATATCAGCATTCAGGCCCACAATCCACATTACTTTCGCCACGGCACACCATTCGCCAAACACCAACATAGACGGCCAGAACTGCGCTTATCTCTGCCACAAATTAACATAGCAAATGCTTATCGGCAAATCATTAAAATTCTCCGAATAGCATCGAATTGAAATAAAGTGAAAACTTTTTAGACTGCACTGCACGTCCGCACTTGGATCGGTCGGCTGCAGCAGTCGCAGTGCAGGAAGCCGAAACCCCAAAAAGTTCTTCCTCAATGATTTATGAATTTCACAAGTCGAATTTGCAGCGCAAAGTTGTAAAACTAATTCGACCGACAGCAAATGAAATTCCAATGCAATCCTCTTGAAACTATTTAAATTGAAAATTACATGGCCAGCGCTGCGACATGCCGGCGCACTCAACACAACAAGCACAGCGGACACAACACAAAAACAAAGCAAGAAAGCTAAGCAGCAAAACTGAGAGCGAGCCAAAGAACCCAACCAAAGCGCCGAACGAGGAACTGAAGGACCAAACACCGGAAATGTCCATTCACTTGCATATTACCAAAGTTCCGACTGGCGACGAAGGAAAGGACGACTGCGGCCGGACTGGAACGGGCGGCTAACTTCATAAATTCGCCACGGCTTAGACTGCAGTAGTGGAGTGGCGTCGAGTGGAGTGAGGTAGAGTGGGCTGAAGCAAAGCAACACGAAGCCAGACGAAAAGTATTTCGATGCGCCGGAAACCGGAAGCAAGCAATAATTCAAATGAATTTCAAATCAAATCATTACAAAAATGTGCACAAAATATGCGGTGGACACACACAGCGCCCGACCGTCACTCAGACAGAGAGCGTAAGGCTGGCAGACAGGCGTGCAGACTGTCGAGAAAAGTAACGAACTGAGGCATCTCGCGAAGGCATTTGGGGGCGACAGTGGTGGCTGAGTGGAGAGTTGGCAAGCAAAGTTTTTGAACTTGAAAATACGAAACTTTTGGTGGCCCTGCACGACGACTTCAAACCGGAAATTGTTTGACGAACATTTGCGGCAAACCTCAGGCGGCAGGCATTTCATTTTAATTGCAGCTGCCACATTCAACATTCAACCCATAGGAATCCGATACAACTTTGCAATATTCGATTTAAAAATGTTCAGCTGCTTACATGAATAACACTATAAGAGCACCAACAAAACAACTGTGTGTGTTTGTGAGTTGCAATCGTGTATTGTGTACTGGAATCGGTAAAATAATGGCAAAATTTTTAAAGAAGCTATCTTTTTTAGTTAAGAGTAATTAGCGAATGTCGAGCAAATTATTGAATTATTAATCTTGAACATTGTCAATGTACAAAAAGTGCTATGGGCGACATTTCTAACGCCTCGACTGTCACCATTTAATAATGCAACGCCAACCGTAAATGCAGGTGCAGCATTGTTGATGTAGTTAACAACAAAAATGACACCAACAAGCCATCAAGAAACCACCGATAGCCGACCAACAATGACAGCGTTGATTGAACGCTTCGACGACATGGCGGCGCCAACCACGCACGCTGCACCAAATAAGGCCACAAGCAACACGCGTGGCCTCCGATTTGTGGGCACTTTGACGCTGCCATCGCAGTCGAACCGCATTCCACGCTCAACCGCCAACTGGCAGAAGCTTACAAGTACAATAGCAAGGAGAAAGACCGCATTCCGCACGGCCCAATCTGCGGGCGCGTTGTAGAATAAAGATCAATGCCACACAGTTTGCAATTCAGACTAATTTTATTTGACAACTTTTCCACATCTGAAGTCCGGTACTTGGAGCATTGTTTTAAGTCTGTCTTGGTCGCACCATAACCACCCGCGGTCTGGACGGACGTCGACGACGCCTGCGGCCTCTGTTGGGCCGCCGATTGACGCGGCGCCGGTTGCCAGCAACCGCTTGACCCACAATTTGCGGCAACAAACCTGGTACTGGCGAGGCGTTGGCAGCAGCACCTAATGGTCCATTGCCAGCGCCGGCTCCAGTGCCAGTGGTGCCTGTAGTTGGTGAAGTAGTGCCGCTGGTGCCGCCGGCCGAGCCACCGCCCAGACTGATAACAATGGGCGTCACACGAACTTTTGACTGCTGTGTGAGCAGCTGATTGATGGCCGCCCCTGAGCCGGTGAGAAAGCGCAACTGACCGCTGTCGCTATCCTCAACGTACAGCGCGGTTTTTCGCTCCTCGCTTCGCTTCTTGGGTGCCGCTGCAAAGAAGAATTTCGACTTTAGTCGAACGCACAGCTCGAACTCACAACTCTGGCTATACTCACCAGTTGCCATGGCCAGGACCAAAGCTGCAACACACACAAATTTCAACAGCATTTTTGAAAACGCTGCTGTTTGTTCCACACTCTACGAAACAGTTCAAATTTCAGCTCAGCTGCCAAATGTACAGCGCTACACTAGAAGACGATGTGCTCTGACTCCGCAGACCTCCACCCGCTTTTATACGGTTCTCGAGAATTTCTCCAAGCTGAATGATATGCAAAAATCTGCTCAAGAAATTTCACCACAACAATTGCTGCGTGTGTGAGTGTGTGTGCTTTAAGTGAAATTTCAAATATTAATTGAAAATCACTTGGAAATCGCGTTGAGCGGCTGCAAAAGAAAGCACTTCAGCCGAAATGAAAGAACTGCCCTTAGGGCTTCAGCTGTGCAGCCAAGTGGCTTGCTTTGATGGCGGGAAAGCTTGACTGCGATGATGCTTTGGTCACGGCTTTTGAGCATCCGTGGATGCTGAACAGTGGAACAAATGCTTGATTCGCGTATACCCTACATGCATCTGCGGCATACGCTACGAAGCATTTAAGATACACAGCAAAGTTACTTTATAGGAGACGAAATATTTTTGGTTTTCGAAATAAGTTTATCTATGGTTTCTATGGCAAGATTTGATCGAATTCAGACTACAACACCTTCAGCAACGAATGTTTTGAAACAAGTTTTTACTAAAATTTCTAAATATTACTAAACTATTGTCAAAAAGTCTATATTAAAATTTGAAAATTGTTTTATTTTTGAAAGCAAGTTCTTATAGAAAGAAACACAAGTCAAGCTTTATATTTAGTTCAGCTCTCGACTCTCGAAAGCATTCCACTTTACTTAATTTTTTGAAATCTATATAAATACAAAACATAGAAATATTTTCGATTTGACTCCTTGCTGATGAACAGCATTGAAGGCAAAATAAATGTAAAACCTTACCTTCAGCAACGAACTCTTTTTCACTGATCCACTCTTATACGTGGGTGGTCCGATAAGTACTTAGCCTACAAAATAAAAACGAAAATTTTGGAAAAGTGGCGATTTATTTCTCAACGTTGTCTCCTTTCAACTCGATACATAGCGATGCTCCAACTTCTTTAACCCGTCTGAAAAATACGTTTTCTGGAGGCCTCCGTGGCGGCGATAACCTCCTCATTCGACTCAAATTTTTGCCCGGCGAGTGACTTTTTTAAGTTTGGAAACAAAAATAAGTCACACGGGGCGAAATCTGGAGAATACGGTGGATGGGGCAGCTGTTCGTAGCCTAATGCGAGCAATTTGGCGAATCACCGACCGATATTGCTCTTTTTCCATTTTTCTAAAATCCGAGGACACGTTTGTTTCCACACGCGGTCAAAACAAAACTACAAATCCAATATGGCTGAATTTTGACAGTAGCCGTCTACGAGGATGTACTACACGATAGTAAATTTCTCTTACGATAGTGGCACCATCCGGCGGTGGTGCTAAGTACTTATCGGACTGCCCACGTATATCATTAAATACTTTGTTTGCTTCAAAACCCCTACGAGTTCACTATAGATAACCGAAAATGTAGGGCCACAAGAAAACACCTTCATTTCACCCTTAGAATACCGAATGTCTTTTCAATTGGCCAAGTTTAGCGCAGAAACCCCGTAAACCGATTTTAATTTTTTTTTAATTCACTGCGCATTTTCTTACAACGGTACACGACAATTCTACATAATCATGGTAATGAGTTTTTCAACATATTTTTTTTTTAGTACTTTGCGTCAGCACAAAAGTAGCAGCCCGGAGCGAGACAACAAAGCCCTAAACAAAGCTTGTGTTCCATTACTGATTTGTTTTTATTTTTGCATTGCCCATACGAACATACATACGAGTACATGTGTTTGCATGTATGTAAGAAGCTCTTTGCACACATGGGAAACGGTAGTAAGCAATTGCGGCAAACCGGTTCGCTAGAATCGTTGAAGTCTCCACGCGCTGTCCGACAGGCAACAAACTGAGCCTGAGCGCGCCAATTATGGCCTCAAACTTCGCACCTCGGCATTAAAAGTTGCGCTTTTACGTTCAAATGCAAAACTTAAAAAAAAACTTGCCCGAGTGGCGGTGTCTCCCTGCAGCCGTTGCGAAGTTTCGAAGCTTTCGATTGAGGTTGCAGCTGCAATGCCGAGGTAAAGTGTCCCTTTGCCATCCACACGCCTTTTTTCACTTTTTCTCGAAATAGAAGCGCCACAGCTGCAGTGCAAGCACGGCCGCCAGTATTCCGAGCATTTCGCCCCCAATGCGCACTGCGCTTTGATTTTTGTTTTCGCGAAATTTGTGTGCGCGCTGCGGTTTCCGCCGAAAGATGCACCGGCGAAACTCTTTGCAAACATTGGTTGGGCCCGTGCCGCACGTGCTGCCTCCAGTTTTTTCGAGTGCGGCGCGCAACATTCACGCAGTGCCAATAGCTCAGCGAGTGCGGTGCGTGTGTTCGGATGGGACTGGCTGGATGTGTGCTCCCTAATTGCATTTCGAGATATCATGAAAATTCGCAGAATGCCTATCACTTACATTGTTGGCTGCGACTGCGGCTGTTGCGTTTCTGCGCCCTTGGCTCTTCCATAGACCTCAACTGCAAGTGCAATGTTTTCGTTTTTCCGCATTCGCGCTGGGTGCAAATTGAAATTTTAATTAAACCGAGATGGAAAACTGCTGTTGTCTCCACTTAAAGACGCGCCCCATTTTCCTCGGCGTTCAGAGGGCACGTCAGGCCGCATCAAGTTTCAGTTCCTTCCATTTTTGCTGTGGCTAAAAGCACTTTGTGCTCTCCACGAGTGCAGTGTGCAAATGTGAAACTTCAGACGGTGATCGACGCCCGTTTCGAAGCGTATTTGTGAGTTAAAAATTGTGTAATTTGGTGAAATTCGAATTAGCTACAAAATGCTTTTTTATTGTGAGTTGGATTTCAAAAACTGTAAAGCTACATATTTGGAGTGAACTAAAATCGTCAGCCAGTTAGACACCTTCCAACCTCCTCTTCCCGTTCGAAGCGGCACAAAGTCGTTTTCACACGTGGTACAAATTCCGCCACATGCACAGCATCCCCTCGCCGAGTTGGAAGTGTTTGACAATCTTCAGCCAGCAGACAACATCGAGATCAATGATCGCAATTAAATTGCTCACCGGCAAGCGGCCCGGCTTCGTTGGTCTTTGTCGCGCCATGCGGCCCCCAACAGTAGCGCGCTTGCCCATTTAAAAATCATAAAGTTTTTAGAGTCGCACTCGTAATTGCTACATCTGAGTCATAAAATGCTAAAAATACCCTGCGCACATTTCTAACGCGCACTGCTCGGCACGTCACGAGGACGGCCGTCGCGCAATCAGATTAGATCAAAATGACAAACAGACGAAAGAAATAAATTACGCCCAGGCAGGCATAATGCCTGTCAGCTTCGTCCCCACGGCGGGGAGCAGCGCTCACAGTAATGCAAGAGGAAGTGGTGGTTTCAGCGCGGCACTGACACGCCAACTGGCATGATCATCAACGCACCGACGACGACACGACAAGCGGAATCGAAACATACTTAAATTCAGCAGTCGATCCATAACAAACAAGCCGGGAAATCGAACGTGAACATAGTCGTAAAAAAGCGCAAGCGGCCCATTTTCAAGTTTACCTTCAAGCACGGGCAATGTTGCCACCAAGGGGGATCGCAGGAAGTGCCAAACACGATAAAAACGTCAGAGCGATGCCGTGCGATGCATTGCTGCCAGCCGCGACATCCCCCAGCAGAGTGCAATGGAAATCCATTTGGAGTGCGGCTATTTTTAGCGCCTGACGAGCGAGCAGGCAAATCGCACCAAAGACGGAGGCGCGTTTGATGCGTGAATGATCGCTGGGAATTGCCCCATTACGCCAGCTATGTCACACCTTTATTAATTGCAGACGGCAGCAGAAAGGAGGAGGCCAGAGCCGCTGCAGCAACAGCAGCAACAGTGTCGTCGGAGGGAAGCGAGATATGCAACAAATGCAAATTGAAATACATACATCGAGGGGATATCCCCACTTTCGGCGGCAATTGCAAGTTTGGGCTATTTTGGGCCAATAAAAGCGCGTCGACCCTCGCTCGTTCGCCGTCCTTCACTTGGCGTACGTGGCGGTCCGTCCTGGTGTCTGCACATGCGAAGTGGGCACATGGCAACTAGATGCCTACTGCTCATTGCTATTTCTAATATTCCTTGAATGGGACGAGGTGCTTGCACTCTGCGTCAGCCAGATTTGTGTGCGTGCGTGTAAGACAAGATTTTATAACGTCGCGAAACAACTTTAATGGATGTTTCTATTTTTGGTTCAATTCCCAACAAAAGGGGGAACGACTTTAACAACAGCGACTAAAATGCAAAGTGATGAAAAATTCCGTCTGGCTGAATTTTTGCTCACTTTTAAAACTGGGGCTGACAACGACGGCAGCAGAAAACTACAACGGGCACGCGATATCCCGTAAAAGTCAAAGCAACGTTGAACATGGACGCCTCAAGAGCTGATTGGAATTTTGTTTATAAATGAACTTTAAGATCAACAGAGAATTTACAGTTTGTCCAACGTCTAAAGACTATCTAAAGCTTGAAGTTAAAGAACTCTGTCTTAACCAGATCAAACCAAATACTCTACTCGCATAGGTGTGTCGTGTAAAGACAATAACACTGTACAACACAAAAAAATAACAAGGTTCTGACAACGGATTCTGGTAGAGGGGGCCAAATAAAAATATACGTGTATCGGCGTTTTGAAAGTTTACGTCTGCATTTTTTCTAGGGGGAGTCAAAGTTTACCCCCTTTTTTGCACATTCTTTTGAAAACCATGTAACCTCAGATTTTAGGTATATGATGTGTTCAGCAATTTGATGTAAAATAGTACGAAGAACATTTTTGTGGAACATTTTAACCCTTCAGCTCCTATTTGTATGGGTCAATTTGTCCCTTTTTTCTAAAATGCCAAAAATGTCCTAGAAAACAGGACTTTTTAAGTACAAAATGTACCACGAAAATATTTGCCATAAAATTCTGCTATAGGTCTCTGAATACATCGAAGCTCAGAAATCAACTTGAACGCCAGAATTAAGCCAAAACTGTAAATGTGTTTGAGCGTTTATTTCGTACTTTTCTTCAAAATTGGTACTAAAATTTCCTACAAAACTTGATTTTTGAGGGTTAGTGTGTATGGGAAAAATAATGAACGCAAAAGTCACCGTGCAAAAGAAAGCTCTAGATATAATATACCTTGTGACCGAAAAGTTTCCGGAAATTTTAAATAAAACGCAAAATTCTTCATCTTCATCAATATTTATTTTATCTCCTTCAAAATATGCTCCATTAGAAGCGATACACATATGTCAACGTTTCTTCCAATCATCAAAACATTTTTTACAGGCGCTTTCCGGTATGGCTTTGAGTTCCCTCTGCGAATTCTGTTTTACGTCTTCTATGGATTCAAAACGCGTTCCTCTGAGTGGTAATTTGAGTTTGGGAAACAGGAAAAAGTCCCACGGTGCAAGATCAGGTGAATACGGTGGCTGTTCGATGGTATTTATTGAATGTTTGGCCTTAAAATCGTTGATAATGTTGGCTCGGTGCGAGGGAGCATTATCGTCATGAAAAATCCATGAATTATCCTTCCACAATTGAGGCCGTTTACGGCGGATATTTTCACGCAAACGTCTTAAAACAGTCAAATAATAGTCTTTACTGACTGTTTGTCCTTCAGGGACGAATTCATGATGCACCACACCACGAATATCGAAGAAAACAATCAGCATTACCTTGATTTTCGAGCGACTTTGGCGTGGTTTTTTCGGTTTCGGCTCGTCTTTTCCTCTCCATTCCGATGATTGTTGGCTTGTTTGCATGTCGTACTCGTAGACCCATGTCTCGTCACCAGTTATGATGTGTTCCATGAAAGTTGGATCAGAATTGGCACGATCAAGCACGTCCAAGGAGACCTGTTCACGGTACTCATTTTGAAGAAAATTCTCAACAAAATCGCAACGCACTACTGAGGTGAACTGGTTTCAACAGCTGCCGTAAACAAACTGTCTGACAGATCGCGCTCATTTTTAGCATAGTAATTAAGGACAGTGCTACCAACCTACAGAAACTTAAAATATCGAAAAATATACAGCGCGCGAATTTTAAACGAGAATTTCCGGAAACTTTTCGGTCAGAATGTACTTATATAAATAGAAAAATTTTAACAATTTTGGGTATTTAAGGTATTCATTATATTTTTCGTTTAGCTCTTGGCAATACCGCACCGTTATCAAATAATGTTTTTTACGTAGTCCACTTCAGGCTCAATACAGCTATTTGCATAATTTTAAAGATTGTCTAATGAGTATTATAGATCACCGCCTGGGATATCCTTCAGGATGTCGTTACAAGCATTTTGGGTAGCTTCTACGTCCTTAAACACTTTTTTATCGACAAATGCAAATTTTTTTGAAAAGGTTAAAACCGCATGGTGCCACATCTGGTAAAAAATGGGAGTGATTGATGGTTAAAAGTGCCTATCGATGAGATGGCGTCGTCTAATAGCCAAATGTTCAGTTAAAATTCGATACATTTATGGTAGAGAAATACTTAAATCCAATTTCAAAAATTTCATTGAAAATTATGGCTGATCTTTGATAAATTACAGCCCCGTTTTGATAAAATCTGTGATTATCGCGAATTTCTGTTGGCTAACATGTTAGTCACATTTATGTCCTGACAATCGTATTCCTTACCATAAACTTAGTTCATTGAAATGTACAAACAATTTCAAAATTACAAAATTATTTTTGTACCGATGACACAAACATACTTTAACTTCAAATGCAATAACTTTGCTTTCAGTGGACCAAATTTCATGAAATTTTTACCAAAAATCGGGAAAATATGTAATTTTCTAAGCACTTAGTCACATACAAGTAGCACCACCAGAAAATGCCCTATTTGAAAAATGAAGTTTACTTTAAAAAGCACGAAGTTAATACTAAATTTGGGAAAACAAAGTTTTTGTGCTCCTGGTGTAAGTACAACTATGGAAAACGTAGATTTACTCAAATCGAATTGAACGTTGAATCGACCGAATGTTAGATTGAGACAGAAAATCAAAATTGGCCGACTCTTGATATGAAATATTGCAGATAAACATTGAAAAAACACACATAATATGTATTGTATGTGTCGGTGTATTACACTCAAAGCAACTCCCCACGCAACTCAAAAATGAAAATATATTCATACCATACATGAGTTTTGTAATGCGTTACAACCTTTGTGGGTAACATTATGCAAAAGTAACACATTTTTATACCTTAGCCCATCGCCACGCCACCATATTTGCGCCGCTGTGGAGTGCGGTTATGTGAGAAACGGCAGCCAGCGCCCCCATATCATCGCTGCACAAAGCAATCCTGTTAATGTGCCCAGAGCGAGCGGGGGTGCACTCGCGCCGTCCGTGCGATACTTTTAATGCATTTTCCGTGCGAGTAGAATGGGGTTTTTCATTTGGCTCGCTGCGTTGCATGCTTTGCTGCCGTTGCCTTTAATGCCCCATGAGTAACATTTGCTGAAAGGTGAATTCGGCACCATCAACGCCCACCGCGCCATCCATTGCCCAACGCCAGCTACAACATGAACATCAATAGCGGCGGTAGAAGCAGCAGCAGTGGTAAAACATCATCAAAAGTAGCACCAACCGATGTTCAACTCTTTAACAGCAGCAAAAACATGTTGCTTGACGGATGGACCTCGGCTTTGTGTCACACCAGCGCATGACATATGTAGTCGTATGTATGTGTGTGTGCAATGTGTGCGGGTCCTCTTTTCAGGAGGGTGGCGCAAGTCTTAATGGACGTCTACTGTGACACATTAAAAATCGAAACGACTCCACTTTTATTTCTAAATCCGCCCGCCGCCAAATGGCCGAGGCGTTGCGGTTGGGTGGGTGGGGACGAGCAATCGCACGGCTGGGGCCTCGTTGTGCAGCACCTAACAAGCTGCCGCCTCCAGAAATTTAAGTACTCGTAATTTTTCATAACCATAAAACTGGTCCCCTCCAGCCTGTGCCGCGCGGCCGCGTGTGAGCGTATGTGCGGCTTTGTGTTTTTCATGAGGTTTTAATATCGGGATGTATGGTAGGTACTCGGCATATGTGTGCATGGGAGACATTAGAAATTTTTACGACTTTCTATTACTCGTTCTTTGGGCTCTTAATGTTGTTGTTGTTGTTGTTGTTGTTATTGCTGCAGTTTGTTTTTCCTGCGGTGCGGTTTACGGCAGCAACACTCCGATTCATCGTCAAGGTACTCTAATTTCGGTGCTTGTTTCCTTCGGGGTCCGAGTACTTCTCGCATCATTGCCGAGCGCTCGCTTCCTCGAGCTGCCGACTCCACGTACACCGCTGCCACAATGCGACATTCGAATTAAAAGTACGAGTCTCGGCTTCGACGCTGCACCAGGACGCCGCGCGGCTAAGTGAAAAAACTTGTTCCCCACACCGCATGTTACACCGCACACCACACACTCACGCTTGTTCCTGCGCCGTACTTGACGTCAAGTAAAACTCGCACACACACACACTCAC
Source organism: Melieria omissa (assembly GCA_963971225.1). Classification (NCBI taxonomy): domain Eukaryota; kingdom Metazoa; phylum Arthropoda; class Insecta; order Diptera; family Ulidiidae; genus Melieria; species Melieria omissa. The sequence continues at coordinate 2,593,193 of OZ020268.1, read as the reverse complement.
CTGCGGCAGAGCGCCGATTTGTGTTTGTGAGCGAGCGTGGAAGATTTAATCACAGTTTTATGTGGGCTTCGGCAGCTTTGTGTGAGCCGCCAGCCAGCTTCAAGCCGGGTCGAGTTGGAGCCAAAGTTAGTAGGCCATTAAAACTGTTAAATGCGTTGTCATTGTTTTAATTATTGTGAACATCATTACATACAACTGGGATGTAAATAAAAGTAAGTGGTACACGCTCGCAAGTATTCGACACTCCAGCGCCACGCTTAATAGAATTCCTCATGTCGCTATCGGAGTTAGTGCTGTTTGTTTTCGCTTTATTGTTGCTGGCTGACACGATTTTGCTGTCAATGAAATTTGGTCATTCGGCTGGTTATAAGGAAATTTCGTTGATGGCTCCGTGTTGGTATGAAATTGAAGTGACATGGCTGCTGATTCATAAACGTTGTCCAGTGGGAATGCAAAACATTTTTCATACTGGATCAGAATTTGCACTCACTAATGTCACTTTGAATTTCGGCTTTGGGTTATGTCATATTTCCTGTGCGGCCAATTTTGCATCGGCTGCTCTCCATATCTCCACTTCATCTCTTTTATCTTCGTTATTGCTTCCTGCAATCATTTATAAAAAGAAATGGAATTGGAGTTTGTGCTGTTCATGGCTCAAACTCGTGCAACTCTTTACAATTAAGCCACACATTTTGGGCAGCTTTTCATCTTTACCATTTGTGTTACTCTTGCAGCCATAAATCGCCGGCTACATTTTCGGGCGTGTCCAATTTCCAAAACACAAGTTTCAAATTATGACGCACAAGCTTCGACATTCGACTTTGGCGACAGCAATTTGCTGGCAAATGATCAAAAATTAGGAAACACAACGACAGAAACGCCACTTGATGCGACTCATTGCCTGCTGATGACCACTTAGAAGTACGCACTCACACACACACACGCACGCACGCACAAACAGTCGCAGCAGCATCTTTGACCGTGTCATATAGTCAAATGCAGACCACTTGAGTTAATTTAATAAATCAAAATTTGAGTTTTGAAGAGTCCTTGAGGGCATGAAATGTGCATTTTATGTAAATTGCGCTGTCAGGGATGAAAAACCGTTTGCTGCGTTCAACAGCGCTAAGGACACTTTTCAACAACTCAGTGATACTTTTTCTGTGCCCCAGTATTAAATTACAAGCATTGTAGATTCGGAGCAATTGTAGAATCAAGTGGATAATGACAATAATGGGAAAGGACACAGGATATGTAAATGTGAAACGAAGACGACGCGCAGTTATGACAGCAAACGCTGACGGTTTCCCCATTTGACATTTTGTTGCTGCCTTTTTCTTGGCCTTTTGATTCCAATCGACGAAATTCGACAAAAAGGGGATAACACAAACGACAGCCAGCAAGCGATATCTGCAATGTGTGGATTTACATGGATTTGTTAGAAGTGCTGCCTACTTGCCGCTCCGTCACACAGGAATACATTTAGCGAAATCCGATACCGATTTCGTGTGGCACTTCCTTGGAGCTTGCATGTGCGTGCAGCCGTCGCCGTTTATTTTGTAAACATTTGGTTGCAATTTAGAAGTAACACTGATTTTTTGAAGTTGTCTACGGTTACAGCACAACTTCCAGCGAACCACTTTTCCGCAGCTCTTTCAATTCTTTATGGCTTAGGGTTTTGTCTTCCGCCTCGAAAACAAACAAATTTCAATTAAATCAATTCCGCCGTCGACTTGTGTGGCTTTTCTCACATTATTCACGGGATTTTCGTAGCCGCATGCCCTCGGCCGGAGAGATCACGCTGGGCGCGCATATTTGTTACGCTTTTCTTCTCGATACCGCCGTAGCGTAATGAGTGTGCCGCTGGTTTTGGCACGGCGTCCGCAACGGCATTGCCCGTCAGATTGAGTCGTTTCGAAAATATGAGGTTTTCGCTCTGCGCACTTGCTGAGCCGCCGACGTTGCAGTCGGTGTCGGCCAGCGCTTGAAGTGGTCCGGCACTGATTGAATTTCCATAATTAATCAGAATTTTCATGAAAAATGACTATTCCGCACAAGTATGAGAGAATTGGGTGTATTTCTCCCACAGTGGCTGGGATCGGCGCTGTTCATTGCCACTTTTGCTAAATGTGGCCACACATTTTTCAAGGTTTTTGTGCATTGTGCTTGGTAACTGACATTTTCGACCTTTTGCGCTTTTAAATTTGAGTTGTGATTTTTGCAGCCTCGTGCCGTCAAACTTCATTCGCGGCTGGAATTAATCAAATTAAGTGCAGCCCGGCCGAACAACAACCTGGCAACATTTCGCCATTGTTTTTGACACATTATTAAAATCGATCGCTATCAGCATGAGGGCAACAAAAAGGCCAAACGCCCACAGTGACCGAATGACGACCCAAATGAAAAAATAAAAACAAAAACTCACAATACAGTGAAAAACATTAAAACCGCATGTTGCCGCTGAAGATCGCTCGGCCCAGTATTATTGGCTGTTTGCTGTGTGTTTCGGTTTTCTTCCACTCTTGGTGGGCGTCAACTTTGTCGATAATTTCATTGTTTCGTTGGCTACTCTTTTTTTTTTGCAAACAAATGTTTTTTATGATTCTGCATTTACTTCTGTTGCGGCGTTTCTTAGTTTTGGCGAGACCAGCCAAATGTGTCGGCGCGCTTTGAGTGCCAATTTATACGGAAACCCTGTTTTTATTGGCTGTGATTAAGATAATTGGGTGACTTTTATAGATCACATCCGCGTACGGCAGCTGCCCGCAACGACTCGCACCAGTTTAGGTTGAAGTGTGGCTTGGCGCCTTCTGTGGCGCTACCACAGTTTTTGTGGAGTTGTGCAAAAACACAGACAAAATTGTGTACGTACATATTAAATTTTATTACTACTGACCCAATAACGCATTAATTGCAGCTTTAATTTACCCATCTACAGTTCATTAACTCGGCGCTGTACTGCAGCCACATGGCAGACAAGTTGAGGTTGGTTTTTGCTTTGGTTTCGGGCTGATTTGCATCGCCGTTTGCCATTGGCTGGTAGGCGTATCTGCATTAATAATTAAGTAATTAATTCGAAATTTTAGTTATTTTTCCCCATTCGTTGCACAAACAACAATAAACAACAAAACAAAACAACAAACACAAATTAGCGCTGCAAGTGCGTGTGCGTTCGAAATCAAGCAGAAAGAAGCGTGATGGCTGTCACTGATAGTGGCATCAGCGGCAGCATCAGCTGGCGGTTGCATATTTTACCCAACAGACAATGACCACAGCGCTCGGCGCTGCTCACTTGCGATCCGATAGCACAGGAAGCTGCTACCGGCCACCGTTCGCAGCATGACGAATTCAATATTTCAAAGAGCCACAACAAATGGAGAGCTACACGAAAACATTATATACATATTTCACATTTGCATAATTAATTGTTGTGCTAATCAAGAGGAAAAAATTCAAATTCGGAGCGACTTTATGTTGTCCGATGGAGAGGCGAGATAAGATGCGCCGACACTGATACGCAAACGAATTCAAAAATTGATGTGCGAAAGGTTGAAGAATTTACTGAGCCGACCATAAGACTGCTATCGGTGGCAAAAATAAGTTACAGGCGGTATTCACGATCTGCGGCCAGAGCAGCGACAAAAACGAAAATTTTGCCTGAACAAATAAGTAGTCGATATTTTATATTTTGCTCTGCAGCACTTTGTGTGTTATTTGTTTTCTACTTGAATTTACTCCGAACCAAGTTAGTTGCTGAATACCGCTATGATTATTTTTTTAGATATGTCACTTTTAATGCCTGACTGATTCCATTACACGTGCGGATGATATTAACTCGATTCGAAAGCTTAATTGATATGCTAACAAATATACAATTTTGACCATTCGGAATACGACAAATTTTTATTAACTTTGCAATTTATACAAACAAAAAAAGGAACCAAGTCAACAGCCGAACTGAAACTAAACCATTTACCTAGTTTAAAAAATGTCTCACATTTTAACCGCAATCATTTTAATCGCCTTAAATAACATTCCTTGTGTTCCTTTTTGCCGAACAGCTGATCCCTTAATCCGTTCAAATTAGTTTCGACAACTTTCCAAACATCATAATAATAAATTAATTGTGATGAAATCAAATAAATTACCCACCAGCGCGTCGCATTGTCAGGAAAGTCAATGCGCAAGCACTGAAAACAGGCATAAAACATACTGCCGACATTTTATGAGCCCATCAAAACAACAGCCCGTCCGTCGGCCGCATGGGGCGCCATTCAAAAGCCGAACCGAACCAAACCAAGCCGAACCGAAATGCATTATTTTCATTTCATCATAAAAGTAAAAAAGAAAAATCAAATCAAAAATCACAAAACCATGAAAAACTCATTTGAAGGCGTAAGAAAAGCGAATTAATTAGGGGGGAAAAGAACGGCAAATATTCAATTGGGAAAAGAAAGGAGCAAAGTAAGTGTGGAGTACAGACAAGAATAACAAGAGGCCAAACAACACACACACATACACAACGGCAAAAGGCTGCAGCGTAACCAGACGACGACAAAAGGCAGCGGCTGGTCCGATCTGAGGGGTGCACGATTTAATGGCAATGAAGTAATTTCATCGTCAGCAATTAATTCATCCGCAACATCGCTTTGCAATAAAAATAAAAAGAGCCACAACTACACTCCGAAGGTAACCACCGGCAATGTGCGGCGAAGGAAAGCGGCGACTGTAAAAAAGTCGTTAATGAAAATGCGAATGAGGAAAATGTCACTGAGCAGTAGCCGTCCAGAAGAGAGGGGCCGCGAGTGGGAACACGCAGACTGCATGAGCGTTTAATGTATTATACCTTTTTTACAATAGCCAATACAACAACATTACCATCAGCTGCACTGCCGCGGCTCGTCAATCTACGCCTGACGCATGAATATAAAAATACATTTATACAACCAGCTAAATGAACAACAAAAACAACGACAACATGAGCAACAATGACAGCGTCAAACACGTCAACAATAAAGCCAACAACAACAACCGGCATGTTGGCAAACAACATCAATGTTAGCGTCATCAACAGCCGAAGCAGCAACAACAACCACAACATCAGTAAAATTAACAATTATAGCAAAAACAACAACACCAACAACAACAGTCAGAGCAACGGCAAAAAAGAGGTGTCTACGATAGGTGGAGTTGTCACTAAAGCCGACAGTGAAGCGCGGCGTGCATGCAAAAATAGAATCAAGTCGTGGCCGCAGCCACTGTCGGTGACGTTGGCGCTGGCTGGCGGTGGCAGTAGGCTCACCGCCGTTGCAGCTTAAATTGCAAAAGCAGGAGAGGCGCGTGTGGCAAATGCGCAGATCACCCGGCTTAACTGAGATATTCTCAAAACACTCAACGAAATAAATAAACAGCCGCGGCGGCTACAAAAATAGACAGGCCAGGAAAAGCCACAAGCGAAAGCAACAAAGGCGGCAGCACAACAATGCAGAAATTATGATATCATCACCTTTATGATGCAATTAACAATGAGCGCGCCGAAAGAAGGGCAGGACAAGGCTGGACAGCAGACCGCAACCACAGCCAAAGAAAGTGCCAAATGGTGGCAGAGAATTTGGTGTATCATGTTTACTGTTGGCACAGACAGCTGCGAACGTAGGTCGGCGCGTGCGTCGTCTGGCAACAGTGATGCAAACGGCAAAAACAAAAATAGCCAAAATATTATCAGCCGCTTAGCGGGTCTCGGATTTGTACGTATGTTTGGCACATATACCAATAAATAGAGGTCGCAGAGGATTCCACAATTTCTGGTACACGCATACCTGTGAATAACAAAAGTCTATCAGAAAGCGATTGGGAGTCATCAATGCTCTTCTATTTTGCTCTCAACCAACTTCTTTCCAGCAATCTATTCGTTTTCTCACTGATAAGTCTATAAACTTAGGATCTGGAAGTTCTACTAGTGGTCAAAATTCAACTTTTGATACACATTGCAGTTTATGAAACTAAGAATAATTTTTTTAAGTGTTCATTTGTGACAATAGCGTTTTTGTATAATCGTGCTTATTTTTAGCTTCTTTTGTAATTTTTTATTTTGTCAAATTGTTTTCAAATATAATAAAAATTACATTAAAATTAAACCTAACACCTAAGTTTCTTTTGCAGATCCCAGCGACTCTAAACGTCTCAGCCCCTGAGCTCACAAATTGTAACACCCATCACAATTTCGTCCTTTCTTACTCTCTCGCTCAACTTTATTGACCTTAAACATTTGAAAATTAAAAACAAATCCATGCCAAAAGAAATTTTTAGTTACCTTAAAAGAAAACAAACACCTCCTTAGTAGCATTTCCCTTGACATTACCTTTCGACCACAACTCGCTCGCCTTCTGGTCATTGTTATTGTTGCGTTGGCGAAAAACATGCAAATTGCATTGCTGACCTTTCACGCCCGCTTGCTGCAGAGCGCAAAATGCCATGTAGCACGAAGTTGATTCATCGCCAAAGATTTCGTTGCCTTAGCCCCTCTCATACTGCCTACCGCCAACCCCTACATTTCCTTGCATTTTTCCTATATATCCATCTACTTAAAATATGACGCAGGCCGTTATTATTTGCCCCCTTTTATTATTTGTATAGCCTTTGTTTTGTTTATGTGTTTCGCCTTTTTGTTGCTTATTGCACAACTTACCAAAACAAATGACTAATATGAAGTTTACACTTGTTGTGAGGCGAATGGCCGGAACTGTCGCAAAGCGGAAGTCAAATAAAATTTATGCACGCTGCTACCCCTTTTTCCACTTTGCCTTATGCTTTTCTCAGGCACCCTCCGCTTCAGCACGAGGCATGTTTCCTGCCGGCGTGCTCATGCAGCCACTCGCAACACTTTCTACACCCGGTACTCGCCACTCAAATACTTGCAAAAGAAGCAACAAAAAGAAACACTTGAACCAATTCCCCGAAATCTCTGACTGCACGAATTTCTGCTGCATATCAGTAAATGTCAACATAGAAATTTAATAAACTCAAAAACACCTCAAACTGCAAACAAGCCCGACAAGAACAAAAAAGTGTTCGAGTGTATGTTGGAGAACTAAAGATGAAGGGCGAGTTTCGCACACATCGGCACTATCGCTTTTTGCATCTGACGAGGCGAACAACTTCAAATTGCAAACTTTTTAAAGCAGAACCATTTACTTACGAGTATGTTTCGCTTTTGCAATACTTCATTTCCTAGCAGATCAATCGTGCGAATGGAAAACAATATCGCCATGGACCCCAAGCAGTCGTATGTTCCCATGCTCCTCTATCTAAAATGAAAAATTAGGAAACGTCATTTGCCGCATGCATTTCTATATGAAGTTGTAGTTGGCTTCGTTACTTGCATTCGAATTCCACGTAATTTCTCCCACAGGGGTCTGTGTCTCGTAAGTATTTTTTATGGCCCATCCTTTCGCGTTGATCTTTCTGCAATTGAAAAAAAGTAGTTTATACTCAAAGCATTGAGCCAATTCCGTTGAAACTTTTCAACTCACCCGAGCCACCACCCACAGTTGCTGTCTCCCAGGAAGACCTCGTACGCTTCCGGAAGTGCATGTCGCAGCGTAAATGCCAAAACAAAAACAACCAAAGCAGACCATTACACCGAAATCATCATCATCATTATGGCCATCACCAGCGACAGTGGCATCCGCACGTTTCCCCATTTTAGCGAAATCCATTCCGAAAGCATTTCGGGAGTGTCAACGCGACAGCAGATACAACAGCGCAGCGGAAGTTGAAGACGAAATCACAGTTTCAATGTCAATGCTTGTAGCCGCCGCACCCCACTCAGCACAACTATCCAGCACTGCCAGCAGTGGATGTTTCCCGAAAAAGAAGAAAACACAATCGCCGAAAACAACGCTCGTAGCATGCAAAACGAATGTTTCCTCGAAACTGCCAATCCGGACCGAGCCGCGCCGAGCCACGCCATGCAGCTCAAGCAGAACGCAAACAAAACGTGGGGAGAATGCGGCAAGCAATTCAAAACTTCCTCACTTCTCGCCGATGCTGTCGTCAATCGATCTCGATCGTTGTCATTGTTGGCAGCAGTCATTGCCGCATGTTGCAGCGATCTTGGCGGAGTGGCAGCTTCTGTCGCCGGTATTGTGACGAGAACTCCCCACTTCCACTCACCGTCAACGACAGTGCGTGAGTTTCGCTTTACTTCTGGCCTTTGCTGTTGCGTTGCGCCATAATCCGCGACGCGTTTGCCTTCTGCTGGCATAAAGCGTATAATTTTCTGTTTGTTTGCCTCATTACACTTCAAGTATCAACAGTTGCTGTTATGGATATGGTGCTGCTGGTGCCGCCGTTGGTGTTGGCTTTGTTGTTGGTGCCGATGTCGTCATGTTCAACACGTGTCCGCTGCATTGATTTGTTGTTGACTTCAGCTGGATGTGCTTGAAAAGCTGCAACTCAACTTGATCGGCCGCATGCTCGCAGCGCTCAATGGCTGCAGCAACGAGACACAATTGGACGTTTTGAAGCGCTGTCAAAACTGCTCGTGTGTCATGCTGTTCCATACGTGAGGATGTTGCTGACTTAATTATCAGAAATGCATTTTGAAGTTTTAAAATTTGTTTGCCTTTTGTTTGCGATGCCATTTCAGCCTTTGACCTCTCCGCACTGGGGGAAGTCTTTGCTCTGACGAAACGCATTAATTAAACAAAGGCCCACAGTATGTTTGGTCTTCCATTTCGTTGGTTGTTCATATCTTTACACGGTGACATGGAACGAAATTAATAGCAATGAGAGAACTAATGATACTACAGTTTTAGTGCCTTGAAACATGCAATAACGGTTAATTAATGCATAAGATTAACATAAACTTCTCACCTGATTAAAGATAATCTCAGATATTGCCACAAAATATAATCAGTAGCAATGATGTGTTTAGCTGACCATCATGCGACACCTGGATTTGATGACTCCACAGCCTCAAGCAGTCTTGAAAACGAGCAGCACAAATAATAAATCTTCTGCTCTCACCGCCTTGAGTCATAGAATCAAGCAGCTTCATTTTTCAAAAGAAAAATATGATTTTTATAACTCTGAACCACAACCAACGTCGCTGCAAGTGGCAGCTTAGATCAATCAGCAGCAGAAGTGCTGGAGCAACCGATCGCGCGACTCTCCCCCACACGCAACACTTCACTCCATAAGTGTTAGCTTTTGGCAGCATTTGCCGCAACCAAGTGAGTGTAAATACCTTCTCGGCATCAATTGCGTATGACTCAAGTCGGGAGGTACATAGGTGACTGCCACCCCATCGCTCGCGAGCACTCACACATCTGCCATCACCAATCATGCGCTTAATGGTTCCCCCAAGTCCAACAAAGCAATTCTCGCAGAGGGGAGTCGAAATTTATTGTTGTTGCATGTGTTGCATACCCATATGTGGGGTGATAGCTGCATCCGGAATTTATGAGCGAAATGCACGTAACACAACAATCGAACAACAACAATGGCCGAAACGAACACGAGGTTAACTAAATGTCAGGTAATCTTCGGCTGAAGCTGCTGCCGCGCTCCCGTTCGAACAGAATTCTGCAGGGCGGTTAACGGTGCATTCTAAGGAAAAAACGTACGACAGTAACTTCTTCGACAGAATTATTCCCATTAAGATTTTAAACTTTATCAATAAATTTTAGATTAGCTTGCCATGCTCATTTGCGATTCTCTTAGACAATTGTGACCTGGCTCCCTTGTCCCCGCCGCCCAGCGTCAGTTGCAATCAGCTCCCACACGCAAACATTTGGCCAACACATATGGGCGAAAGCTACGTTTTCGCCATGGTCTGTCCGTAAGTGCTCTCCGCCTCACCATCAGCTGTGCCGTGCAGAGAGGCATCGCATAGCCGGCGCCACCATGCTCAGGCACGCGCCCTGCCTCCAAGGGCAATGCGCGCACAACACGGAACGGACGGACGAACACGCCGCATACGTACGCCAGCACAAGCAAAAGAACACGACCTGATTCTGTTTATGTTTCACAAACTGAATGAATGAATACCACAAACGCGCAGCGTCGGCCAGAAGAGCGCCACAAAGCCAGTCGGGAGAGTGTCGCACCGCGTCGCTGTGGAAAATGCAGATGCGACCCGAGAGCCAGAGACAGAACACATGTTTTGCAGTTATCGTACGTAGTTGTTGTTGCCGTGATGATAAAAATAAAAACAAACAGCGGCAAGCAGACACAGGCCAGCGCGCAGATAGAGATATGGAAACTTAACAGCGGCACAACAGCGCGCGAGCAGTGGAGCTGCAGCTTAGCGCCACGCCACCGACAGTGGAATACCTGGCTGTGGCTGTTGCTGTTGCCGCGACTGCGACTGCGGCTGCACACGAGCGCTGGCCGATTGTGCCAGTCAGCAGTGCAGAGGCGAACTGCTGGCGACGACTACAATTCCAATGGCTTGCGATGTCGTGCGACTAACAGCAGCAACAGCAGCAGCGGCAGCAGCCGCGACAGCCGCAGCACCCTGGCTCTGGCCAAATCAAGTTTTAGTACGTGTTCCTCCGTGTCTGAAAACAGTTCGAATTTCTTCAAAGTGCGCGCGTGAATTTTCTTCTTTTCTTTTTTGGGTTTTTCGTTGTGAGGCAAGCAAAGCAAAGCAAACCAACGGCCAAATCGAAAACCAGACAACACGTACCTACGCACCTAAATACACACACACACACACACACACAACTACAACACTACGAGCATTGAAGCACACGTTCGTGCAACGGATGCGTTCGGCAATTGCATTAAAAGGATAAAAGCAAACTGTCGACTATGGTAGAACGACTGCAGATACTCGCAAGTGGAGAAAACAGTGAAATAGAACTGAAAAGCTAATATTGATGGCAAATTAAAACGTGTATGAAGTTGCAATAAAGCGGAAATGGAGAGCGGGGGGTGAACGCAGCTAAAGCGAGAAATGCTCGAGCTCTTCACGGTTGACTTTAACAAGTTGGCGGTCAGTCAAGTTGCATGACAATCGATCTGTGCTGCACATTACGCAGTGTGCAATGTCGAGCACGAAGCATGTGTATTTGTGATAGTTGTTGGTGCACCCATCAACAATGCAGTCATTCACTTCCTGACCCGCCAACACAAGGACTGTGCAAAGTGACAAGTGGCCACTGACAGTCGAGAGGATTACCAAACGAATACCGCTTTAAATTGCGTCAACTGTCAGCCGAACAAAAAGTGAAAATGACTCGAAAAGACATTAAGTGACTCAAGTTATGCTCGGCCAAAACACTAACAATATCGCAGTCAAAGCTTTTGTTTGCAATTAGGAAAATACCAAATAAACTACGAGGATTTGAGTGCAGAAACGTGTGAAAGCAAAACAAAAACGATATTAGTTAAAGCATAGTAAAAGTAAATCAAGCAGCGCTATTAAACGTTTAATTAGTGGCACGCAGCCCACTGACCAGCGCTCGGCTCCCGCACCGCAACGTGCGTGTCCTGTGCGTGGCTGCGTGGAACGCGTAGGTCGGCGGGCTGGCAGTGCAGGGCGAGAAATCGTGTTGTGCCGAGCACGGCCAACTGGTGGCGCAGTGTATCTATCGGAATTTCGCTGGTCGCCTTCACCGTTTTTGCTCAGCCAATACAAGTGAATAACATAAATTTTATACACTTTCGGCTGGCGGCAAGACCACGACGGCAGAAAGACGACAGCGACCACGACGACAGCCTGCAAGCTGAATCTGTGCGACTGTGGTGAATTTCTTGCAAAATGTGTAGAATGTTGTGGTGAATTCGTGCCAAGACCAGAGCACGCACGCAACACATCCTGCAAAACAAAGCAAAGTTAACAACAAAATTTCAAGAGAAACAACAAACACAAAAACAAAATACGCGCGGGCCCACACTAGCGATGATATGTTGTCCAGCGTGGGGTGTTGCGGATTCGAACGACATCAAAATTCGGTTAACATCTTTCTTACATCCAAGCACAATAACAACAAAACAAAACATAACTAACACCAAGTGAGAATATGAAAATATAATGAAAACTACATCACAATTAGTTAAAGATCATTTACAAAAAAAAAAACACATAAACAAACACAACAGCACAACGTTGTACGTAAAAAAAAAAATAAAGCAAACCCGAGCTCCAACAAGCCAAACGTCAATTTAACCACATCCTACGTAAATTTCAATTTTCTCTATGCCCACAAAATGTAGCAGAGCTGCCTCGGGCCATGGCACCAGCTACAGCACACCAACAACAAATAACCACAAAACCAACCATAACCATAACAAAACAACAACAACAATAACAAGCGCAACATTGCAAGAAAATCATAATACAAAGTGAAAAAAGAACCAGAATCTGGCCAAGCCGAGCCTAAGTGAAAAAGACACAACCATCGGCTGGCATCGATGTATGTGGATGCAGCAGCCACCGCAGGCCGCGTACAAGTAGCCAAAGATCCACGCACTGAAAGCATTGCAAAAACACGGAGCTTTGACTGCCTTCCTGCCAGCCTGTGGCCGGCTGCTGCGCCTGTCGAATGTCGTTCGCCTGACAGACAGCCTGCAGCTTCCTCTAGAACCGGTTCAACACACTATACACATAGCAAAAATTAAAAACAACAACAACAAAAACACCAACACAACAACAAAATAAGCAAAAACAAAATCAATCTCGTACGCGCGCTTTCCCACTACGACGACGTTGGTGCACCTGTAACGTCGGACACTCGCGACCCAAGTGGCTGTGCATATCATTCAGCTTTAACGCTCCGCCGGCCCCTGCAGCCAGCATATATGTGTGTGTGTGTGTGTGTATGGCGTTTTCGAGTTTTTGTGATTGGAAATTTTTTGTTGTTTTACGATTAGTGCGCACACACTGACGCACCCGAACGAAACGAGTTTTCTGAATGAACGCAACGCCGACGTCGACGTCGATGTTGGCGCTGTTGCATTTATTGCACCCAGCAGCGACAGCGGCAGCAGCAACCGCAAAAACTCGTTTCAGATTTTTCATTTTTTCTTTATTGTTTTTCGAAATACAGCCATACAGCTTCCAAAGCGCGATAGCAACAACACAATTGCATCGAACAATTGCAATTAAAAATGAAAAAACAAAATGGCATTCGCAAGCGTTGCAATTGTGCGACATTTATATGAAAATTCTGTCTGTTGATTTTCTGTTTGCCCTGCCCAAACATTTCGTATTAAACAATGAAATAAGAAGACTGCGTACAGGATCATGCCAACGCACTGAAAGCAGTACAACAACAACAACAACAAAAAATACAAAATACAGCAACAACTACTACAGTTGCCGCTTTTAATGTCAACATTGACGACGAGCCCTGCCAACACTCGAGCACAGCGACGCACACCACTGCAACAACAAAAGCAAAATCGCATTTGCATTATTAAGAGCAACTTGCATATATGGTGAGTGTGCAGCGGAACAGTTTGCATTTTCTTTTTCACTGCCATTTTAGTTATTCTATTGAGGAAACACAGCTATGCCACTGTTTGCGGTTAACTGCCACGCTGACAGGCCGCATTGTTGCGGTTTTATTGTGTGGACTTTCAGGCGCCCTTTCAACTTGTATGGGGGTTGACTTTGCACATAATCAACGTATGTGTGTGTGTTGGGGGGTTGTGTGATTGTTATACATAATCGAAAGACAAACGTCGAAGAACGCATGTGAATAATTTCTTTTTGAGGCAGGAGATTGCTTCCATATAAATTATAATTTATAATAATTTAACATGGCGAAATGTTCACTGGGATCAAAGTTCTTCTTTAAAAACACGTTTCATATCGATTGTTTCTTAGGACCCTAAGTGCCTTCGGCTGTCTCTTCCTCCGACAGAATCTGTAAGAGTCACCAAATGTTATTCAAATGTGAATTCAGGTCACTATTGTAATGGATTGGATGGACTGTACGATCCTTAAAATGTCTATGATTGCTATGGTCTAAATACCCCACACCAATGAACCTAACAAACATTTATCTTATCATTGAAAATGGTCTAATTTCACGACTTGTAAAATAGTTACGGTTCTTGTTATTCCATTTTGGAGCAATCAATGAATGTTATACAGAAAGTTAATTGACTTTTCACACACAAAAATTACATGAAATTAGTGAAATAACCCAAGTAATCAAAGAAAAGACAGCACTCTTGTTTTAACAACCACTTTTGTCAAATTGTTTTTTTAAATGTCGTTTCTATCATTAAACCACTTGAAATAATTGTACTTGAATGAAAAATAAATGTTATGTATACATGAATATATTACTTTATATACTCGTAAGCCTATGTACAAAGAAAGAGTACCCTACAACATTAAAGGTATTTTGTATTTTTGTTTCATTTTCTTTATTGACTATGGTTTTCTCAAGAACAGGGCGCAAATGTTTATTTTATTTTTTTCAAAAAATTGAATTTCATATTCCGTTTTTTTTAATATGACGGGTTAGGTGATATTTTTATATTTTTTTATTAACTATTTTTTTTACTTATTTATTTATTCATGTATTAATTAATTTTTATTTATTTATTTATTAATTAATTTATTAATTAATTAATTTATTAATTAATTTATTTATTTATTTATTTATTTATTTATTATTTTACCTATTTATTTATTTATTTTTTTTGGTGTATTTATTTAATTCAAGTGTTTCTTCTTACAGACTAATTAAGAAATGGGTAAGACTTAACGGGGGAATTGGGAACTTAAAAAAGAAATGAACATGGGTTTAGGGTATCAAACATTGGGTATCAACCATCAAACAGATGTATCAAACATGGGTGCCTTACTACCATATTTCGTTCGAACTCAACACAAAAAGTAGAAACGTGTCTGAGCGAACGTGTTGGCGCAATGAAAGCTACTTTGGCCAGAAGAGAAGAATAGTCAATGTTTCCATTGGCTATATTAAAATTAAAAGACATGGAGATGATAGACGTTCAGCTCTTTTATCAAAATAACAACTGTCACTTACTTGGATTACTTGGTTTATTTGACTCATTAAAGCTTGAAATCAACTCAACTAAGGCTGACAACTCCACTCTTCACTCCTGAAACTTTGAAATTAATTTCGCTTTATCACTAAATACTGAATGCTTTCGTTCTCAGTTAAATGGCGTCCGTCACCACTTGCGTTTCCTAATTAAAACCCAACTATTCTCATATCTGAACCATAATCTTATTGTGCGCATTATCAGCTGCTCTGATATGCTTCAAACTTTTGTGCTTCTTTCCTTATTTTTCCCCTCTCTAAAATCTCTCACACAGTCCAAATTAAATAGCCCTGAGCTTCACTCCATCATCCTCTTTAAAGACTTATAATGCTCGAAAGCGCCCAACCTGCATCTAAATACTTCCACCAAATGAGCTTTTCCTTTCTTCCGTTTGCTTGTTTCTGGTGCAAAGTAATTTTTAACATTTTCTCTTTGTTCGTGCGCTTTTTTGTTAATCTTTTAATTCTGCATACCTTGAAGAGCTTCGCATCCCCTATTGCCATATCACAGCCAACTCCAGCTCCGACCACCCTGCGGCGACTGCCTTCTGCCTCATTTGCGCCTGCAAGCTGAACGCTCTCGGCACGACAGCTACTTGCGCCACTTTGGCTCTAAACGACTTCATGCACTTGAAACCTTCGAAAACTTTTCTAATCAAATTAACAGCAAATCTGAAACATAATTTGAATTCTCGCGTTATGCTTTCACGTTCACCTACACGCGGCGCACCAGCCGACAGTCGCTGCCGCTGGGTCTGTGGTTGGCGGCAGCGCTGCCATGCGCCTTGAATGCTCTTTGCCTGATGCTCGCGCGCCAGCAACAATGACTGCAAATTATCAAAGTCAATTACTTGAAATTGTACTTTTCTACTACTGTGTAGGCACTTTGACTTTACTTAATTTTGATAATTTTATTTTTTCGTTTTGTCTCGAAAATGAAGAAAACACCAATTGCTTATCTTTTTTTAGTACTTTTGTGCACAACCAGCATAAACGACCTCCCCAAACAGTCAAACTTGCTCACAGTTATACAACATTCGGCATTCGGCTTCTCTCCTCGACGCGTGCTGCAGGTTTCTTTAATGTTGCTAATTTTTCTCAACACAATAACCTTGAAAATTATACGCAAACTTGTAAGCATTTTTATTTATAATTCAAGTTGAAGCATAAAACTAAATTACCAAATGAATTGCAAATGCACAAGCAGCAAAATTCCTGGCAGTCACACACACACGCACATAGTCCCACACTGATCACACACATACACAATGCCTTCACCTTAGCGAACGAGGACCAAAAGTGCAAGGAATGAGACATAGAAGAACAGGCAACTGAACAACAGCTATAAATGAAAATAGAGAGATATGGCCAACAATGGCAGCATTTAACCATAAGAAAATGCAAGAAATATGCCACGTTTGCGCCGCTTCCCCGGTTAAAAGGCAAGAAAGAGTAGCAACTTTTCTAATCTAAACTTTAAGTACGAAAAAGTGCAAAAATAAAATTATGGCATTAAATTTTCATGTCAATTACATGCCGCTACTTGTGCACTTTTCCCTCGCTGCCTCCCATACACCGCTGCCCAACACACTAACAGTGTGTGCAGGCAATCCACGTCAACTGCCGACAGTGGCACGAAATGCACAAAACACCAATGCAAAAAACAACAACAATAACAAAACGGTCAGAAAGACGCATAACAAATGCAAAACTAACTAAAAGTAAAATTTTCGCAATAGCAAAACGCTAGAACTGTAACAACAATAACAACTGGCGCAACTGTTGCCCATAAAAGTGAAACATCATGTCGGTGGTTTTTATTTTATATTTTTGTTTTTGTTTGTTGTGTCGCTTGTACAACTAAATTCTGTTGGTGTATTGTTTAAAATGGCAACAGTAACAACACTAACAAGCCACATCTCTATAAAAAGCCAAGTTCGCGCACTTTGCACAACAACTGCAATGGAAAACAAAAAATGTACAAATAGTGAACAGCACTGAAAAGAAACAGCGGCGTGGTCCTTAGCGTTGCATGCTTTTAGGAGGTCGTGCGTGACAGCAGCACCAATAGCAACAACACTACGAATTGCATGCACTTATTACTTATAGGCAAACAAATACAGAGAGAGGGAGACAGACAGGAGTCGTTGCAGGTACCTGCTGGCGAAAGTGTTGCGCAGGCTGCCAGGAGCCTCATTGCCAAACTAATCGCACACATGCGAAAAAATATGACGAAAATTTGCACAGTCAAAAATGTTGCCGACTCTCCTTGGGGATACTGTCTGTCTGCATCAAGTTGAATCCAATCGAATCGAAACGATTTTCTATTCCTGTGACAGCGCCTAAAATGCTGCTGACTAAAATTTCAAATGGTCCAGTAGGTACTCAGCACTTTCTTCTTCCTTCACTGACGGTGGACCATTCACATTCTCGGCCATCCACACCCATCTACTTAATAATTCAATTCATATACATACAAAGCAGACAGTCGGTGGGCAGCGAGTGGAAGGCAGCACAGCAAGCAGTCAAGCACGAACGTTGATGGTTGTTGGGTCAAAGGTGAGATTTGCTGAGCAGCTTCTGCCGACACACACACACAAAAACACTTCCAACAAAGCGCAAAAAAATACCAAACTAAATACATACAGCATACATAAAAACACACTAACAAATTTGCCACACTCACGTACGTACCTGTCGGCGCAAAAAACGCAACAACAGAAAATGGCTGCCGGCAACAAATACAAGCAAAAATTTGTCCCCGCCTGCTCATTTGCATATAAAAGTTTTATGATTGCCGGCACTCCACGCCGCTACAGGTACGCCATAACAGTTATTGATGTTGTTGTTGTTGCTGTAGTCGATGTCCAACGCAGCGTATTTGCAATAACATTTATTCATATGTGTGTGTATGTGTGTGTGCTTTTATTGCCACACGCGCACTCACCGGGGAGTTGCAGGTTTTCAAACGTTCTCTCCTTTCGCTGCGTTCTCCACCTCGCAGCGCCTCTTTGGTTCTTCCTTTTGATTTTTTTCGCATTATGACAATTGCAGAACCGGATGAATGGGTTGATGAGATGCTGATTTTTATTTTTATTGAGCAGTCGGCTATTTCATTTTCTTCGACAATACTGCTTCATTTTCTTCGTTTTGTTTTTCTCTGGCCAGAATGCCCAAAGTGTCTTTTGGCCCACAGGCGACCATTGCCGACAGCGACCCTCTTCTCTTGTCTTCTACCGCTGGGTTACTCCCTTCGGACTGTTTAGTTTCTCACTTCCGGCACATCCTTTCCAACTCCTCCCAACCCACAAACGCCGAATGAATAAGTTCGGAAACTATTTACTCTTTGCTAATCCTCCTTCCTTTTGCGCCATTTTTGTTTGACGCTGTCTGCGCGTACGTGTGTCTGAGTGGCTGGGTTTTTGTGTATTAGGCAACAGTTTTAGCGCGCACAAATTTAATTTGTTTCGAAAAAGGGATTTTCGTTCGCTACAAAACTGCGATTACAACTACAAATACAACGGATACAGCAGCAATAAAACTAAAAAGCAACTTCCACTCCTCGTTCGGTTTCCACTTTGACTACACTTGGGGAAATTTTTGGAAATTTACAATGCAATGCAAAATTTTAGAAACATTTTTTCGGTGTACAAAACTGATTGGTGATCATTGGTAAATGATGATTTTAGATATGTAAAATATATTTTTCATTATCGACTAATATAATGGAATGAAATTAATTCACATTGGCACATTTACGAAAAACATGTCAACACTTTTAATTTAGTAAAATTAAGAAAACAATTTCATATTCTAAGTACAGATGAGTGAGCACTTGCAACCATTATTGAATAAGTTTTTATATAGTGTACCACCTGATCTATTATTTCCACTATGTGGGTCTGCATCTATTGCTGCCACTGTTCATGCGGTTATTGTTTTCGTTGTTGTTATTGTTGGCAGGATTCGCACTAGCTGTGTTAATTTCGTTATTTAAAAGTATTAAAAAGAGATTTTAGCTCATTCGGAAAGTTTTCGGAAAACTTTCTTAGTACCGCACTGCACCACTTGCCACCATATCAAACCCCACGCAGCGGGCAGCTGGCTCCCATACAATTTGAATTCGCCCTTCAGCGCGACAGCAACAACGCTGTGCCCACAACGCCAACTCCTTCAACACCAGCCGACAATGGCACGGAAATGATTCGAGGAAATAGTTTTAAGTTTTATTAAAATGATAATGAGGGTAAATTTGATGAGCACGAATTGGATTAAGCATACTCAGGCGCGCTACCACAACGAGCACGCGGAGCGCAGGAGGCGGCATAGTTTAGAACAGTAACGTGCCCCAACTGTGAGATGAAGGCCTAGGAGGATGGCGTTTGTCCATTTTGCTCGTCGACATACAGAGCCAGAATATCAGTTCTCAACTTTCCCAACCAGTTTGCGCCACAACCTTGTGTCGCTTCCAACTCCAGCCCAACAGTTTCAGTTGACGTAAATCGTTAAATTATGCAGACACTAAAAATATGCCATAAAATTATTGCATGCGTGCTGCGTCTCCCACAGTCTCACCTTCTCGCCTTCTCGCTTCACTCACTGGCACAATTTATCATCAGAAAAATCGCACTCAGAATATTTAAAATTCCACACCAAAGTGAGCACTCGTTGAATTTATTATGAATTTGCACACGAAATCACAACAAGAGCGAAACACTCCGCCCCCAACGCCGCATAGTACCCCGTCGCCGTTACAATCACTTATCATTAAAATATGCACATACGCCCCCAAAGTTCGGATAAGCAAGCACAACATAAAACAGAGAATTCAGTGAAAAGCAAACGGCATCCGCCCACAATGCGGCTGGACATGGCGCCGAACAAACGCGATTAAAATTAAGCGATCATTCGCATTGATTTTTCATTAATTTGCAAAACCGAAATACATTTTTAAACTGTTTCCAATTGTCGGCAAATATAACAAAAATGGCGATAGTAAAAATGTGCAGCGGCTTTGCATACTTTTAGGGTGAAAGATTTAAATACTGACAGCTTGAAGTTATTCACAAACAATTTAAACAATTTTTACATCACAACCGTTCACACACACACACATACACACAGATTTATGCTTAGCGCAGCTTAAACTATTCTAGCTTATTTGGCATATTTTTTCAATGATTGAATTCATACCACTAAAATGTTTAGTGAAGAGTTATTCATGTCAGACTATGCAAAAAGCATAAAACACATGTTTTTCGTTAAAAAAAGCGCCGCACCCCATCAATCCAACGCTGCACACAATTTTTGAATTGCGTTTTGCTTACGCATTTTACATTTGTTTTTGAGGCTGAATGCAACAAATTAACATTTCATTCCATGCAATTTAACATACACCCGCACATGCACTGGAAAAAAACATGTAGACTACTTTTTTTAGGATTTTCAGGTAAACCATAAAAACTTGTTTGCATTTTCTTGACTCTGTGCGTGATTCTTTTTTGAAGTGGAATTTTAAGAAGCGGATGGAATCTTTTTTATGTATTTTTATTTTATGCTATACTCAAGCATAACTATTCAATAATTCAATATTAAATAAAATTGTAAATAAATTAAATTAATTGAACCGTAATGAACCAACTTCTTCAATCAATCTGGAAAAGTGCAGTGGCGCCTTAATTGAAAACCTGTTGGCTATGGCTTCTTTTTCATACTCACAAACCATTTTTCCCGTGTACACGAACACGAACACGGACAATGCGCACACACATCCAACTACAACATGGAACAGAGTAGATTCGCACCGAGCAAAACAGGACAGAGCTGCCGCCCACTTACAATGGCAATAATTGTTTCACAGATTCGTGTGCGCCGTGAAGTATGCCTTGTATGTAAATTGAAATAAATTATATTGCTGCAATAGATCATTAATTATTGACCGCAATGCAACAATGTTGTACCAACAACAACAACCACATTAACAACCACAGCCGAAACCCGGGCATGAAATAAATACATAAAATATGCAGTCGAAAATGTGCAGCTGCACCACAAATTAAAAATGACAACGCATTATTTGTCCGGCGATTTTCTACTCTTTGCATTGCATCGCATTGCATTGCATTGCATTTGTTTGCGCATTTCAATATTTTAAACATTACTGAAATAGTTCACTTAGTAGCGTTGCAGCAATTGGTCAATGTGCGCAACTATTTTGCTTTTTGCATTTGCGAAGGGCAGCGACACTGTAATTGTAATACATTTGCAAGCGCCCAAAGATATGCACGGAATTAGGACTTATTTCATTGGAATGATTATTGCATTATTTCAGTTGCAATGACTTTAGACAGAAAATTTTGAAAAGTTAATAGTTCAAAAGAGATTCCTAAGAATTGCAAAAGTCACAAATTAATGATGCAAATTCATTTTCTAATGTTAAAAACAGGGATAGAAGCGCGTATATTAATACAAATATTCCAGTTCAAACAACTCCTATCATACCCATAGGTCATGGCCCTTGAACACAGAAAACAGACCTTCGATTTACTGAATTTGCTGATCGAAAACATAGCCACAGCCAGGTGTCCTTTCAAAACCAAAATGAGTAGCAAAAATTCTCCGCACAGGTTATTTCAATAAATTCGCCAATGAAAATGTTAAGTGCCGCGTCAAAAATGAAACGTGCGCAACTCAAGGCCGCAGCTGCTTGCCTACAGTGGCGTCCTTGTCCTATGCGCCAATATGTGCCAAATTGTGGTCTATGGAAAAATGTAAAAAGATTGAATATGAATAGAAATTTTACTTTCTGTGTTCGTGCGGAACTCGACTGCACCAACTTGCGCTTCTTCGCTCCTAAACACGTGCGCCCCCTGGTCCCTGAAGTGCTGATATTGTTGCCGCCCGCCACAGGACAGCGGAACGAACGGCCAGTTGTCGGCCAGCTGCAGCTGCATAGACATAGACGGACACAGCGGCAACCATACACTGAACGCTGACACCATTTTTACCAGCGCGTACATTTGTCATTTGAAATAACTTACAATTTTATGATGCTGTTGTTGTAGCCTGCGCCGCTGTCCTTGTAGCTGATGTTATTGCTGAGCCTGTACGTCAAAGCGCCAAAAAATCAGTTGTCATTTTTATCTCCCAGCCACATCGCTTCACAACGCATCCAACGAATATTGAAGGAGCAGCGGCCGACGGTTGTGCGTCAATTTGCGTGAATTGGAGCGAAAGGAGCAGAGAGTGTGGGAAATGCGCAGAACCAAGTCCGAACACGAATACGAATACAAATACGGCGGACCAGCATTTGAGGTCGCGGTAAATGCCAGCCGCGAGAGGAGGCAGCGGAGATTCGGTGGCAGATGCAGCGTTGTTTGACAAGTAGAACCTAAAGTATATTTAATGCGTGCGTGCTCTGCCTGGGCAATGGAGCAACCGCCCCCACCCACCCACTCCCGTCCGGCCCGCACATTGTCCCACACGCACACTTGCCAGCGACAAAATGGAACTCGCGCAACACCAAATCCAAATCCAGTGTGAAGTACGACAGTAGATAACAAGCGAAGAGCGGCGACGGGGCACAAAGCAACAAAGTTCAAAAATCAAGCGACGCACACGCGCACATTTTGTGCGAGCCGTCCCAAGGGACAGTAGCTCACATAGACCATGCACTGTGGAATATTCGGGCGTTTTGTGAGCGGTGAGCGACGGCCAGCTGCGCTCCGCACAATTTCCACAAAGTGTATTCATACAATGGTGACAAAACAGCACGGCAGCAACAACAACGCCATCAGCCAAAGCGCATTAAATTTTACTTGACATTACACTAACAATGCGTGAAAAAGTGCTGAAATTCCCCAAAATGCTTTCCACGGGACACCGCGGACATTTGCTACGAAATATGAAGGACGCACACCTGGTGTGCGATGACAACAACCACAGCAGCGGCTGCAACAATAGAATGGACATTAGAGGACACGACAATCGAACGTCCGCCGGCTGGGCGACTCGTTGGTGGTGTTTGTTACTATTGCATGATTTTAGGCGATTTAAAATAATTTTAAAGTCGTTTTGCGCTTAGGAAAGCCTTCACGTTCGCGCGCAGTGTCCGCACATGCCGTTTGACGCATACACACAGGCGCGCGTGCTGCGCTTGTCCCAGCGCGCCCCCTAGCGTCAGCCATAAACAATTCATTTTTGCTGTCAGGTCACGAAATTCGCCTCAAAAATTTCAAAAATTATTGCGTGCCTCTCATTTGTTATTCGTGCGCCGTTGCTGTTTCCATTCGGGCGGCTGGCGGTACTGCTTGCCGTTGCCGTTTGGTTCTTGCAGCCGCCAAAAGCACTCGACAGCAGCGTTTTGAAAAATTCATTGAATCAAAATGTCAGACAGACACGACGAGTGACTGTGCCACAGATCCACGCCATATCCGCTGCCGACTGCCTCCACCCTTCTGCATGCTACACTGCTCTTTTAACACACAAACCCAGTGACTGAAGCTTCCACGCAAAACATTCGATGCGTCTGCCATCCACAATGCGTCTCGTTTGTTGTTCTTACAATTTTGGCAGTTTTCGATTTCGGCACAAGGCCTTTGGTCTTAGTCCTCATCAGTCGCCCTTCGCCTTCACGTTGCGCGCCTTTTCGACATTTTTTCCTTAGCACGCAAGCAGCTTCAATTATTAATGAGTACAATATCGCACTACACTCGCCCACCACTCCGTACGCCCCATCACCCACATCATGCGATCCAGTCTGCCTTAGCACACCCACGGACGCCAAAATTTACATGCGAAATTTCCCCGCATTCTCGCAGGCGCACCATTCTTATTTTATAAATCAGCGCCTAATGAATTTTGAAACCATAATTCTACGGTTATAACAATTTCCCGCACCGAAAACGAGCAACGCCCATAGTGGCAGCACATAAAGCGTTTCCAAAGTGATTACAAGTTATTATTGTTGGGATATTTGCAGCGTCAAATCGCCAAAGGTATGCGCACTACTAGACCGCAGCATCATCAGCGAATTACGAAAAACACATTTTACGACTATTGAGCAATTAGGCGCAACGCACTCGCCCCCTACTGTCAGCCAGACGCCCCCAAGAAGAGGCGGCAGAGCGAAAGAGCAAACAACAGCGCGCCGATGGAAGCTTACCAAAACGCAATTATTAATATTTAATTTGTGGTAATGTGCTGCGAACGGCAATTATTAGGCTGTCGCCGCCCACTGCCGCCACCCGCTGCCGCCGCGGCAGATGATAATTTAACGAGCCCGAAACCCGCCAAAAGGCGACGTGCAAATTGGGTGCGGTGACAAAGCGTCATGGCAACAAATAATTTGTGGGTGACCGCCACGCCATCTCACTCGAGTAGTGTGTCGCGTGGTGGAAATTCATTGGGCGAAGCTCTTAAGTTTTGCCAAATTTATTGCATAATTTAATGGTCACTCATAAATTCGCTGTCGACGGCCATGGCCACGGCCACCGTCGCCTAATTGCAGTTCAGCCGAATTGCTTTCTTGACAAACTGGAATGCAATTTCCAACTAAATAGAACTTTCCACTTTAGTGATTATTCAAGCCGGCCGTAGGTGCATTGAATTCCAAATGCAATTCTCCTGTTGAGATTCATTCGAGAGGTGGGCCCTAAAACACTACGACTACGAAGCCGCTAAATTGAAGATAATGACCCGGACTTTTCACGCATCGTCGTCAAAGACGCAGCTTCAGCGCCAATTATCATAATTCGCATGTCACAGCCAATTTGCTGGCATCCTATTACGCCCACGCTGTACTTGTTGCTGTTGCTGTTGCTGTTGCTGTTCCTGTTGAAGCCGCCTTGCGTTGCCATCGAGAAAGATTGCTTGTATAAAACCGAGAATATTGTAGCTGCAAATTATGACTAAAATCGCATGAAATCTGTTAATTACTTAGCAGCCAGTTGTATTCATTATGCTGTCTTCGCATTGCCCGGTGCTATTTATGTTTGTGGTGGCGGTGGCACAATGGCACTGAAAATTACATCAAATGGCAGTTGGCGAAAGATGGGCATTCAAAGAATCGACTGAGCGCGTGCCAGTAACAACTTTGTTCCTATGTTAAGTACATAAATATTATAGAAATCTAATTAGCCAAGTTTTCAAGCAGCACAAGCTAGAACATGAAACATATTTGTTACTTTCACAATGGGCGGAATATTGTCAGAGCAACCATAAGATTTGTTGAAATGGTTCATGGTACAAGGGAGCGTATGAGTGATATCAATGCGAAGAAAATAGAAAGATTGGACTTGGGCATTGAAATTATATCAAAGTAGTAGCATTAGAGATCAATGAATATTTTATTAATGCGAAAATAATTGCTTTCAAAGAGACAAAGCCAATCATTTTGTATAAATAGCCTTTCGCAGTGCCTATTTTATTTTTTCGATAGCACACAAGTGATATTTTGATATGATTTGTCTCTAGGCTCGTTCATTGAATTTGTGTAATAAAATGTTTTCTATAAATTTGGCACATGATGCAAATAATCGAAATCATAATTTCTATAATGCCCTCATCATACTGACAATTGATGGTCATCTTCATTGGTCTTACTACGCCAAAGTACACACAATTATCGCTAATTCATTCGACAAATAGTAGGTAGTTCATGCACGCAACCTGCCAAGCCACCAGCGTCACCGCGCACCACGCCTCCGCTCTACAACTTTCAGTGGTGCTTTGCTACCACTCATCGCCACTCAAGCTCAATTCAACTACACAAGTATAGAAATTTCTGCAATTCACACAAACCAATCGATTTCAATTTACTACACAAATGCCGTGGCCCAGCGGCTGGCGAACGCCGCCAGCCAGGAACGAACGCGCCAATTCACACACACACGTGCTCATTCTCGAGTAGTCTCGACCAGCACGCGTGCAGTCGGCACAGCAACACGGCCGTGGCATATGTATGGCACGTGTGCACAATATGTCGAATCCGCCCACTTAATTAAATGCTCAACTAATTCGTGCTTAACCTTGAAGAATAAGAAAATGCAATGCCACATTTGCACATTCATACCTATTTCTACTCCTTCACCCAACCCAACCACTATCGGTTCGGCAGTCAGTCATTCAGCCAATTATTCCTCACAGTCAGTCTTCAGCTTCAGTTGTCGGCGCTTGGCGGTCCTTTGTCCGCTTTCCTGCTGTCCTTCGGTTCTTCTGATTTCTATACAACTTTCGCTGCCAACAATATCGCTCGATGCAAAAGGCCGTCGCTTCTTCGACCTCATCGTGCGCAGCTGCTACCCACATTTCCGAATCGAACACACAAAAAGGCGTCAGCAATGTGGAATGTGAGAAGAGGTCGAACGAAGCGAAGCAGGTGGAACAGTAGCAAATAAAAATGGCAAAAATGTGCTTTTCATTTGCTAACTATCGCAGATGCACACAAACACGTGACGAGCAACGAAGGCGCCAACGCCAAACCTTAAGCAATGACCTGAATCCCTCCTCTTCCACGATTTTATTTAGTTTCACTGCATTTCGCTTTCTGCATACATTGAGATAAGAACCACCTCCCGCCCGACTAATACAACTGCCAGCCATACTTGAGCCGCTGAAAGAACAAATATCGGTTGGCGGTCATTTCAAGCCAATTTTATAGTTTGCGGTTTTAATTCAAACTTCTTCAGCTTCGACGCTTCTTGTGCCACATTGCACATTGTTGTTGCTGTTGCAGTTACACCTACAGTTGCAATTGCAGCTGCAGCTGTAGCTACAACTGCCAGTTACACTCATTCGACCCGCCTTGTTGTTCGAGTTTAGTGGTTGGCTTATTGGATTGCCGCACATTTCGCCACCACGCCAGTGCTGCGTCCCTGCAGCGCTGGTGTGCTTTGGTGGCATTTTCTCATCCACTTCGACCACCTTTCAATTAGAAAGGCATTAAAGCACAAATGAAAAACGAAAACGTTTCAATGAGCCTTTTCGTAGCAGTCGAGCAGTGCTACGTAGCTGCCCGCCCACCTACCAATCCATCGGCCGCAGCGTTGCGCGCAGTTTTCACTTTTTCAAAAGTTTTGCGCTTGCTTTCTTGTTTTTCTTCACTTTTTACATTTTCCATTATAAATTAAGGTTAATTTTCATCAGCATTTCACTAATAGAACTAAAATTGGGAACTAGAAAAAATTAAACAGTCACTTTGGGTTTGCAGGAAAAGTGTAACGACAGAAAGCTTGTAAAATTGAAATGCAATTAATTCAAGGCCCCATAGCTGAGCATTGAACGCTGAATAGGATTCCTGCAGTGATAAAGCAAGGTACCCGAGAAATGCGTTCAAATTCGCAAAAACTGTTTAAATCCACACTGAGGCAATAAAAAACAATTGAAAGCTCAAACTTGAAATGCAACCGAAAAGGCGTAAACATTTTCAACGACAACACCAACACTTTGCATTGATACTTTGCTGCGAGGTAAATATGGAGTGGTACAATGACTTTAATTTTAGCGAATTTCAGTACTCGCAAACGAAGGGTAAACATTATTTGACATACCCATCACTTGGTCACTGGGTGCTATAAAGTTCACTGCTATGTTTGCTGGGTGCATGTATGCCATCAAAGCTTTCAAGTATAGGTTTGCTGTTGTAAGTTGAAATCATAAAATGTTCCTCTATTACTTTTACTTCTTCTGCTCGTACTGAAATCTGAAGAAATAATTATTACGTTAATGAATATATTTTCCATAGTTAAGGAACAGACAAGCTCAAGCTCACCTTTGACCCCACAGAGTCATACAAGCTGAAGAAATTGATGTAATATGCAGTTAGTTAGTTTTTGCAACTTCATCCATCATTGCAAACATCCAACATTTTATAGATCCGTGATTTCGTTGGGATATGTTGTTGAGATATGAAGAGTTCATCCAATTAGTTAAAACAGTTCATAACAAGAGCCATAGCTCCGCTCACATATATAGGGTGTTTTTTTTAGAGGTTTGTTTTTCGAATAGAGATAAAACTGGCATTTTGTGGTCAAATCTGGCAACTCTAATGTCATTTATGTTCAGTTTGGTTTACCAATTCATCATGAACAGGTTGACAAAAGAACAACGCTTGCAAATCGTGCAAATTTATTTCGAAAATAATGGTTCAGTTCGCGAAGTTTACCGCAAGCTCCGTCCATTTTATGGTCGACATAATCGTCCATCAGAGCAAAATCGGTCCATCCATCGGTTAACCATGGGTCGTTTTCGCACTACGTTTACTCTATGTGATAATACGCATCCGCAGAGACGTCGAACAGTGCGCACCGAAGAAACAATTGCCGCTGTAGAGCAAAATGTTGAAGAGGACCCGAATGAATCGATTCGCCACCGTGCACAGCAATTGGAGCTTTGTCCATCAACTTTAAAAATTGGACCTGTAGAATTGGCTTTATTCGAGCCAGCCGCGGCGGCCACATGCCTGAAATCATATTTAAACATTAATGGCATAAAATTATCCTTCCAATAAAGCCAAATTGATGGACATTAAAACGATTTTCTTGTGTTTTATTTCAATTCGAAGTTCTATACCTCTAAAAAAAACACCCTATACATTGCGGTCATCTATGTCATGCGCCTATGAATAGATATTTATTTGAAAAGTCGTCTGGAGATGTTTTACTTAAGACTTGAGTTTCACATACTCGTACGTGCGTACATACTCGTACGTACATATGTATGCATGCAGGGGCTTGGAAGAAATCCCCTCCTAATTGGCTGTTGTGTCTAATGTAACAAGATGAAAACGAAACTTTGCAAGCCTTCAAAGTCACAAATGTCTGCCAGTGGCAGACAGCGGCAGACGAGCGCACTCTCTTCTCTGCATTACGCAAAACTACAGACACAGCCTCGCCGCCACACTCACACAAGCAATCACATGCTGTCGTCAATAATTCCAATTTATTTTTGGAGCGAAATTCGCCAGTGCCTGCCGTCGTGCGGCCCTTGCAGCGTGCGCGTATATAGGTGTGTGTGTTCAGTGTGCCACGTCGTTTGCTTCATTTCTGACTTCATTTCAAATGCGAATTTACGAGCGTGCACGCGTACGAGAAAACGAACGAATGGCTTTGCACCATTTTCCAAATTTTTTTCATATTTGCGCCGCATTCCTTTGCCATTGATTAATGGTTTTGATACAAATACGAAGCAGAGACACACACACACACACACACGTCCATGCACGCGCCACACACAAACTACTTCGCAGACAATTGCGACAGTAAGTGGTGCAGCGCTGGCGCGACGATGCGGACGAACTGCGTCAGAGGCTCGCGGCGGACAGCCGGGGGGCCCGGCGCGGCCGGCAGGCATTGCCGGTGCCACTGCCACTTCCACTTCAAGTTGCGCCAAGCGAAGCACACACTGGAACCCCCAAAAGTGCCCGTCTGGTCGAGTCTGGTCTGGTCTGGTATGGTCTGGGCGTTGGCATGGGATTGGAATTGCTGGCACTGCTCGCGCTGCCACGTCCGTTGCACTGCATACATTTCAGAATTTAGTGTCACAGAAAAATGTGTCACACTTGAGCGTGCCCCCAGAGTGAACGTCAGACGCGTCGAAAGCGTCGCGCGTGTAACGAAATTTTGCCAATTTCTCTTCCAAATTTCGTTTTGCTTTTTTGCATTTGCTGCTGTTGTTCGTTTAGTTCATATTTTTCTTCATTTTGCAATTGATAAATTTAAACTTTTGCTTTGTTCAAGTCTCGGGAGATTTGGTAGGCATTTTTATTTGGTATTTCTTTGCACTGCTCGTGTTGCCAGCCATGGAGCTAATCCCCATCGCCATCCGCATCCGCATCCCCGTCGCCATTACAATCATCGTTTCCAACTTTGCCTCTTTGTGCGCAATGTCGACGATGCCAATTTTCTGTAGCATGCAAAAGAGGTTCTTGCGCGAAAAATATTAACGATGCTCGTTGCCAAAAATGTAGACTCAATACCCACACTCAACAAAATATTTTATACATATTGTGTAATATCCGCAGAATTCTTTTCAAATCGGGTTTTTTGACCAACTCGAGGCTTGACACAAAATGTGAGCTCAATATGAGATTAAAACTATTAAATTAATATTTATTAAAAAGTTTCCACATAGCTCATAGATCGGTGGCTGCCTGCTAGACTTGTCTTGCTTTCGTATTGTAAATAAAAATCAGCTTCCATGAAACCAAATGATATCAACTTTACAGGACTGAAAAAACGTTTCCGTACAGCATTGTTTTTTCAAGTGTATTTCTGTTGTGTGCATGTGTGGGTGTGTCGGTGTGTCTGCTTTTGTAATTTTCTCGCATGTTTCTCACAGTTGCAATTTAAGTGAAAGACGCAGTTTCGACTGAATTATGGCCCAAAGTCAATTTGAATAAATTGCCGCCGAGCGGAAAAGAATTTTCGCTATTGGCAGGCATTTTCAACAGCCACGCAGATTCAAAAAGAAATATAATCGACAGGCGAAAACTTCATTCTAGGAACCGCCAACAACAGTAAAAACAGCAAATAGCGCATAGTAAAATGAAAGAAACGCATAAATCGCGTCTCCTTCTTGTGCGCCTACTTCCTTCCATTCCATTGACAAATGGCCGAAAAACATCATCCTGCCTCCGCTTCCTCCACGTCCCTACATATTTCCTTTCATTTCTTTCATTTCACATTCCACACGCCGCGCCTGCCCACGTTCTGTAGTAAATCAATACGCACCGCGCCGTGTTCGCCAAACGCTGCAGTCCCCGTTGGGCACTTTAAACTGTGACAGCGCACCGAGCCGCACGCACTTTAAGTTCGCCCACCTCACTTCCTGTCTGCACAATAGCGCCCAAAATCCACAACGCTAAAACGCCACGACAAAACGTCGACGGAAATCAGCGCAACATTTATATAAATTTTGTATTTTATTACAATTGTCATGAATGCTTTTGTGGATGGATGCCTGGCTGGCTGGCTGGCTGACTGGTGTGCGGCCGAAGTGGCTGTGGCTTTGACTGCGGCTGCTGCTGCTGCTTCTGCTGGTGCTGGTGTTGACAATGAATGCCAAAGCGCGAACGTGTTGGGGAAGGTGAGGGTGGCTGTCGCTGAAATTGGTTGGAGATGGAGCACCGGTTTTTGCTTCGTGAATTTATAATGTGGCAACGCCAGCGCCGACTACAATGGCTGGTCGGCAGGTTGACTAACGACGACGGTGGCGGTGGCAGTGGCATTGGCGGTGACGACGGCGATGACGATGACGGTGTTGCTCTTTGCGAGGACAATGGCCCGGCTTAACGCACTCAACCCTCCAACAGCCGCTGGCCACTACACTTGTCGGAAATGGTCTAGCGCGCTGAAATGCAGAGTGCCTGCGCGTAGGCGCGATTACCCGCGCCACATTTTCTCATACACTTTTGCGCACGCGATGTTCGACCATATAGCAGTCATGTCACAGTACTCATTCGCTGGTGTGCACGTGTCCAATGAGTCTGGGGCTGGGAACAGTGTTGCAGGTCTAAATTTGAGTGACTCTCGTTCTTGTCCATTCACAAAACATCCGACAATTCAAACTCGTATTCAGAACTTCGTAGGTTCCATTTGGCGCGTCCCTACTGTACAATTGGAAGAACCCGATCCAAGTGTGAGGAGAAGGAAAGTTTGGAGGCGCAATTGCATGTAAAAGACGTTGAGTAGAAATTGAGATAAGTTAATCAATAATTTATCGACTTTTTTCATTGTTACTTCGATGGTTGTTGTGACTGTTATTGCTACAACAGTATCGGCTACAACAGCCGAAAACTTTTTACTTTTACTTACTTTTCCGCCAAGTGCTCTCACTCGCCGGCAGCCGCGAACGACTACCGAATTAAGTAGATTTAAAAGGATTTCCATTTTGACAGCTCATTAAAAATGGAAAATAAATTTAAATCGCTCACACTCTCATTTCATTTCGAAAAGCGGCAACCACTTGCCAAATGTTGTTGTTGTTGTTGCTGATCTAGCACTTCAGTTAGCACAAGTGCTGACAATATCCATTAAAGTAACGTGTAATTGTGTTGGATTTTCTCTTCTTGTTCGCTGCTACTGCAACTTTTTTGGCACCTAAAAATTAATTAATCATCTCATTGAAAATTGTATACAAGTGCTGAGTGAAACGAATGGCGAATTATAATTGATTGCAACTGTAAATAATGCCTCGATGACCCTTATCACAATTAGCGCAGCGATCAGCATACGCGAACGTCATGGCTCGGTGTCTAAGGTCGAAATCGGGCCGATGTCCGGAACTGGCAGCCGCACCAATTTCACCGCATGTCAGCAGCACATCCTCCCCTGCCAGCCCAGCGGTCGTCTGCCGTGGCATTGCATGCCAGCCACGCACGCATATTTTTGTATTCGTATTTTACTTAATGAACGTTTTGTCGAAATAGCACAAACTGTTTGCTCGCAACACTGATAGCTGCCCAATGTGCACCACTCGCAACAACTGTTGTTGGCGGCAATGAGTTGCCGCGTGGGCAAACAGTTCCGTGTCATCCGCAATTAGCGCTGCGTCCCCGTAATATCGATTTAATTGTACGAAAAGCCAACGGACCACATGACCACTGCCTGCTCGCCCTCCCACGCCCCTTTGAGGCAGTTTCGAAACGCTCCAATGTTTTGCTCCACTCGCTCGCCAGCGCAACTACAATGGCAGAGTCGGTCGGTGAGTGCGGGCAAACTTTCGAAACTTTCAGGCTTAAAAGGTGAATTGGGAATATTCCCACTTGCCATTACTTGCCTGCATTCTCAAACATTTTTGAGTGCCTGCCAACGCGACCATACACAAGTCGATCCCTATTGGTGTCCCAGGCCGGCCCCACATTCCAATGCCGTGAATAATTCCCCAGCAACAGCTTTTTATTTGCTTCATTTCGGAACGTTTTGTTTAAAACTCAAACACAGCCACACACTCACGCACACACGCACGCCCAGCACGCACATGCCCACAAACCTGCAATCTGACAGGCGCTGTCAGCCACTCAGCCCTACGGCGCTAACCAGTCAGGCTGAGCCCAGGCCAGCCAGCACGGCCCAACGCAGCCGAACCCATCCTCACACATGGCTACGTGCACTCTTTTTCTTTACTTCCATTTCTTTTATCCACCAACCCATCTTTTATGGAGCCTTGTGCCAACCCATGCGTCCGTCGTTGCGCACGTCTGCTCCACCGCCTATTCGCCCGATCGATAAACAATGAAAAAGCGTTGAATTTTTCATGTTGCCTGCCCCTTCCCCGCAGCCTTCCCCACGGTCTATCACTTCCACTGCACGCGCTGCCGGTCGCCCCCGCAGCGGTTTTCGTTGCTGCTAATATGGCAGTCGGTGCTGCAGAGGTTCCACTACTGGCATTATTTTTGCTGTTGTTGCCTTGCCGTTGTTATATACAATAAGCAAAAGTGAATTGTGCAAGGTTCGATTTCGCCCCTAACTTTCGCTGTACGAATTTCCGTACGTGGCAGAGCGTTTCCTGGCTTTGCGTTTAGTAAGGCGCGACTCCTTTTCATTTGGCCAAACTCGCAGTGGCGCTAACGCTGGCGGTTTTTATATTCGGTTCGGCTTGTTGGGCTTTGTTTGTGTTGCGTTTAATGGGTTTAATTGCATTAATCGACTGGCCGACGCGCAATTCACAGCAAGTCCCAACGGCAAAGCCTCGACCAGCACTTCTGGGCCTTTGGGCCGCTTGCCGTCTACACAGCGGCGACTAATGGCAGTGATGCATGTTTTCACATGCATTCATAAATAATTTATAAGAAAAGTTCCGATGTGTTTTACTTTTTTCTTACTTTTTTTTTTAAATTACAGTTCTATTTGAAATTTCCGGTTGTTTCGTTGCTGCGGTTGCTGCAATCAGTTGTCGTATACAAACGTATTTCGTGATAATTGCAGACTATCGACAGCATAATTTATTTATACATATACATACATGGCTTCCCTGTGATGTGGTCAAAATTAAAGTAAATACTACCTTAGCACATAGAAATCAACAAGATCGGATCAAGGGAACTAAGTGGAATCTAGTTCTCCAAGCATTCGATAGAAACATTCGAAATTGTCGTTACGTCGAATAAAAATAGTTTATAACTATTTAACCGAAGCCGAAACTATCAAAACGAGAGACTATCGCTTTTGAAGAGCGTTTAGCAGTGCTTGAAGCAATGAAATTGTCTTTTTAGTTGTTTATAATTAGAAATGTAAACAGTTCATTCCTACAAATCCACTTCAATATCTCCTGTGTTAAGTGCACATGACAGCCATATAGACTCCAGTCTTGTCATCTTTCGCATTCATACAGAAAAATTTCAATTTTCCACCTGTTCCTTGCAATTACCATCACTCACGTTGTGTTGTGCTGTCCAGCTCACACCAGCCACACGTCAAAGCACCACCAACCGACCAGCCAGTTTCACAGCCACACAGCGTTGTTCGCACCATTTCACGGCTGTGTGCTTTGTTTTCTTCTCCTCCGCCTTCGTCCGCAGGCTCTGTTGCGGCATCTAATAGCTTTGTTTACATCTAAATTTCCTTTCCCCCTCATGCGTCCATTTCGTTCCATTTCGATTATTTTTCTCATTCTCCTTCTTTTCACTTCAGGCTGGTGCTATTCATTTCGGTTTTATGTCAATTCTGAATTCTGCGCTGTGGCTCTTTGTTGTAATCGTTTGTGAATTTGTTTTTGTTATTGTTATTGTTGTAGTTTTTATATTGTGTTATTGTTTTTCGTGTTGGTGCTGGAGTTGGAGTTGGGGTTAGCACATGTCGACATACCTCAGACTTTAGTTTGTTTACTTGTCGCTCGTGTCTATTCATCTCCCAGACTGCCACACTTGGCATCAAATGATCGTTGCTGGGGGTGTCATGTGTTTATTATCCTTCCACACCGGAAGTTGCCACACACACACACACACACACGCACCCATGCACGCACTTTTGTTCACGACGCGCCATAAACGCACGCACACAGCAGCACAAGATGCTTCCATTTCCTAATGGTAAACATGTAAATAAACACTTTTCGCGACTTGCTGCCGCACCGCCACCGCTAACGCCAACACCAATGCCATCAGCGACAGCCGCAGTCGCAGCCCACAAC
This sequence comes from Melieria omissa, assembly GCA_963971225.1. Lineage (NCBI taxonomy): Eukaryota > Metazoa > Arthropoda > Insecta > Diptera > Ulidiidae > Melieria > Melieria omissa. Next base: position 2,558,031 of record OZ020268.1, on the reverse strand, counting down.
AATAGCAACAACACTGGCGCAAGCGACACCAACAACGACTGCGCACCGCTGGGGGGATGCGGCGTTAGTTTTTATGGCATAAATTTGTAATCAAATTCGCTCCTTGTATTTGTTTGTGTTTGTGTTTGTATTTGTATTTGTGATTTTGTGTGTTTGCCTGTTGCCCTGTTTGTGTTGCTGCGTCTGCGGCAAAAGGAACGACGAAAGCGACATCAGCCCATCGATGGCGGCTTTGGAATGCCATCGATGGAGTCGACGCTGCCGAGGCCTGGTGTCGCTGTGGTTGTTGGTGCGTTGTTTGTCAGTTACGTTTGGATTGCCATAAATTAAAAGCGAGCATATGTTGCCCGAAAAACTGACTAGCACGACGACTGTCGCCTGCGCCTACGCCTGAATTCGTGTCGACGTCGTTTTCGCTGCTGCGGCCGTTGTTGTTGTAAGTGTAGTGGCAATGTTGCTCCTCGGCTATTGTTGTTGTAAGTGTAGCGACAACATTCAGCAGGATGGAGTTGCGCGTGAACAAGCGAGCTGTGTCGCGACTGCAAGTGTGGATTTCCTAATTCCATTTCGGCGGCGCAAAGTGTGTAAACAACGACATCGAATAATAAATTTCAGTTTCAACGCTCGAAACTGATGAACGGAGCGTGTGAATTGTAAATTGAGTTGTGCACGTATTCCCAGTAGGTGCTGGGCCTGTTGCAGCTGCTGCTGCTGCCACTTCCCCCCTCCCGAACCGCTGTGAGGCACGTGGGCCTCATTTTGCGCGGCCACGTTTCCATTGCGCTGAAAGATTAATGAATAAATGTTCGCGAATTTGGCAGCAGCAACGGCTGTGAACTCGCACCTACCGTCAGGGACACGGCAATCCATCCACTTGCGATACTTTGAAGAAGTGACCCGCAAATGAAAACGATTACTTTAATGTGAAATGCACATGCGCCGAGCTTGAACCCTGCGGCCGAGGCTCTCCAAAAGTTATTAGGAAAGCAAATTTGTTTTCGGCAGCTTGGAAAAATGCGCGCGGAAAGTAATTAAGAAAGCACACACAGATAATTTAAAACGCTGCAATGACCGCCGCCTGACTTTGGACAAGAGGCGCTAAGTAAACAGCGGCTTTCGATTCCACGGAATTTGAGCGTAAATTTGTAATATAAGAATTCAATTTGCCGTGCGCTTTCTTTTGCAAATACAAATAGTCGTCCTTCACGCGCGCGCGTCCAATGTGTTCGGTCTCCCGTTGCCGTCCTGGCAATTTGACGCTTATCTAAACAAACACTTTTGTGTGTAAACATTTTCGGGGGCCACCGCAGCATGTGCGCCTAACTGCGTGGGCAGCGGCAATGGGCAGACGGCCCAGCCGACACACTAACACAGGCGCGCGTACAGACACACCCGCCGCCGTTCAGCGGCACTTCCGGCTGCACGCACATGTCCTTGGTCGCGTATACGTCGCACTCGCATGCGCGCCGCTTGCTACGTCTGTATGTGTCCGTCGATCGGCCGCTCGGTAATCATGTCATGCGATGCCATAAATCATAAAATAAAATTATTAAAAAAAAAAACAGTTTCATTCGTTTCGTCGCTTTCGTTCGTGCTTTGTGTTCTCGCACTCTTTGCATTTATTTATTTATTTTTCGCTGTTGTTGCTCGTATTCCACACGCTTACTCATATCTGCGGCTGGGCGCGCTGCCAGTGCGCCTGCCCGCTGCCTTCATTCATTCCTGCTGATGAAATTGTTGAAGTTGAGCAGCCGCCCATGAGGAGCTGCGTGCGAGTGGGTGAACGCTTCGGCGGGAGTACTTTTTTACGGGTGCGATGTGCCGGTTTCTTCCGCTTCTTCTTTTGCTCCTCTGCTGCTACCGTTGAAAATTTATGCTGGGTCACTGAGCCAATCCTTTTTTCCTCGTTTGCTTTCGGTTTTTTACGCCAGCAGGCGCTATCTCGCTTACTATGTTGTCGCTGCTGCTGTGGTTGTTGCTGTTGTTGCCATTGTTTTTGTTGTGTTAACGAATGTTACTGTGGCCACAAAGTATCTTTTCGCCAACACATCCGTGATATGATGCCGTGTTGCTGCCAATATTGCGATTGCTTCGCGCTGCCGCGCCGTTGTTCGGGTTGTCGCCACTGTTGTTGGCAGTGTTGGTGGCTTTTAAGGACGACGGATTTTTTATTAATGTGCACGCGGACTTATTTGCGTTTTATTTAATGTTAGTTGTGCAAATGTTGATCTGAATGTGTGTTTGTTTGTCAGCTCGTTTGCTCGTCAGTGTACATATTGCATAAAGACATTTGTGTGTGTGTGTGTGTGTGTGTGTTTGTGTGTGAGTGCGCGCGGGAATGTAGGTGGGTGTGTTGCCCTGTGAGTGTGTTTGTATTCATTTAGAGCTATTAACACATTAGCGCTGCTTGTTTTTTACTTTTTGCCTTTTCTCATTTCTCCATTTGCATTTCATTTTCAGTTTTTATTTTGTATTTTTTTGCCGCTTCGTCATTCGGTTGCTCCTTCGCCTACACTCGTCTCACTCCTTGTTTTATGGTAGTTTTAATTAGTGTATGTGTAAATATTGGATGTGTTTGTGTGTGTGAGTGAGTGAGTATTTGCATACATTTACACCGCAACGGAACCGAACGAAGGACTGACTGCTGACTGATTGCGTTTGTAGAGTGGGAACCAGTTTGGCTTGTTTCCAATTTCCAGCATTTATGTACAAATATGAGTCTGCGCCACTTCGAATTGTCACGTCGAGCGTGCAGTCAGACTAAATGTTCATTCCTAATTTCAATCCCAAACAAGTTTCACGGGAATATAATCATTAAATAATCTCGGAATCTATTTGAAATTACTGCATGGAGGCGCTCCTTGTCAATGATTCGCGCTGCTTCATAATTGCGCCAGTGTTGGTATGAACATTGTTCTCGGCAACGGCAAACCGCAAATGCCAAGGCCAATTGAATTTTTCATGTTTTCATTTCGCCAGCCGGCGCACGGTGCATTGTGCCGCTGGCAGGCGAGGGAAAAGGCTTCGAATGAAACTTTCAACATTTGCATTTGACGGCCGACGCTGCTATTCATTGGCATTTATTTTTCGCCATGCTGCTACCTGCTCTTGTGCTCCGGATCGCAGTTGTTGACAATAATGTTGTTGTCATTGCTGCTCGGCTGTTTGTGCCAGCTTCAACATTAATGGCTGCAACTGATGGCAGCCGACAGTTGGCTGCTGGCATTCGACATTTTTGCATTTATTTGATTTGAATTTTGAAAGCAACGTGCAGCGGCTGCATTCGAAATCAAATTTCCATTGCACCGCAGCCGACGTACACAGCTACTCTTTCGAACGCACCCACATCGACGCATGCATGCGCCTACGAGTGCGCGGCGTGCGTGCATGTGCGAGCCAACAAACTTGACCTACAAAGCCCACTCACGTTGCGGCGGTAACCACATGCCGCACCACACACCATGTGTGTGTTCGTGCAACGTTCTCAGGCCGCACACAACATTCTAACGCAGCGCAACGCAGCGACCCTGAAAAGCTGCACTCACTTTACAGTGTTTGTTGCTGTTTTATCCTAAAATGACAGCACTTTCTGAAAGTTACTTTAAGCACCAGCAGACCTACGAAAATAAAAAAACAGATTGAAAAACAAACATAATGGGAATATTTTCGCGTTGATCTCATTTTTTGAAAAACTTGCTTTCATTGCTTCGTTCGCGTTTACTAATTATTTGTGCTCTGTTGTGGCCCTTAATTCCTTTTGTTGGAGAGTTTTTTCCTTTGGGGAATTGCTGAACAGCGTGCGGGAGCGAGCTATGCTTAGCATGAGGGCTTTGCGGCGCGGAAGTTTGCTCGACGCAAGTTATGGACAGGAAGGGCGCTCGTTTTACTATTAAATTAAATAATGAATTTTAGAATTAGCAGCTTTAGAACTTAGTATGCACGTAGCATTAAATTTGTGCGGATATTTATCTATGTTCCTGCGTTAAATAAGACTGACAAGCAGTCTCTGAGCGGGTTTGCAGGATGTATTAAAGTATGAAAATACTTTTTGAGGGCTTAGGTTGAGGACCTTTTTAATTTTCTTTCAACAAATATGACGATACAAGTACCAAGTGCTACGAAAAAATTAATCATTAACGCATGATTATGTTTTTCTGAATCAAAAATAAGAGCGAGTATGGATTTTTGTGTTGAGACAGGAGTATATGTGAAATTGTATATATTATTTGTGTTTATTTGTTTATTTATTTATTTATTTGTTTATTTATTTATTTATTTGTTTATTTATTTATTTATTTACCAGTAGTCTTTGAACAATTCTTACAGACTAATTAACAAAATGGAATTTAAACATAAACTTAAACGGGAAAGTGAGAATAAACAGAAATGAACAAGGGTTTTCGTACAGATAGATCAAAAATTGAAGAGGTCGACAGCGCGTTTAGCTCTCGAGGAATAGGAGCGTTACTACCATAACACGTTCTAGAGAACTCAACAAAAAAGGGGAAACATGTCCAAGGGACTATATTTTCATTGACTATATCAAAAATGAAAGCCATGGAAATGACAGACCTCCTGGTTCTATTATTTGAAGCGCGTTCAATTGCATGAACATGATGTGATACGTAACTACTAAGATCAAAAAAGTCTGTCAACGTAATTTAATTATAAATTAAATTAAATTACCCTTTCTGCATAAAACTACCCACAAATGCTGGCTTCCGTCAATGTTCAATGCATTAAATTAAATTTAATGATTGCATGGTTCCTGCAGAACATTTTTTGTGTCTGAAATAATTGTTAGCTGCCAATACGGTTCAACGAACAATACGGCCTCCTCGAATGTCCAGAAAATGTTAAGAGAGTGTCCATACTTTTTAATTTTATACGAAGCCACATTTTACAATCGCATCGCCTGTGGTCGTCCCACATCTCAACAATGCGCCTCACTTTACAACACCAACGCCCGCCGCCCGCATCCTCTCACACCTTCTTAACTGCAGATCTCTTAATTCACCTTCACACTTTATTTCGCTTTTTATCTGCGAAATGCTCAATGAACAAACATAATTTTGTGCTTTAAGTCAATTCAATCTACTGTGAAATATCCTCTCCATAGCCGCCTCGACGCTGCTTCCGCGCTGCACTCCGCACGCCGCACCATGCAGCCTTAGCCACGGCGCTCGAGCAGAATCGCTGCACGTGCTTTCGTAATCGGAATCGACTGCAACAGCCACAGTAACAACAACAACAACGAGAGCCGTGACAAGCAAATACTGGCCAGTGGTCGGACCGTGGAGCTCAGCTGGTCGGTGGCTCTTCGATGGCTTTTGGTTTCGGGTTGCACTTGTGTGGGCGTGGGACGTTCGAGCTGCGACTGCCCCCGCCACCACCGCCGCCACTGCATTTCATTTCACTTGCTTTATGCTGCATCCGTTTGCCGGCTTATACATAAATGTACGAGTATATAAGTGTGTGTGTGCATGGCGCGTCACATAAATTCCGCATTTTAGTGCGTGCGCCACACAGTGCGCGTGCGCAACATTGCAACATTATCGTTTTGCAACGCTTTAGGTGCGCAGGCAAAGCTGTAAATTCTCGCTGCTTCACCTTCTGCCAAGTTTACGTTATTAAAGTGGCGTAAATTCAGTGTCCCCTTCGTTTCCGCTGGGCGCGCGGCCCTCCGGCCAGTGGTTGGCGTGTGGCGTGTGGCGAGTAGAAGCGCACTTGACGCGTGCCGTTTTATGTTGCACTCGCTATGCGAGTTAAGAAATTTATCCGAAATCTTTTTTTGCTTAGAATAAACTTGTCGATTTCATTGGTAGAACTACACAGAGCCAAATGTTATTTGGAATCATTAATAAAAAAAACTCAAATTATTGAGGGTTATTTTTGTCAAAATAATCTATGTACTAAAAGCCATTAAGACCTCAAAATTGATTGCTATCACTTTTTATAACCAATACAGAAACTAGAAAGTGTGTGCACTCAGTTGTTTCATTTACGTTCTTTGCGTATTATTTGTTCTTTTTCAGGCGTTCACATCCTGACACCTGACATCCTCGTTCAGCCACAACAATTCCAACGCAAAACGAGAGCGGCGTCGAATTCTCCGACAACCACTTTTACTACTTCTACCACTACAACAAAAATGTTCATATCAAAGCGTACATATCTTTACTTAATGCCACGCTTGCACAGCGACGACAGCCACAGTCACTGCAACAACAACAACAACCACCATCACCATCACCAGCAACACCAACACCACATTCCTAATTCAACGTGCACGCTGACACTCACCCTGGTCACGTTGCTGCTGCTCAGCGTCCAGCTGCACTCCACAGAAGCCAAACCGAAAGCGCGAAAGAGCTCCAGCATCCACCACAGCGACGAGAAGCCGGCGACCGAGGGCCAACGCTTCGCCATGGAGCCCCAGGACCAGACCGCAGTGGTGGGCTCGCGCGTCACGCTGCCCTGTCGCGTCATGGACAAGATCGGTGCCCTGCAATGGACCAAAGACGACTTCGGCCTGGGGCAACATCGCAATCTGAGCGGCTTCGAGCGCTACTCGATGGTGGGCAGCGACGAGGAGGGCGACTTCTCGCTGGACATCTACCCGGTAATGCTGGACGACGATGCCAAGTATCAGTGCCAAGTGGGTCCGGGGCCACAAGGAGAGGCGGGCATCCGGTCGCGCTTTGCCAAGTTGACGGTGCTCGTGCCGCCGGAAGCACCCAAAATACTGCAAGGCGATCATTTGGCCACCACCGAAGACCGAGAAATTGAGCTGGAGTGCGTGTCGGCTGGCGGCAAGCCGGCAGCAGAGGTGAGTTTAAATTTTGTAAAACACTCCCGTTTAACACTTTCTAGCAGGTTGAACCGAAATATTTATTAATTTTGCCATTAATTTGGCCAATAACGCACACACTTTGAATCGACCGACGCCACAGTGGAAATGGCGGAAATGCGCAAAATAGCGCCATCTGTGCTTTCAGCTGTCTAGTATTGCAGACAGGCGAAAATGAATGTGGAATGTCATACAATCCGTTTGAAATTCAACGCTAAACTGGAATCCATTGAGGTGTGGTGGAAATGTCTGGTAGCAAAGGCACCAACCGGCCGTTAATGCAGTGCAAATGTGATATCATCCACATTCCACTCGTGGAACGATTTCTGTTGCTCTTTTGAATCCAACACACTCCTAGCAGGAACTAACTGCAATTCGTTTGCACATAATTTCAGATCACCTGGATTGATGGTCTGGGCAATGTGCTCACCAAAGGCATTGAATATGTCAAAGAGCCGCTTTCTGACTCGAGACGCGTGACCGCCAAGTCCATTCTGAAGCTGGCGCCCAAAAAGGAGCACCACAACACCACCTTCACTTGCCAGGCGCAAAACACCGCCGACCGCACCTATCGCTCAGCGAAGATTCTGCTAGAGGTGAGAGAATGTTATTTGTGCCAACGAACCAACTTAATTTGGTGCTTCTTGCTCGTTGTGGTTTCAGGTCAAGTACGCGCCAAAAGTGTCGGTGTCGGTAGTGGGTGGCGCTTTGGCAGGTGGGCGGATACCCGAGAGTGCTGAAGTGATACTGTCTTGCCAGGCCGATGCCAACCCGCCGCCACAGAGCTATCGTTGGTTCATCAATGATGAGCTGGTGACAGGCGACTACACCACAAAAATGGTAAACACGTTTTATTTGTGATTCGAATCGAATTCGAACGATTTTATAAATTGTGGCTCTGTAGGTGATCCACAACGTGACACGGCAGCACCACGACGCCATCGTCAAGTGTGAGGTGGTCAATGCTGTGGGCAAGAGCGAGGAGAGCGAGACTTTGGATATCAGCTGTAAGTACTCATTTCCACATTTCAGTTGTGACTGTTGAATGCATTCTGCTGCCTCCCACCTTGTAGACGGACCGATTTTCCGCCAGCGACCTATCTCCGTGGAGGCGGACCTGGGAACAGCGGTGACCATGCGTTGCGAGGTCGACGGCAACCCGCCGCCCGAAATCGAATGGATCAACGAAAACACTGACCGAGTAAATATTCCGCGTCACCGTCCCTGTGCGCCATTAAAAATTTCACATAAAACCCGATTAACTTGCAGGTTGTGGGCACCGCGGCAAATCTGACGTTGAAAGTGACCGCCGACTCTGCCGGCCGTTACTACTGCAAGGCAGTGGTGAACGGCTTCCCCGAGATCGGAGCCGAGGCCACAGTGTACGTGAAGCGCGCACCCATTATCACGTCGCACAAGGTGCAGTTCGGCGCCGTCGGCAGTCGCGCCAAAATCGACTGCCTCGCCTTCAGCATTCCCAAGGCGGAGCACATAATTTGGTCGTTCGACGGGAAGGTGATCAACATGAGCACCGCCGATCCGGACGTGTACATATTCGAGGAGCACCATCTGCCCGAGGGCGTGCGCGCCGCGCTCATCATCAAGGAGAGTCGCTCCAGTCACTTCGGCAAGTACAACTGCACCGTGATGAACTCGTACGGCAGCGACTCGTTGCTGATTACTTTAGTAGCTGAACGTAAGTGGGCGGAGAGAGGAGTGGTTGTGTTGTGCGGCGGCTTGAAGAGCAAGTTTCCATTTGCAGCAGGTTCAATTCCCGTCCTGCTCGTTGTGATGAGCTCCTTGTCGTCGGTGGCGATCATCATTATGGTTGTGATGCTAGTGATTGTCTGCATGAAGCGCACCAAGAAGAAGCCCATTCCGGCGGACGTAATACCGGAGGCGTCGCGTGGCGCCGACAAGCTGTCCGATCTGAAGAACGAGATGCGCTCGAAGGCCTACGATGTGGACTATTCAGAGGCCGGATCGGATGGCCTGGCCATCAACCTGACGCAGACGCCCATGCCGGACGTGCAGATGAAGGGCGCAACTCTGGGTGTGCCGCTGGCGGGACCGGTGAAGCTGGATGACCGGTGGGTAGTGCCTCGATATGATTTCTTTAAACCGACTCAACGCAACGCTTACATTTCAGATTCTCCGGCGATTTTAGTGAGCGCTACAATCGACAGTGCCACATCAAGAATATGAAGAATCAAAACTACAAGGAGACTGTCAACGGTTACGCGCCGTACTTTGAGTACGCGCTGGACTACAGCTTGCCAACGGACGCCAAGACGTCCGCCGGCGCCGGCTCCGGCGTCAGCAAACCCAACTCCAGCACAATCAACTCGGCTACTCTGCCGCACTACACAAACCCCGTCACAACAACAGGCAACATGAGCCTGCCGCGCAATCGCGCCGACATGCAGCAGCAACCAACGCAGAGCACAGCTCCGATGGGCAATGGCTTTTTAGGTGAGGTGCCAGTGGAAGCCTGTGGGAATTCTTAATCGTAATCACACACACACATTTCTCCTCACAGGCGGTCAATCGCTGCTGCAGAACGGCATAGACAGTCGCTTCAGCGCCATCTACGGCAATCCATATCTGCGCACCAACTCGTCGCTGCTGCCTCCCTTGCCGCCACCCAGCACAGCCAATCCGGCGGCCACGCCCGCGCCTCCACCGTACCAAAAGACAAACTACAGCCACGCCAACACGAACGGCATCGGTATGAACAGCCTGAAGAACTTTGGCGGCGGCATGGGCGGAGTTGGAGGCGTTGGCGCGGCGAATATTGTGAGCAGCAACGGCGCGGGCAGCGTCAGCGGCAGCAGTTCCAATCTGACAGCCAGCAGCAACACACTAGCCGCCATGACACCGCTGGCGCAAGCGCCCACCAGCACCGCATCGGTCACAACTGGCGCGGCGCAGAGTCCCTCGGGTCAATTCATACTGCCATCGAACGGCAACGCGAAGAAGGGCGCGCTGGCAACGCACGTCTAATTGAGCAGCACCCTGTAAACATTGTACTGGAGCACCTTGTATTTCATTCGCACCCACACACACACACGCCCCATTCATGCCACACCTTAGTCATATAGGCATTTTATTATCGACCTAAGCCAACCTGGGGCGACCGGCTGGCGACTCCATATATCATAGAATATGTAACGTATTTGTAGACTAATTTTTATCATATCTTTAAGCGCTATCTCTAAAGGCAACCTAGTGAATTAGTGAAAATTGTACATTTTTAAACGAGTATTGGAAGTTACAAGGCGGCATGAACGAAGGCGTTGTGCGTAGTTACGATTCGCGGAGGCATTGAAGGGAAACGGAAAGCAGCAGAAGAAGCAGCGGAACTGTGGACGGTGGCGAAATTAAATTCATAACGTATTGTGATTTCTAGCGTTAATTATTTACTGATGGCAACTCTACACGTCAATGTCAATGAATCCGAAATGTCGCCGAGCACTTGGCAGAGTTCGGCGACGCAAATTGTATCAATTAGATTTAGAAAAACTTGAAAACACTGAGATAAGTAAGCAAAGTTTATGATTACGAAAGAGAGCCTGTAGTTAGTTCCATGTAAAAAAGCATCAAGTTTTTATAATTCTAAATTACCTAAGAGGAGATAAGACGTGACGAACTGGAATGCAATTAGCGAAAATAAGAAGAGATGATTTTAATCAGAAAGAAATCAATTCAATTACATAACTAAAGTCAAATTGATATTTATTTATTTTCGAAACGCTTAACGATGTAAATTACATTAGTCTTTATTTAAACAAAAAAACCAATAACAACAATTGCAGATATTGAATAAATGGCTTTTTAATTATTTTAATAACGAAAAGTGGTAAATCTACGAAACGAAAACAAAAAATGCACAAAACGAAAAACTGTACGAAGATGGAGACGAAAAACATCATAAAATCAAATTCTAGAAAATTTTAAAACATTGCGAAAAAAGAAAAACACAACAAAAAAGAGAGAAAAACGCTGCCTTATGATTCATTGTGTATGATTTCCGTTACAAGTATTTCGTTGAAGTTTTAAATCAATTTTTAAACTACAAAGCATGCAAACGAAAACGAATCAACAAATTATGTAATTAAAGAGCATACAAAACACACACACATGCAATTATTGAAATGTCTGTAATTATCCGAAATTATAGTGCTTAAGGTGGAAGAATGATTGAAATTACTAAGTCTAAATACGCCAAGAAACAAGTGGAAGCCCGAAGATAAAAATATAAATAAAAATTCATTCTAAAAGACGACTTGCGTTTCTCTAATTGCACTTAACCCTTTCGCTACAGATTTTTACTGGGGAAAGTAAAAATTTTCAATTTTACGTTTCAGGCTTCTATGTGGTTGTACTAGCAACATTTCATAAGAAATTATTTTATTTTTATACACGGACCCTGTCTTTTAGAGTGTTTTCCTATGAGAGCAACCACATCGTTGTGGCTGTGTAATTATTACATAAAACATAACATAACATAAAACATAAAACTTTTTACACATAACGAAAATTTTATTATTTCTTCATTTACTTAAGCCAAAATTAAAAAAAAGGTATCTAAACTGAAAGAAACGTAAAATTAAAAAGTTATCTAATTTTTCTGCTTCTTCTTCCTTTACTATGTCAAGATATACAATTAAAAAAACATGTATACTTCTCTTCTTTAAACTTTAATATTCAGTTTATTAATTTCGTATTTTTCCTAAAACTTCAAACTATTCTAAGGACCAACAAAAAATGTATTCTTGAAACCACAGAGGGTTCAGACGTCCACAAAGTAGCATGTTGCCATATGGCAGCACAATAGCGAAAGGGTTAATATGCCGTAAGATCCGAACTCCTGATCCAGGCAAGACACTAACTAATAACCTCGACTTCACTAAGCGTGTAATTTTCGTATGTTCACAAAATATTTTCCTGTCTTAGCACTACTTTCGATTGATCAAATATTTACTTATTTACTGCTTCTCTTAAAATTGTTTGATTCTAAATTATTCAATTCAACGTGAAATTGCGTCAAGCCGGCATCACTGTTCGCCACTGTCACGTTCCACCACCATCCACTCGTGCAGCCAGCCATTTTGTTGTGCAGCTGCAAGCAACTCTGAATCGAGACTCGCTTCAGGTGTCCGTTCGCGCTCGCGCTCTAGTCTAGTGCCGACTCCACTATAGCTGTCCCGCTCTGGCTCAGCCGCACCGCACCAGCTCGGCGCAATGAGCTCAGCTCAGCTTGCTGGGTAGACTTGAGTAGCGCTCGCTCATAGCGGTTTGTGTCGCGCAGCGAGATACGTTTGTGTTCTGGAGAAGCGGACGACTGAATTTTGAATAACAGAAAAAAACGGTTGTGCAGAAGAGGAAATTAAATTGTGATTTGTTGAGTTTGTGCGCTGCAATTGGTGCATTGTTTTTGTTGCTGGCGCGTTGACGGTCAATAAACAAATTGGATTATTGCAAGTTGTGAGCGAAAAGTGGCCGGAAATAGTGGAAGCGTTAAGAAGAAAATTGCAAAAGAGTGAACCAAAAGCAGTGGTTGAATGTGATTGAAGAAGGATTAAGAAAATTGTCGAGTTAAAAGATAGTGAAGCGATTTTCCCTTTTAGAAAATTCAAAAGGGAAAACGCACAGTGAAATGCTGCCACCGCTGGCCAGCTGCAAGCGACCTCCGTCTGTCGCAGTGATTTTATTGGATCTCCCTGTGCGTATCCCGCAGATAGGCGCGTAGTGGATTTGTCGCCGTCTGCCGCTGTCCTGCGCAAAGCGGTGCGCAAACGCTTTGCTCCCAGCAACAAAACACAAAGCCGAACAACTGAAATATTACACCCACTCGAAATACGAAACACTCGACAGCCGTGCACACAAAATGCAGCCGCCCGCAACTGCCAGCCCATTCAAACTAAAATGAATTGAAGCAGCGCTGCGCATCGAATTAGGAATTCAAGTTTTGATAAGTCGAAAGTGAATTAGTTAATCGGTGCTGTTTGGAATTCAACGAACAAACAGCGCTAGTGCGTCTGCCTGTCTGTCTGGCTTGTGCCCACACAAGTGTCTCTGTGTCGGTTGAACCCTTTTGATCTTTCGTAACCTTTGCATCTGCATCTGCAACGCGCGTCCGTCGAGCATTGTGCAATTTCGGAAACCGTTCCTGCCCGTCGACGTCCCACAAAACTGGATTACAATGTGGTTACTGGTCAACAACAACACATTCTCTAAATCGGATATATTTTGGATAAAATTTCTGGCATGCTGCCTGCTGATCATTGGACTTGTAAATAGCACAGCAGCGGGTAAGTTTCGATCCATTGGTGTTAGGGCGATTGGCAAAATAATTTAGGGAAAATTTCAAATTGCACCAATTTGTTTGTATTTTTCCTTCCTCTGCTCGAAAAATCCCTTTGCAACAGAGCTGCCAACCAATGGCAGAGACAGCAAATCAAATTGGATGATAAGAAGAACTTTTAAAAAGACTTGTTATAGCCGCATAAACATCGGTCGTCGGTTTATGCTTTATGGAAATATTACTGCATATCTGTCACAGCAGCTGTAAAGTTTCTCGAACAGAGGGCAGTGGCAACTCTGTCTCGGTCACACAGTGCACAGACCGCCAGCCATTTTGTTTCCCGAATACGAAAGCAAAACTAGATCGAGTCTCGTTCAGGATCATGTTGCCTGCACATGAAATTTGTGCTGACTGCAGATAGTGAGATGAGTGTATCCACGAGATACACATTTCGTTAGAACGTTACATTTCGCAGCAGGACTTGCAGATTATTTTGAAATTGCATTTTGTAGAAGTTTTGGTTTTTTTTTTTTTAATTTGATATTTGCGAAAATGCACTCATTGAAATAATGATGAGAATGGGATCCCTTTTCAATATTATTGAAGTATTTGAATGATGAAAGTTTGTTCGGGTCGAACCTGTTTTAATAATCGAACCTAAATAGTAGAAACTAATCGGAGTGAACATGCAATTAGATATTATATTAAAAAAAAATAGAAATTAAATGCAACTGCTTGTCTGTCTATTTAATTTTGATGACAAGGCTTTAATGTTTTCAAAAAAAATAATATTCTGTAAAATAAAAAAAATATTAAGTTAAAAAAATTCCATAATTATCTAAATTTTGTTAAAACTGGGGAGCAGGACTTGCAGATTATTTGGAAATTGCATTTGGTAGAATTTCTTGTTTTGCTGGAATTTGATATTTGTGAAAATGCACTCAATGCGATAATGATGATATTATTGAAGTATTTGAATGATGAAAGTTTGTTCGGGCCGAGCCTGTTTTAATAATCGAACCTAAAAAGTAGGAACTCATTGGAATGAACATGCAATTAGATATTAAATTAAAAAAAATAAATATAAATTAGATGCGACTGCTTGTCTGTCTATTTTATTTCGATGACAGGACTTTAACTCTCCAATTCATTCCAATTATTTTCACGTTTGCTACATAAATATAGGTTTTTCTTTTTAACACAGAAAACCATTGAAAAGTAAATTAAATATTAATAAACTACTAAATATTAGCAAACAGATTTCGAATGTGGTAGTCGTTTCAAAATATTATATCGGGGTGTAATTTGAAGATATACACAAATATGTTAGTGTGCCTAAAGGCATCAATATGCATTTGAGGGTTAATGTTTTCAAAAAATATAATATTCTGTAAAATGAAATTCTCACGACATTCAGATTTGTATGAAAATCTTAATGTAGCTTACAATTTACAATTTTAAATATAATAGAAAGTTAACACGTTCGCGGACAGTAAAAATTTCAGTGAGCTGCAAAAATAGACAGTCAATTTTTGTGGAAACTAGTAGAACTATCTGAAATTTGATTACACATATATTGTTGCAGTTGTCAGATTATCGTATTTTAGCCGTTATACACATTGAATGATATAGCATATTATTTAAAAAAATTTCAATTTAACATTAAATTAATAAATATTGGCTTTAAAATTTGAATGCTAGAGCATTCACGTCATTTTGCATCACCACGAAATTGACTGCTATAGCATTCACGTCCGCAAACGTGTTAAGCTTGTTAATTCTAAACATTAGATTGCATTCGAAAACATTTTTGAAACAGAAATGCCCCTTTGAACTTTTGTAGAAAAAATCCGCGAATATTAACGAAATCTGAGTACATTTATGAAAGGGGTTTTTCATATTTTCAGGCCTCAAAAATAGTTTGTCGAACTTAGAACTGATTCGAACTTTTCACATTCGTCTTATGTGTGTGGCTTTGTAAGTCATAGTTTAACAGCCTCAAGAAGCAATAAATCTCCGCCTTCAAATGTTATCTTCTTTGTCAATATTGATTAACAAGTTGACAAACTTTTTAACGCGTCTTGTCCGAATACACACTTGTCGAAAGCCCAAAATACAGACAACTTAAAACGTGCACCACAAATTGTCTGATGTGAAAAATCTTTGACAAAGCAAAGCATAGCGACATTACTCGGCGCTGTGCGTGTGTGCGTGTTTTAAAAGCCAATTTCAGCCAACAAAGCAACGAAGAATGGCTTCAAATTAATTGTTGTTGACTTTGGCCGCAAGGTTTGTCAAAAAGTTTGAACAACAACAACAACGAAAACTTAACCAATAAAACCGAAAATTTGAAAACACTGCCGTACAGAGCAGCGCAGACAAACAGAGCGACCAACAATAGACGAGCGTGATCTACAAATTAACAGCGTTCCGGCGCTTTGTTGCCGCAACTGCACACACTCGCATCCACACCGTCAGACGGTCAGACGGGCCAACACTTGCAGACAGTTGATTTTGGCCAAGTTTAATGTAAGCAAATAAGAGGAATTTCGTTTAGCGGCGTCATAAACGTTTCTCTTTGTAAGTCTAGCAAACTGTCATTGCACCGCCTTGTCGCACGTCCGCGTGCGCGCTCCACCATTCGCTCGCCGACAGGAAATACAACAAGCGGCGCACTAAATGCCCCACGGCAGTCAAATATTTGCTCAACATTGTAAGACGAGCTGCGTGGCAAGTTGAGCCGAATTCGACTGAGTGGAGTTCTTGGGAATTCTCCGCTTTCTGCTGCGTTCGCTGTTTACGAAATCGTATTATTTCATTCGAACTCACAATATTTACACAACAACTGGGCGCGATGTGGCCGATATAGACTTAATCATAAGTCAATAATTTGCATTTTCAAGAAACGCCGCCCATTGTCTCTGCGACTCGGAGTTATCAGTTGGAGTGAGGACGCGACGGCTGCAATTACGCGCTGTGCATGCGGGCTGCCGCCAGTCGTGCGCACCTTTCGAGGCGACAATGAGCTGCGTGTGCCAAGCACAGGACTACCTACTCAAATCAGTGGTGTGCCATTGTAAATTGTTGTTTTTTGGTAGTTTTCTTTGTGTGTTTTCGCTTTTTCAATTTGCCAAAGATAAGCCGGCGTACCGTGCAAATAGTCGAGCGCGCCCCATTCGCCGAGTGGTGGCGGTTAGAATGTGGAGACACGTAACTGATCCAGGCAAAGCGGATTTCTAATATTTGCAAATATTTCAAAGAGGCAATCAGTCAAATGTGGCTTTATTTTACAAACCACGACAACAATTGAGCCTCTGTTCGAATGCCGTACTGCCATGGCAATTCCAGCGGGTTGGTGGGACACTTGTGGTGCACTGTGGCGTCAAGCGTGACCTGCGTGTGCTGTGCTCGAGTTGAGCTAAATCCAAATTTCTGTTTAAATGTACGGTTTAATAAAAAATTCCAATAATTGGCACATTCTGTACCCAATCACTGTCAGTTGGGAATGTTTACAACAAATACTTGAATACTTGTCAGCACTTGTAGATATCGAGGAAACATGGGAGCAAAATACTCCTAGATCGTCGTTCGTTATGCCTCAGACTCATTAGAGCGAAAAGCTGGCTTTCACTGCAGCACACCGCAAACGTGTTTCGAACTGTCCACCTATTGTTTAGCCACACAACTGCGACAGGGAACACCTTTCGAACACTGTGCGAAGCGCACAGATAAAGCTTAATGTTGTTTGTTCTACTTAAGCGCGCTGCTGTTGGCGCTGCTCCGATGCTAGATTGGCGCAATGTGCTCGCTCGGGTGCCTGCAAGCGCACCAAAACCCACACACTGCTCGAGCTGCCATGCTGCATTCAATTAATTAAAAAATATATTTTTGTGTCTGAAAAGGCGGAGGCACCCTTCCTTATCGCGCCGCTGCCATCCGCCAATGTGAACTCACGACGCTGCGCGCTGCTGACAGCCAGCCAATGCGGCAAGTTGGCAACAGCGCCGCGAGTCGCGACCAGATCGCGGATCGGTATAGATGAGTACGTCGTCGATTTGGCGCAATTCTCGGCATTGTTACTTGCTGCAGGAAATGCTACGGTCTTCTTCACTACTGTTTGCAGTGCCAACACTGTTCGAGCTCGAATTGCCATCATAATTTCTGTGTTGGAACACTCAAGTACCAAAATAATGTCCGTCAATTTGACCTGTCAGATAGCAGATAACAATTTTGTTGTGGTGATTTTTATCAGTCACCCTAAAGCTTCCGCCGCTACCAGTTGGACGCAATCACTGTGCCTCGGCCCACATTCGTAAGTCGGTGTGTGCTCGTGTGGTTGCCGTCGAATCGATCGCGCCTTTTTGGCGACTTTTATCTGTCCTGGGTTCGGCAAGTTCGCCGGGACTGCGACATTCTGTGCACGAATTGTCAGTTGGCTTAGTCCGCAATGATAAGCAACTGCAACTGTCATGCTCTTTTATCGAGCAATATCTGCTGCGAGTTTTGAAAGTCTGTGCTGTCGCTTTAGCGGCAAAATAATTGCGCCTTTTGCCATTGTTTGATTCGAGGGGCCACTACACCCTACGGCGGGCGAAAGGGCAACGGGAAAGCAGTGTAGCGAAGTTGGGCCATGCATTTTTGTGTTGACAACAATAACAATAGCAGCGACAGCAGTAACAATTCAGCACTAAGCACGCTCGTCGCTGGTGCGCGCACTCGGCTCGACTCATTAAATTAAATGCAAGTAAAACGCTCATAATTGGCTGCTGCGATCGTTTGCTGGCCTGCGATCGCGGGCTGCTGGCGCGCTTGTGTCGATCGCTAGATCGATCGCTCGGCCTGATAGTTATGGTAGTGGCTGCGCTTTAAGGCAAAGATTGGCCGGCGAGTCGCGGCGCACAGTTTCGCGATTTACGCGATTTGCGCGTTTTGGTTCGGTTGGAGCTGAGCTGCGCCGAGTTTGGTTTGATTGGCGATGCAGTGGCGCAGCTTTTGACTTGTATGGCAATTGCAATTTTGAGCGCATGCGCAACATCATTCGGTGATTTTTTGTGTGTTTTCCTTTGCTTTTGGCGTTCCTCGTTTTTGTTTTGCCATTTCCATTTATTAACCAAAACAGTAGCTAACGTAATTTAACAATTTCTGGTCGGTCTGCCACTCGAGTGTGAGCGTCGAGTGTAGTGAAGCGTTGAAGTGCAGTTGAAGTGATGAGCTTGGCTCTTGTAAAAGCAACATGTTGTACAACGCGTTTTCGTGTTAAGACAGCAGCAGCAACAATTAAGTCGGCATTGGCGCACAGTAGCTCACGGAGTTGCGGTGAAGGGGGACATCCGCATGAAAATTGATGCTTTTTAACAACTTTATGGCATTCGTTGCCAGTGAAGAGTGAAATAGAGATTCAGCATTTCGATGAAATCGGGAATTGGGAAGGAATATTAAATTGCCGTAAATTTGCATTGGTCAGAAAGGTGTCCAAAGGCATAAAAATAACTTTGGGGAGAGAAAATGTATGATAATTCTTCGCTCACAAATTATTTTTCGAACAGAAGTTGAGTTGGGAAACAAATTTGGCTTCATTATTTACTAAAATTTTCTGTTTGGCATTTTCAAATCTAATAATCAATCCATCACAACTACCAAATAGAAAAATATATATTTCCAATACCTTTAAATATCCTTTTTTGTTTTTATTTAGCAACGATCTGATTTCTAGTCTTTCCTTTATAAAAAAAATATTCTCCGCATCGAAATCCCTCATTCGCAGTGCGCTGCCGTGCACGAGGTGCATCAATTTCAGAAGGTGACAGTTCAACGTTCTGTTCATTAAAATCCAACAACAATGGAAACATCGGAACCGTGCAACAACAGGTTATAACCTCAGTCAATAGCAAGGCGCACTCAGCCAGCAAACGCGTCATATGAGACACATCAGCATACAATAACAAAAACAACAAGAAGAAAGCCCGAGAAATATGCAGACACAGCAGTAAATGATAATAAACTGTCGCCGCTGCCACTGTTTCAGCTGTACGGCATGAAAAATCTTGGTGCACATGTGCAGCACCCTAAAAATTCTTACCGCTTTAGTAAAAGCCTGCAAAACAACAATACAAACACACACACCCGAGGAGACAGACAAACAAACGACAAAAAAACTGAACAAAAACCGTTTTTGGTGTTGTCCCCCTCCTGTTGTTCACATTCGTCGCACTTCCTCTGCGTCCGCACTCACCCTGTCGGCATTGGAAAACACAATCGGGCAATATATGAAAACACCAACAACAAACACTGTGCAGTGCATTTCCAAAAAGTATCCCTAAAAAATGTGACAGCTGTGCAGGCTCGCACACACAAACACACACACATACATTTAACAAACGCACACTTGCACTCAATCATGAAGCATTTGTGCGTTAAAACAGCGCAAAGCAGAAAACGTTTATCCATATTGTACGCGTGCGCCGACTGTGTTGGTGTGTGTGTGCGCCGGTGCGCAGGCGCAGCGCAACCATGTTCCTGATCGAGTATCTGAAATGTCCTTTATTTTGTGTTCTCCACTTTGTGCCTAGAAAGATTAAATTACGACAAACAATTTGCTCCTTCTCGTTCACTCGTCTGTCTGCTTTCGCGCTCACTCGCATGCGCTGACATACCCACATCGTCTGAACTACACCAAGTGCATCCGACAAGCCAGCAACTGATCCATCCGCATACCGACCCATCTGCATGCTGGACACGGCTGGAAAAGTTCTGGAAAAGATTATTGCAAATCGTCTTTCAGCCGCAGTTGATGAAAATGGAGGACTGGCTGACATGCAATTTGGGTTCAGAAAAGGCAGGTCCACAATCGATGCAGTGAAGATAGCCACAGAACTTGCGCGGAAAGCAATCAGTGGTGAACGCTGGATGGGGGGTACAAAAGAGTACTGCCTAATAGTAACGCTGGATATAAAGAATGCTTTTAATACAGCGAACTGGGCACAAATCACGGAAATCCTAAGAATGAGAAACATTCCGAAGTATTTAAGAAGGCTGATCGAAAGTTATTTCACAAACAGGCAGCTTTTCTATGATTCCAAAGTCGGCTGTAAGAAATACAAAGTGACAGGTGGAGTGCCCCAAGGATCAGTGCTGGGGCCCCTGCTTTGGAATATAATGTATGATGGAGTGTTGAGACTAAATATCCCTAGCGAAGCAAAAATTATTGGTTTTGCAGACGACATAGCGGTTGTTATAGTGGCAAAACACACACGCGACATTGTGCGGATCACAAATGAAACGGTGCAGATAATCCAGTCGTGGCTAAGCAGCGCAATGTTGAAGCTTGCAGAACACAAAACTGAAGCAGTTCTGATTTCTAGCCGGAAAAAGCTAGAAACAGTAACAATAAAGGTCGGTGAACACAACATCACGTCAAAGCCAGTGGTAAAATATCTCGGGATATTAATTGATTCAAGGCTTTCGTACAAAAACCACCTCGAGAATGCAAGCAAAAAAGCGGCCAAAACCGCCGCAGGCCTTGCAAGACTAATGGCCAACACAAAGGGCCCAAGGCAAAGATGCAGACAGCTACTGGCTGGAGTAGTAAAAAGCACACTTCTGTATGGATCCCCAATATGGCACCAGGCGCTTAACCACAGATCATATGGTAGAGAGGCGAGATCAGCCTACCGCCTGTGCGCCCTCCGCGTGTGTTCTGCCTTTCGCACAGTCTCAGAGGATGCGGCGCTGGTGATAGCGGGAATGTGCCCATTCGACATCCTGGCGCAAGAGTCGGCGCAGCAAGCCCCTGCGGGTCAGCGACGGAAGGACTTCCGCGACGAGCTGCGGCGCAGCAGTACGCAAAAATGGCAACACCAGTGGAACACGGCGCAGAACGGACGCTGGACACATCGCTTGATCCCTGACCTTAAAGGCTGGATCAACAGAAAGTGGGGAGAAGTAGACTTCTACCTAACCCAAATATTAAGTGGACATGGGTGCTTCCGGGCATACCTTTACCGGTTCAAAAGGGACTCCTCGCCATTCTGCGAAATTTGTACGGAGGTAGATGAGGACGCTTTTCACGTCTTCTTTGTATGTCCTCGGTTCAATAGGGATCGACAGGAACTATCGGCGGTTTTCGGTGAGCAACCGACGCCGGAAAACTTGGTAGCCCATATGACGTCAGCAAAAGCGAAATGGGACGCAGCCTGTAATATGGCAGCTGAGGTCATTGCGGTTTTGCGGGCTGCTGAAAGACAGCGCAACAGATGTAGGTAGTAAAAAATCATACTCGTACTGTGACCACGTCGAACAGTCGACAGACGATTGAGCCTAGCGCTTAAACCCTCCTCCCGACGAAAAACCTAACGGTAGTACCGGGCGGGCTAAAGGACGAGAAAGAGGTGGTTTTAGTGAGGTTAAAGTCCCACACTGACGGGGTTTTGGCTTTAGATGCTTTCCATCTCTATAATAAAAAAAAAAAAAAAAAAAAAAAAAAACACCAAGTGCAGCCCTCTTATCGTCGGTTGTGCTGCGTGCGTTGTTTTATCGTGTTGTCTGCTTTGCTTGGAAACTTCCTGCCATTGTCCTTTGTGCTGCGGCGCAATGTTTCGTCGGTTGTATTCGAAGTTTCTGACTGTGTTTGTGTACACTCAGAAAAGGATCGAGCAATTTGTTGTGTGGGTCAAAAATATTTTATCCTGGGGGTGTCTAATCCGCAACTGCAAATGTCACGAAATAAAGTATTAAAAATTATGTATCAACTTTATCCTCTCTTTGGAATACTTCTATATATTTTTCACTACTTAAATAGCTTCATTTGTTCTCTCTATAAGTGCTTTGTGTTTTTCCAAGTGTTAAAAATGTTTTAATTGACAAAAGTCATGCAGACCTCGACATTAGACAGAGCAACAGAAAAAGGCAACCGCCAAGTAGCAACGGAAGCGTGTCGAGCAAAAGTAACAGCCAACAGCAGAGTAGAGTTAATGGGTCTTCTCGGGGCGCTGAGCGCTGCCGGTGGGCATCTCTGTGTGCATAAAAATTTAACGTTCGCGTGTTGCCTTGCTGTGTGCGCACACCGCCATTGGGGTTGCGCGCTGCACCCCAATGCGTATAACACCAAACCCTACCTACCGCAATCGTAATAGCGCACACATGCGCCGCTGGAATTGTAACGGACATTTTGACATTCGACTTGTTTTCAATGGCAATATTTCGCGTTTCGAAAAGTTCGTCGATGCTGGTTGGAATCCCTTCAAGGCGTTTTGATTTCTTGCCTTTGTTGAATTGCAACTTGTACACACTTTATGGACGACAGCTGGCAAGCTGCCCAGGCAAAAAATGCTACAATCTCAACCGCAATGCCAAAGCCGAAACCACTTCATATCGCAAACCGAAAGCCTACGCTTTTGGTGCAGCCCTCAAAGTCACTTGAGCTCAGCGTATCGGCGTTGATAGCTTTATCATCTTTACAGCTTTTAAGGAATTCTGTTTCACGCCTGTTTATTATGCCCCCGCTCCCTTTCAACAGCTGCGGCTGTCATAAGTAAACAACAACTTTAACAACTACAGCGAGCAGCAGCTGCTGCCACAACTGCACCCTTTCATCGGCGGCCGCAGCGCAGAGCTGAGAAAAACTCTACAGATTTTGGCTGTCGCCAGCATCCACAGCATCGCCGCCGTCGTTGCCTTGCCCGTCGTCTACGGTGCACTGGCTGTTGGACGCTGGGATTGCATGCGTGCTAATTAATATGGAGAAAGCAGCGCCATTAACAAACTTCCGTTATGACGTTTCTTCTCTTCGTCATTCGACTCGAGCGCCACAGATGCGGCGGGTCGGACCGATTGGCGGCGGCCCAAATCAATTTGAAAACGATTTCGGAACGAGACACGCCAAATGGCATTTAATTGCGTTTGTTGCTTTACACTCGAGCGCTAATTAAAATGCGTCGATCCAACTTAATGGCATCAAGCATCAGACATCGAGCCGAATTCGATAACTTTGGAATGGGTATCGGCCTTTAAACAAGTGAATGCGCAGAGCCGAAAAAGTCCACTTGCGAATGCATTTCATTTCGTCTCGTTCTGCTTCGTTTCATGTCATTAATTACGGGAATTCCTGAAAGCAGTGCTGTGAATCCGCCGATTGCCTGAACCTTTCGCTGCAGCTTAAGCAACTAACCAATTGTTGGCTTCGAACGCGGTTCGATTCCGGTCACGATACATATTTTAAATATGTTTTTAGCAGTCTTCGCCAACAAAATAGAAGATTACATCGCATTTATTAAGCCGTTATTAAATTTTGTTGTGCCGAAGTTGGGTTAAGAAATCAAAACTCGAAAAGGAAAGAAAAAAACGGATTTTTTATTTGTGAGAAATTCGATTGCAGCTGATTGTCTTACATGTCATACGCATTGTCACAAAGTCATATTTTATAATTATTGAAATGTCAAAAATGTCCAACAAGCAACCACTGACCGCCACAGCTACTTGCAGCAGTCACGCCGCGCAAAAGTGACCGGCAACAAGTGGCGCACTTGCAGCCGCCTGCACGTACGACCTGTACGTGCAATTAACGCATATTATGCCAGATTTTCACGAGGCCCCTTCGGTGGCGGCCGGCCAGCCAGTCGAGCCCGATGTCCCTCGGTGCAGTGCAAAAAAGAGGCAGCTCATTTAAAATTAATTACATGCTACTAATTTTCTGTGTTAAATTTGCTGTTTTGTCACAATACTGCAAGCGCGCAAAAAAGCACAGCAGCCGCTGCAGAAGCAGCAACAACAAACCAAGAAAAAGCTGTACACTCGCACTGCCGACAACGGCCGCTTTTTTGTATTTTCAGCATTGGACAGAAGCCGCCGTTGTGCTGCGTCAGCATAAATTTTGTGCTCTTGCTTCGGCAGGCTCGGGTTTGGGTTTGGGCTTGGCCGCCTCGGAATTGACTTGCTGGCCATATCGAAACGCAGCCCATGCACTGCGTCCCATCGCGTAGCATCGCGCACTCATCGATCTTATATTGGACGCTAAGTACAAAAACAAAGGGGCAAGCGCTTGAGCTGTAAACAGGAATATGCGCAAAAGAAACGGGGTGAAAATCGCCGAAAGGTAAGAGGAGGAACCTCGAAGAGCCTACTTGAATATTGATCATAATGATGATACTTGATACCGTCTTCTCCTTAAGTTGCACGCTTGAATAAACGATGTGTCCGTCCGTCCTTTTGTCCAACTTGAGGCTGATGCTGCGGCAGCGACTGTGACTGCGGCGGCTGGTGATTCTATTTAACGAAAGCTGCCTGCGCTCGTTTCACGGTGAGTTCGGTCATGCGCCCACGTTGTGTCGCTAGCAGTCTTTCTCAGGCTCCCTTGCCCACACTGATTTGGGCCCGTCCTCGCTGCCGGCCTGCTTGCTACCTCAGCTGCACGCCGGTTTTTGTGCGCCTGCCCAGTTGCCCGCGGTTGAGGTACCGAAGCGATTGCGATATTTCAGTATTCTGGGCACACCTTACATTCTGCACGCTTGCACTAGATCGACATTGATTTTCGAACTGGCATTGTGTATTTTAAGATGTCTGCGAAAATTGCCTTTTATTGCTTTTGGCTTGCTTGCGCTTCGCACCTTTAAGGCTCTGCCAATGAATTGCTAATGGTTTCGTCTGGCTTTATTTATCCATGCTTTGGGACTATTACCTTGATTGGGTAAATGAACGCAACAGGGGAAACTGAAAAGGAAATGCCTTTTACGACATTTGTGAGGTCAGTCTAACGCAATAGACTCCTCTCGATCGAGCGTTTTTAATTCCGGGCCATGTCACATGAATCATAAATAAACATGACACCAACTTGTTCTCATCACATACGAGTAAATCCTCGTAACTCCGCAATGACATCCCACATCAATACCAACACATTTCGTTTACTGTTATGTGAATTGCAGCTGCGTTCGAGCAATGTATGGGAAATGTTGACTTCCAGAAGCCATCACTGCCGTAGGCATTGCTGCAGTCGTGTACAAAATTAATTAACAAAATCAGAATTAGTAATTAAGACGAAATCATCCGACATACGAGAACTGCACATTCTTCACGCTAGACTTTAATTAAGCGAAGCTTAGAAGGAGAGGAAGAAGACGAAGCAAAAGACGAAAGCAATAAAAAACTAGATAAATGAAAAGGCAAAATGAAGAGAAAGAGGCAGTGATTGTACAATCATCAAACGTTTGATGTGGAGATTAACATTTACCTCGCCGGCCACCACAAGCCGAACTAGCCAAGTCAGGCGAACTCGACGTGTCGGCTGCCAGCTAAGCCAAGTCAAGCCAAACTCGCGATCCGCGCCACATAACGATGACTCAAAGAGGAGTATCACACATAAAAATGACAGATCGTTCGCCGAGACAACACAATACGAAAAGAGAGCTACAACAACAGAAGAAGCAAAACGTAGCAAGAGAAACAAAGCAAGACGAAACCGGTCAAGCACCGTTGAACAAACAAAAGTGTCTACGCACAATACGAACTCAAGTCGGGCTGGAGTCTGGGTTCAAGTCAGCGTGCGTCAGTCGTTCGGCTGGACACGGCTAGGCATGGCCCGGCATTTCATACAAACACAGATTGCCAAGATAGTCATCGGCAGCATCGACGGCGCAGTGTGTGTGGAATTGATATTGAAAGAAAATGATCGAAATGCACAAGTTAGATGGACAGCGAACGCGTACGAATGAGCTCGCAGCTGCGGACTCCCGTATCGGCCAGATCACTGCGTGCTGCCAGCGAAAGACATGGATGGTGTGGAACGCTTGTAATTCTATAAATGACCACGAGCGGCAGTGAACACAGCAGTTATGTGTCGTTGTTGTTATTGTTGTTAGCTTGTTCCTCTTTCATTGTACAGCAACAAGTTTAACATTTTCTAAAGGCTGACAACCTTCCCGGTTGCCAGCCCCGGTTTCGTCACTGCCGCCGCTTGCACTTGAAGTTCGCTGGCCGGTGTAGCTGCTACTTGTGTGCAGACGATGCGACGCATGCAACATTGCATATTAGTTGCACGCGATCGATACAAATATGTAGCGCACCGCTGTCGGCGGTCTCCCCGGTCGGATATCTGCGGCAACAGATTGAATCGAACCGAGTGCCAAGTCATTTGGAATGAAAGAATTTCTTCCTACTTGAGAAAAGTGAACTGATGTGGTGGCAAAGCAAAAAGCAGCCAGCAACAGGGAGACTAGCTGTGATGCTGCTGCCAATGCCAACAACAGGGGCGCAGCGCACAAGAACAGCAATAACATTAACAACAATAACATGCAATGAAAAATGACGGCAGCGGTGATGGTGATGTCGATGGCGATGGCTACGGTGACGGTGACGTTGGCCATAATGAAATGCTTGAAAAGTCTATATTCAAAGTGGCGAGGGGACACGGAGGCGGTTGGCCAATGTTGGGCGCACAGCAAAGGGTGGGGCGGAAAATCCGACGTGCTAGGAAACGAAGTGGTAACGAAATTAACTACTTGCGACAGATAGCGCGACGAGTGGACGGGCATGATGTGCAGCTAGAGCGGCGGTATAGCGCTGGTCCGTTCGTGGTAGATAAATGCAAAATCGATCGATGATGAAATAAGTGGAAGACTTGGCTGCATGGAGAATGTGGCATGAAGTGCAGTGGTCCGGCGCAGTCGCGAATGCTGGTGATGATGCACAGGTCACTTGCAATCAGATTTTAAAGTTGCTCTGTCACATGTTGTTGCTGGTGTGGTGCCGCAACGCTTTGAGATATGTATGTAGATGTTTGCGGTGATATTGTCAGTTCGGAGCTGCCAATGATAAAACCGAAGCGAAGAAAAACTGGAAGAGGAAAATGCCTGCAGAGATAAAAATGCAGCAAGTACGCGCTACACAAATTCCGAATTCCAGCTCTGTCAGCTACTGCTGCCACAAAGAGTGTGATTGTTGCGCTGTGCTGCGCTGCATGCTTAATTGGCTGGTAAAGGAGTAGACAAAGAGACAGACAGGAAAGGTGTTTTGTAAAAAGTCGGCAAAGTTGTGTGGCTTCAGTAAAGAAGATGGATGTCAGCAGGGCTGCCAACTATTGAAACTTCAATACCGGTGACGAACCTTTGAACTTGAACTTCAAAGCTTAATCTTAATTTTATCTTAAGGGTTCAAAATTGCTCTAATTTTTTTTGCATAGATCAGAAATTCGTATTCAAGTTGCAACTCTAGAGATTTGCGCAGAGGGTCGTGTTGGTCCCCGAGCTCTGCTCAGTACGCTGTTAATATTCATAACGAAAAATATTTTAAAATTGTTTATTTAATTGTTTGTTGCGTTATCGATTAGTGATTCAAGATTGAATTTATTGATAAATCCATAACTGGAATCAACTCTACGCATATTGAATATTTTCATAAATCTGGCACCACTGGCGACTAGTAAGTGCCATTGGTGTGCACTCATTGGTCCGCTGTGGTATTTGTTTTTGTTCTGTAAGCCAAAGTGGTTGTTAAAATCGTTTTAATGATTGACAAATGTGATTTGCAGCGTCGACGGTGGTATTTGCGCCAATAACGACGACAGTGCCGCATTTAGCACGGCGGGGCGTGTGCAGCAGAGGACGTTGCCAATGGTTTGCGCCGGCCTGTTTGTTAATTGCCACAACTTTTCTGCACTCATTTTCTTACCAGCCACCAGCACTAACGACTTCATCTAGCAGGCGCACTACAGCTTGAGAGTGTGTGTGTGCGCGCATAATGACATTTCAGCGTCTTATGCAAATATGGCAAATATTTAGCTTATCAGTTTCACCCCTGTGTTTGTGGTTGTGTTGTTGGAATTTATGATTTTAAACTGTAATTTTTGAAATGCAGTCAACATCAGCAATGGAGTGCGGTTTTTGTTGCCAGCTGGCCGTTGGTCATGCGGCCCGCTGTCCAGTGTCCACTGTTCGTTGTCTGTCATTAAAGTTTATTGACTTGCAGTTGGATTTTTTATTGCACGATTACATAAAGCACTCCGAAGGCATTGGCGGCGTCCGGCTCGATCGCGTACGCAATTCAAATTGTCGCAATTGCGTGGCTGATTTGTGTTGCTTTGCGCAGGCACAACGTCGCCACAGCTGGAGTTGCGTTCAAATCTCTGGTGGATTAGTGGAGTGCGTTGCGGTTGCCATATGCAACGGAAGTGCACACTTTTTGCGTTCGTCGCTATTAAAATCAACCCTTCTGCTGGCGCGCCGTTTGCCTTTGTGTTGCGCGGCTGAAGTAGCATTGGGGAGGGGCGAGCGAGAAAGAGGGGCCTGTATGTTTATGTATATTAGGTGATTGTTTCACAAGCAATAAGAAGACATGAGGGTGTTGTTGTTTCCCACGAATCTTCTTCCTTTGATTCTCTTTTTTTTATCACATTCAAATTGGTTTAGTGAAATTTTCAAGTGCGCTTGAATTACTGGCGCACACACACATGCTCACGCACCGAAATCGATATACGCGGCTATGTGGGCATGTGAGTTGGTAACACTCACACTCGACACTCTTTAAAGTGATATTTTCAATAAACAAAAAACGCTTAAAGTAATGTAGACCAACGAGCAGCAAAGGCGGAGCAAACGACGACTGCAAAGTGCAGTTTGTTATCCTTATGCTAGCAGTGTGCGAACTTAAGTGCTCTTATGGTGTGCAGGACGTTGCCAGAGCTTCAACTGAAGCTTTGTTTTCAAGTGTAATCCACGTAAGGTCCTTGAAATTGTGCGCATGACGGTTCAAAAATATTTGCTCTTCTTGTCCTTATGCATCGATAGTTGAAGTTCATTAAGGGAAGGCTCCCCTGGATTTGGGCAAAAATAAGGCAAAGTTTGTAATTTTTTTGTGGGATAATGAAAAGGCGTACAAACTTCCGGTTTTGACTATTAAATTCGTCTATTATTTAGGAGTTTAAAAAGTTAAAAAACTTGATGAAATTCAAAATGGCGGCTACAAAATGGCGATTTCCGTAGGCCTCTGCGCGCCAAACATCGCTCGAGAACTGTAATCCTGCAGCCTCTTGTAGTGGACTGAAATCAAAAAGCATTGTCATTACTTAAAGATAACAAAATTGTCTGTGCATTGAACCAGACTCAAAAAATTGAAACGAAAAATTCTTGCACAATGAATATTTGAAGAAAAAAGTTAAATTTTTTGCACCTTTTTTTAATTTCAACCACATTTAAAAATTAAAAATAAATAACTATTTCTGCAAATTGTAGGTTCAAGGCATACAGAAAATCAAATACATTCGAGCAGTTTTTAGATGAAGAAAATCGGATCATTAGATCAAGTCCGGTGATTTCAGTTAGATTGGAAAAAATGGTTTCGAGATAAACGCGTTTGAAGCAAATTAGAGCAGTGGAGCGTCCCGTAGCGCGCGTGAGACAGGTGTGTTCTCCCATGAAAATACGCGTCGTATCAAAAAATCCTTTTACACACATATTCTACATATATGTAGCCTTCGTTTTATGCCAAAAAAAAAAAACCATTTTTCGGTCCAAATCCAGGGGAGCCTTCCCTTAAGTAATTGCAACATCAATACTTTGAACACGATTTTCGATCTATTGATAACTCTTTAACTTGACATATGACTCTTTGTTCGAACCTTCGTTCAGGCGACTGAAAAATGCAGCCTTGGAAAAACCACATTCCTATCACTAATGCACCGTTGTTCCTTTTTCTTTCTAAATCAGTTTCGTAAACGAAGAACCACAGAGCCTCACAAATCTTGCAACCACAATTCCAATCTCATTAACCGCACGGCTATATCTCATATCGAACGAAATGCTTCTTGGCGCTGTTAAAGTGTTGATTGTGGAAGTTTCCTATCGGGCGAGCGGAACATAGCTCGCTCTTCCTCTACGTTCGAGCATTTGTTCCCACACTTTCTGTGGCCGCACTGCATTTTGGTATTTGTTGTTGTTTTGCTTACATATTTGTGTTATTGTTTCGCGCCGAGCATTCTTGTGCACATGTTCGTTGCGTCGCTCAATCATCAGCGCAGTCGTCACAGCCGCATTAGGAAGCAAAGCAAAGCAACAACATTAATATTTGCTTTTGAAGAGCGAACGCGTGTCTCAAGTATTGGGTGGGAAACTTACTTGCTGCTGTCGAAGCGTTGGCGCAGCACTTTCACATGCGCGTCGCGGCGGGAGGAGCCGCAATGAGCTGAACCGAACGGCGACTTGTGACGAAGGCTTGTGACTAAGGGCCCTAGGAAGTCAGCACTGACGTTGGAGCCCAGCGAGGCGCTTGGCGTTGTAGTGGTCGCGCGTCCCCGGTCCGAGATAAGCGGCTACAACTTCATTCATGCCAGGCGTCATGCGTATCGGCTTTGCGAATATTTGTGTTGTTTGCTTCAATTTGAATTCGTTTGCGGCCAACCTCACTTATCGGCGCTGCCCGCTTGCTGTCTCGGTTCCTGTGCGACCTTGTTCAAGTTGTGTGCAAAGATAAAACGCCTTTTTCGCCAATTGCGCCCAACGTTTAGTCACGACGTCGTGCCGCAATCACATCCCTTTCTCCTCTCGCGGTTCCCGCTAGAGGTTTCTGACCGCTTTCTTCTCGGTCTGTGTCGCGCTTGTAAAAAATATAAAAGTTTTACGAAATTTATGCATTGCATGTTACCACATGTTGGCTTTTGGCTGTTTTTGTTTTGGTTTGCACAGTGCGTTGCCGCCTGTGTCTTTCTTCTGCTTACAATTGTTTGCGAAGTTAGCGTTTTGTTATTTTTATCTCGTTCTCTAATTGTAATTTTAATACGCGCGCTTTTTCAGTTTTTGTTTCTTTTTTGCGTAATTGGAACTCATGTTTCTGCATGTTTACAAAATAGTTTATCTATTTTTTTCTATTTTATTACAAATGTTTTGTTGTTGCTCTTTGGTTGGTTACTTATTAAATTTTTATATAGAAAAAGCGTGAGAAATTGTTGACCGTGATTTAACGTTTTTATGTGCGCTCAATTTTGTTATGCTGATAGTGTAGTGAGCGAGTGAGTGAGTGAGTGTCGAGAGGGGACCATGGCGGCGTAGGGTACAGCATTTTATGCGATTTCTGCAAGTGCGTTATTTTTCGGCAATCTAAAAATATTTTAAGAATAATTTGCAATGTAAATAAAACAACACATAATTTACATGAAGATGTTGTGTTGCGAAAAGTTTGAGAGTTTGATTGGAACAAAGAGCGTCAATGAGGAACTGTAACTGGCCCAACTCAAAGGGATTTAGAATAGCTAAATAATAGCGAATAAGGTTTATCTGTCAATAATTTATACTGTCAAGTGTAAGTTTATTGTTCTTTTCAAGTTCAGGTTGTCACACATCATGAGACCCGCCTTTGTGCTAACTGCCAATTACGTCCTTTCTTCAGTTACGCACCTCTAATCCAACAAGTTGTCATACGAGTAAATATACTAATTTACTCCTAAAATTGTAATCACTCTAATTTCGTTACTAATTAAAAGATAGTTCACACAATCCAATGTAATTAAACGCGCGCTGAGTAAGTTCTGCGTTTTTCCGCGAAATTAACATGCACGCAGGCGTTAAAATGCTCACAAATTGACAAGCAGTAGTTAATTCACCTGTCACACATGCCTGCACGCCATCAAACGGGCAGCGCATAGCGCACCGACGCGCACCGTACACCAGGCCACGCACGCCGGCCGCTGGTGGGACGACTGCTCCGGCGCGTGGATGCGACTCGCAGAAGGCAGTCGTTGGCTGCCGCTGGTAGCGTGCAGCTTGGTGGAAAACGAAAATCCATTTTCACGCTCTATCAGTGGAGCGCGCACAGATGACGGGTACGCGCCGCTGCACACCCGCCGCTCGCATGTCAATTTGACTGGTGATTCGCTTTTGTTTGTTTTATCGGTATTATCTTTCAATTAATTGAACGCTTAGTGGGTCAGTGGGGTAAGGTGGAAGCTGGCTGTGAGAGTTTGGTCGGCTTGATTGCATTTTGTGCCGGCGCGCCCCCACCCCGTAGCCATTGGACCGCGTGCCTCAATTAGAATTTTGTGTTATTTTGACAGTCGCTCAGTGGATTGGACAGATCGACATGATTGATAGCTGAGCGAGAAAGAAATCTTGCCGCGACACTTGAATGAAACATGCCGCATTGTTTGGGCTGCGGCGCCGCACGTTTTGCGTATTTGCGCTAAAGAGGGCACACGTACGCGTTTGCATTGGGGCATGTGTGCGCCTGATGGCGTGCTCGCGCACAATCTGTCATTCGATTAGACGACAATTTGACATTTTGATTTGTACATTTTCTCGCTACTGCAATTGCGGCCATCCTTTTTTCCGCGACTTTTGCCGTCACTGCGGACTGGTGTGTCGCTTGTCCGTTGTCCGTTAGCTGCCAGCTGTGCACTGCGATGCAAAGCTGAGGAAAATGTGGACGCTGTGTTGATGGTGGTTGTTGTTGCTGCTGCTCGCCAAACGCAAATTGAGTGCGCCAGCGCCTGCGCTTGCAGCAGTTTGTGGCCATTTGGCGCATTTGTCAAATCGCCTGGGCCCATTTCTTCATGCTCGGCCGTGTGCTGGAGGTGGGCAGTCGTCGAGTAGTCCGTGCGGCCGAGAGGCGGCAGCAAGCGGTAAATGAATGGCCCCAGTCAATCGCTTTGAGTTGCATTGTATGTATGTATGTTTGCGATAGTTGTTGTTGTACAATTTTTTTCTTCTTGTATCGTGTGTACACGCTTATCTGTTTTTATTGCGAAACATTTCGCAGTTGGCCAATTGGTCCGAGCCGAGCCGCGCCACGGCGTGTTGCGTCCGTCCGTCGATGAGTCGGTCAGCCACGCTTCTTGCCGGAGTTTTCCTATTGCGTTTATTGTTACTGTTGCTTTGCCGTTGCCATGATTTCTGCATTTTATTGTGGTAACAACAGCGCGCTTAACGAACGTAGTCAGCTCCGCCGCGACAACATGAATAATCAGCGCGTCGCTGCGACAAGCACGTCTGCTGTTGCTGTAGCTGCCTCCAACTGTGTCTGTGCCTTCGGTTCGAGCCATGGCTGATTTGCCAGTTTTTCAGGTCGCTGGTCGGTGTGCGTTGTGGGGTTTTACTGTTTATGACGATGCGCCGTCGGTGTATGCCACAACATGCGCGCATGCGCTTTAATTTTTTCCTAGAAAAATTTGTGTTGGAGTGGAATATATCTTGGCTTCTCATTCTTTACTCACATTTAAGTGTTTGTGTTTGTGATTATGGCCGCTGAGTAGAAATTTCTGTAAACAGCTCGCCAGGAAACGGCCAAATTCTCGGCATCATGAGCACAATTACTGGCACTTCTATTAGCAGCAGTCAGACAGGAGAAGCGCCTGAACGCATAATCACGTTTTGAAACGTCAGCAGCAACACCAGAGTCATGTCACCATCAGGCACAAAGTCTCCCTGAACTGCTTCCTTCCTCCTGGCAAAGTTGTGTTCTGCTATATTTTGGATGCAGGCCAATGCAAATCATGTCACACCCGGGCGCGCCACTAGAAGTTCTGACCGCATCACATTCCGCACGGGCCGCTCGCTGTGCCTAATTGAGGTCAATTAGTTTGGATTACAGCAAAAATTCAAGAATAACTTTTGAATTGATACGTCAAGTTGCAAAAAGTGTAGCAACGCGCACAGCCAGCAGTCGCTTGACCCGACCGGTGCACAGTCAATGTTGCCGAAGTGGTTAAGACTACATCAAAGAAAGCAGCTTTGATTGCGCTTGCACTCGCTCACGCACACAGGCTCAGGTGAATGCCAATGACAGGCCATATTTTGATTTTACAATTTGCCTGCAGCGCCAATTCTGCTCTTCACGCCACTCGTGCCCGCCAACTTTCGCGCCTCCAACATCGTTTATGGCTGCAGAACATGCGAGGTGCACATTTGAAATCGAATCCTCGTCCATGCCTTTCGCTGCACCTGCGCCAATGTGGGCGGCACATTGGAGCTGAGCTGCTTCTCCGCCAGTCAGACGTCCGCCAACTTCTTCAACCTCTGAAATGGTTGACTTGGCGATGCTTGTTTGGTTGGTTTTTGGGCACTTTTCTGCTGCATAGAAACTCTTTTCGAACGAGCATAAATAAAGCGTAGATGTTTATGGCGTGCAACAATCACACCAACGACAACAGCGCACAGAGAAGCAGTTGTGGCAGCCGCTTCGCACCTATTTACTTGTCGCCGCAGCACTGTGAAGCGCCTCTTGATCGGCAGTGTGGTGGTGGTTGATGCATTTTCGACTGCAACAGTGTGCGTGTGTACGAATTTGTGACCGCGCCGTTAAAAGCACTTTTGCGCATTTAATTGCAACATTTGATTTGTTGTTGATTTGTTAAATTGCCAATAACCGCGCAACGTTGGCGAA
Organism: Melieria omissa; assembly: GCA_963971225.1. Classification (NCBI taxonomy): domain Eukaryota; kingdom Metazoa; phylum Arthropoda; class Insecta; order Diptera; family Ulidiidae; genus Melieria; species Melieria omissa. The sequence goes on along the minus strand of OZ020268.1, from coordinate 2,523,520 downwards.
CGCTGTCCAAGCGTTCCAAGCAGCAACAAAGGAGCACCGCACGTTGTCGCATTGCACTCTCTTAATTGATGTCAAACCAATTGAACGAATGAATGCTGCAGGCAGTCGCATGCCACACTAACACTGCTGCAGGCCACCCGACGCACTGCAGTGTTGGGATTGCCGCGCATTGGTCTTGTTGCTGGTTTTTATTGAACGCTCGAGAGCTCGCTGAGCGTGTTGCCACAATTATTTGCAATTTATTTGTGCGTCAGCGACAGCCGCACTCGTAATCGCCAGCCCATTCGCGCGTCCATCCGCACGTTCTCCGCTTCAATTTATTTCCATTTTTTGCCGCTTTATTGCAATTTTGAATAAAACAGCATTTGTATGTATGCCACTTGGAAATATTTTGTATTTTGTACTGGCCGGCAGCCGTCGTCGCACATGCAACTGCTCAGGCAGTCAGTCATGCGGTCGCATTTGCTCATTCATCATTCGCGTTATTATTATCAACGGCAGCTTTATTTATGTTTATTGTATGCTTTTGGAGATTTCGTACTCATTTTGCTTGCGATATTTTCTTCGGCTTTATTTTCGTGCGGTGTCGCTGTCGCCTTGGCATTTTTTCTTTCTTTCAATAATCAATTACAAACACTAAATATTCTGTGCACACATGCGCCGCAACGAGTTCAAGCTTCAAGCTGGAATTCATTGTTGGTTGCAAGCGCATTCACACCCCAGTCAGATCCATTGCACGTACGAAATAAGACAGATACAGGGTGCTCTGCCACGGCAGTGCATTGCCAATTCTAGTGAGATTTCTATATGTGCTAGTTTCTACTTTAACCATTTTTTTCGCATATATTCGTGAGCATCTTTGATTTGTTTTACATGTTACTTTAATAAAAAGTAATGTGAATTTTCCAGTTGAGTGCACAACATCCGAAATCATAGTTTTAACTTCTTTTTACGAAACTGGGTCCATTATCACACAGTCTTATTTCAGGCATTATCTCGCAGATTCACCCGGTTTGAAGTGAAATTGGTTTCGACTCCACTTAAATATGCAAATTTATATTAAAGTTTATATTTTCAATATTTTTGCAATGACGTTTCCCATCCGCTCGCCGCGTTCGTCCAACCGAACATTCTTTGTTTTGGCTTTTTTGCTTCATCATTGCCATCGCCTTCCTCCTTCGCGTATGCGAATCTACTAAATTTATGAATGAACGAACGAACAAACTGTGCGCCGCATAAATACAAACGACCAACAATAAGAAATAGAAGACAAAAAACATAAATTCACCTCATCCGGTCGCATGTCAAGTTTTTATTTAAATAGGACCCAAGTCTCTGGGCGGCGCGAGCGCGGCATTTGTCACAACACTGAACATTGCCATTGCTGCCGTTTGGGCAAACAAGATGCCGCAATGCCGAGTGCTTTTAATTGACTGCTGAATGCAAATATGTGAGGATCGACTTGAGAAGTATCGATATTTCGCATTAAAATTTAAAAAATGGAAAAAGGGAAATCTGGAAACCGTTGCGAAAATTGCGTGTCGTGGTTGTGTTGGCTGGCCGAGTTCGTGTAGTCACGCAGAGTTGTACGTTCAGCTCGCGGCGGGTGTCGCACGAGTTGTTTTTGTTGCATGCAAATTGACGCACTTGGGCCGCACTCTGCAGCGGTGTCGCAGTGCAGCGCCAACGCGAGCTGTCAATTTAGCGCGCTGCCGCAGACAACCGCAAGCCACCGGCTGGCTGGCTGACAGCGGCTCCACGTCGTCAACAAGCAGCCTAATTTAATGTCACTTAATCAACGAGCATCAGCGCGATGCAGTTCGAAGGCAACAACAACGAAAGAGCGCCAACAACAACACCCAGCGGACAAACAGCTAAATGACGAAATTGCGAGAAATCATTTAAATTTGTATACACTTTTCGACGCGATGCAGCAAAAACAAAGTAGCAGCAACAAAAACAACAATAAGAACTGCACTGCGTTCAACATGAACCGCGCGACAGCAACAGAAATTCTTTCACTTCAACTACAAGGTTTTGTTTTTTAATACGTTGCACTGTACGCAGTGTTGCCAACAGCGCCAAGAAGAAGAACAGCGGCCTATGCGGAATAAGTCGTCACCAAGTAAACGTCAACAATCGACAACGCAACATAATGCGAGTGTTTGCGTGTTTGTGGTGGAGTCCAGTGAACTTTCGCTCATTTGTTGTTGTCGTTCGTATGGCTGTTGTTGCGTCTGCTGCTGCGTTATGACTTGTTTGTTGTAATAAATTACATTATGATTGGCTTGTGACGGGGCGGACGGTGAAATGGTAGATGAGGAGGTGCAGACGAAGGCGAAGGCGGAGCTGCGGTGGCCGCATGCTCAATATTTATGCGCATGCAGCCCTACGGCCCCAGAGCCCTTTATTTGTTGTTGGCCGGCCGTTGCAGCGCTGCTGTCATCTTTCGACATAGTCGACAACAACGCGACGTTGGCAATGTCGTCATTGTTTCTGCTGTACTCGTTGTTGGGCGCTCATTTGCCGCTGGAACGTTTCTTAATAAAAAGTTGCTACAACTTGTTATTGTCTTTGCTGTTGGCCCAAAGGTAAACGCCGCGTAGAAACCGAGTGAAATGGACGACGCGAAGAAATGAGTGGGACAGGGTTGGGCGCAGACATTGGTAGTGAAGAGTGAAATGGTTTGGCTGGTGGTGTGGAGTGGTTTGATGTGCTGCGGCAAGTAATAAACTTAAGACACTTTTAATGACAGGTAGTTAAGGCCACGCATGCGCACAAGCAACGGCCGCAGGTATATGACGGCCAACGAAGATGTACTTGAAAAGGCGTTGCTCGGCACAGTGGTTTCAATACGCAGTCAAATTGACTAAACTATTTAATGCTACTTAAACGTTTTTAATATGGGAAAAAAAATGTCAAACTAAGGTTTATTGCTTGAAACTTTGGTAAATTACTGGATGCTTATTTCCTTCGTTTGACATACGTGGAAAATTATAGTAATTACCATGTTTAGCCCACTGTACGCCGCATTGTTCAATTGACAGTCGAAAATGCCGAAATGAGGCTGGGCCAGTCTGCGGTGAGGTTTGCCATTTCAGTGGTGCCTTTCTTTTTTGCGCAGCTCTCTCATTGTTGTTGTATGCATTGTTTTTATTTTCTTTAGAAAATTCGCAGAGTTGTTAACCCAGATACACGGCCGGCGCTGGATGTGATTTTGATTTGACGAGTGATGCGAGCGTGAGCACTCGACGAACGCAAGTGCGTGCTTTGATGGCAATTTGTTGATTTGATCAACTCGACAGTCCGGAGACAGCAATTCAGAGAAAAGCGTGGGCGGCGGCTGTTAATTTGCTAATGCCTCGCTATTTTTAGCAAGGCATTATTTTTGTAATAATACAGCAACGATTTGAATGTTTTGCGTAGTTTTGCAACAGCGGTGTTGCATTTCGTTGTCTGTTGCTGCTGCTTTGCGCATGCGCGCATTCTTATGCATCATCAACGACAGTAAAGCGCACTCAAAGCCACAACAACAACAATAACGGTAAAATGAAATATAATCTTAACGACATTTGCCACGTCACGTCAGTTCATTGTATCGCTGCGCAGTAACTTCAACGGACTCTGTCGGTTGCCGGTTGTGGCGGTGGCCGAAAGCAGTTCTTTGCGGCTCCACCGCCTGCCAAACCCCACCACAAAACCGATTGGTTGTGCGCAAATGTTCGCCACACAATAAGGGCTCCATTTGCTGTCTTTATGGTTGCGCTTTGCTGCCACATTGCAAAATTAATCGGCGCCAATTCGCTTTGACACTGCGCGCAGCGGTGTAAAATTTACGAGCTGCGCTAAAGTTGCGAATTTACACAATTTTTGCTGTGTTTGGTGGGGTTTTCTAGGCAAACGTTGTGTATTGTTTATGGGTGAGGTGAGGGATGGCGCTCATATTTTGTGCGCTTGTTCACGTTCTGTTTTTATTCTTCTATTTTCAAAGACATAAAAATTTCATAAACAAATGAGTTGGCCGCTTTTTCTGTAGTATGTTTTATTTGTAGTAAATATGTAATTTTATTTTATTTATTGGTTCTTGTTTGCTCTTTGCAGGTTCGACGTGCCTCACAGTGGGCTGCAAAAACGGAGGAACGTGTATAACGCAACATAATGGACTTTCGTATTGCAAGTAAGTTGTCATTTTGTGCTTTTGTTGTAGGTAAATAGTTGCAAAAGAAAGCCAGTAATTTAATTTTTCCCAAAGTGTAGTTCCTAAAATTAAAATTGCACAGTTTTGCATTCGTTTGTTCTGAAGTTGTTGTTTATATTAATTCGCTTTGAAAAGGTTAAATAATTAACAGTAATTAATTAAAGATGCCGTAATCCCAACGCGAATGGGAAAAAGTTTGCTGTATTTGATGTCGTTCGAAACTTGCGACATTGTTTCCTGTAGCCGGTGGCAGCGGCTGCATTTATTAACTTTTATGCGAGTTTTATCTGCTCGTGCGAACAAACCCTTTTAACTAACTTTGCCCTTCTTTCTTTGCGTCAGTGTTCAATAAGCTGATTGTGCGCAATAAAAACGCTGCCGAGCGTTATAAACGCACCATAAACAATTTCGAGCTTCCTTTGTGTTTGTGAATGTTTTGAATTTCATTTAGCATTACTAAACATCGGCGTGTTGCTAAGCCGCAGTACACAATGGCACCGCAAAAGCATTTCCTCTGGCAATGTGTGAACGTTTGTATTTGTTTGCTCGTTCCTTTTTGTGAAACTGCGGTTATTTATTGCGCCTCTAAGTTGTCGCATAAATTTTGGTGGCTAATTTCTAACTGATTTTATTATAGTTTTATTCATTATCAGTTGTTTAGCTAAATTTGCATAACCTTAAAAAACAGCAGAAAAATGGAAAAGCAAGGCAGATCGGCAACAAGTTTGCCCCTCCAAGCCTGGTTCAGAGCGTGATGCCAATCACCGTTCGGATGTTATGTCTTTGTTTATGGCTGACAGAACTGCCTAATGGCTTTTGATGGACTTACAAATGGCTCGAAATGTTTTAATTTGCATCGAAACTTTGCTTTTCGGCGTTTGCGTTGTGCGTTTGGCTTAGCTGCTGTCCAACATTGCTCAAGTTGTTTGATTCGTTAGAAAAAAAAGTTGCGCAACAAGTGACAATGGAATAAATTACACTCAGACCGATATTTGGGCGGCACGCCTGATTGACTAATTGCATTCTCGGCTGCCACTTGTCGTCGATTAGCTCGAATTCCGCGCGCCATGTATGCACAATGTGCTCGAGTTTCTCGGGCATGCACGAATATGATTGCAGACTTGTCAGAAATTCCTTTATAATTGTAAAACATAAAAAGGAACGAGAAGGGGGAAGGAGCTGCACCGTCAATCAACAGGAAGGCGAAGGCCAACAAGCCATCATTAAATCTTCACAAAAGCCGAGCTTAAAATCCCAACGAATTTTCAATACCAAAACATAAAAGCGAAAACATCCCAAAGGGACTCATCAACGCATGACAAAAACAACAACAGTAACAGCGACGCGTTGCAACGGTGCCAACAATAAATGCTTTTTAGCTTGAAAATTGTCTGCTGCCACGACAGTGAATGAAACGAAAATGGCTCAACACAGCTCAACCAGTTCACGTTTGTTGAGACTGAATCGCAGCTTCGGCTACAGCGGCAATCAAACACAAAAGCTTTGTTGTTGTTGTTGTGCTGCTTTAGTCGAGCGCATATCCATTACCAATGCCGCCCAAAAATGGTTATAATGCTGCTGTGCTGCTGCAACAAAAACAAAAACCACATGAACAACAAACACAAAAAACACAGTTTTCTCCTATTGTCGACGAGCAGGGAATTGCAGTGGTGGCTTACGATTGGTGTTGTGGCGGTGCATGATCAATCGGCGAATTGTGCTGGCTGCTCATTTTGACTACCTGAGACTCGTGCGTGTTGTTGTTGTCGAATAAAAATCATATGTGTTGTTGTTTGTATGGACAACTGAAGTTGTCGGCTGTGTGTGAGTTTCTCTTTTGCTATACAGCACGCGCTTTTTAATTTCATCCGTCGACACAGCCGACATTCTCTACAGAAATTAAATATTTTTTTTTATTTTATAACTTTTTTTATTGAAGCACGGAGCTTATACTTATGTATGTATCAATGGGTTTATGTGTCATGTCTGGAGCTTGTTTGTGATAGATAAATCTAATGTTAGCATAGGGTCGGCGGAGGCTCAGTGGTCCCTTTGACCTTTCACGAATTAAATTATCGCGTATGCGTTGCGCTTTTCAACAAAGTTGACTACAATGATTCCATAGTGGGTTTGAATGAAAAACAGAAAAGTGCTCTCGTTGCTCGTTCAATGATTGTTGCATCTTTGATTCGTGCTTTCATTCATTAGTTTGTCAAAGCTCATCATTCTTTCAAAATCAATCATAACGCAGCGAATCTTTTTATGGAAACTACTTGTCTTCCTTTCATGACTTGTCTTCCTTTTGCTCTTTTTCAAACAAAAATTGGCAATATTTGTATTATTATTCATTTGTAAAATTTCTTCTTGAAAATGATCCGCAGAAAGTGTTCGCTTGAGTGTGGCCTCTTCACTCAACCTTCCGAGAGTCCACACGGCATCGCGATGATCATAAATGTGCGAGATCGCGCGCCGATCGCCTCAATGATCGGCAAATGCTGGAAAATAAGAGCAAAAATAAAGCAAATACGACAACAACAACCACTACAGCAAACGATTGCAAGCCAAGTAATTGTAGGCACTTTGGTGTAAGCCAATACCCCACTTGAGATTTTGAATTACTTGAGCTGCTTACGGTCGTCTGACAGACGCGACCGCTCGGCCGTGCCGTGGCGATCTGGAGTGGGGCAGCCAGCAGTCGCTGTGTTACAATTCCATTTGTGTGGAATTTTTCAGTTTATTCGCTCATTTGAATGAAGTGCACATCGAATCATCGAATGCTCGGCGCGGCCTGTCTGAGCGCGTATCGCCTTAAAGTTGAATTCGATCTATGCCTGCAAAGCTGTGGCCCGCTGACATAGCTTAAAATTGCATGGCGAGTGCCTGGGCGCTGATAGGTGGTCGTCGCCGCTGTCTCCGCGCAGATAGAAGCTGTTTGTCTGTCCGTCCGGCTGTGTGTCTGGCGTTGAAGACATGCAATGCTGCGGCGTACTGTTGAAATAGTTTGTGAGGTGCGATAACATCTCATGAACTCCGCTGCTTGAACTGAGCTTTTAAGTGTATGTGCCCCGACTGATTCGGCGCCCGCTGCTGCCGCTTTGGAAATAAGTACAAATAATCGACTGATCGCCAATAATTTTGTATGCGATTTGCAAACGACACAGTTTTTTCCGCTTTACTTGTTTTCGAGGAGAGTAAGGAAAGGTGTAGATCGCGCATTGATGGGGTGCAGCAACCAAACAAATCGTTATGGCTGAATTTTGGTTTAGTGAGTTTGACCTGAGCCGAAGTTATTTGGTGGAAATTGAAATACCCATCACAATCTGGTGATTTGTATGTACTACTAGGTTTTGACTGAAATTTGGGTAAATAAAATTTATTTTCTGTTGAAAGAGTAGAGTAAACTTTGGTACACAAACCCATTCGATGTCCAAAACGGTTGGTTTCCTTTTACTCACGAAATCATACCCGCCTCTATCTATTTGATTCACAGCGTTCTTAGTCGCCCAGCCCTCTTTCAGCAACCGTTTCGTTGTTAGTGTCGACCCACGCACGCGCAATTGCAGTTGTCCATTGTGCATAGCCGCAGTCCTCAGCACCGCTCCGCATACAAGCTTGGGTGTACCAGCCGTTTATCCATCTGCCCATCTACCTGGCTGCCACATTGGTAGCACCAGCAGCAATTGTCGTCCCTACTTGGCTTTATTTGCCGTACAGTGTAATTACTCCATCAGCGGCGTCAGCACCCTCATTGACTGCAGCGACAGCCCCTCTTCGGTCGTTCGAAAAGCCACAAAGCTTTCTTGTTTTCCACTTATTGGGCGCAAAAATGGGCTTTGTCTGCTTTTAGCCCGCAATTATGCTCTTGTGGCCAACACAATAAAAGTCACAAGCAATTTCTCTCGGCAACGGTAATAGCAACAGTTTTATTTTCGTATTGTATCGATACTTTAGTTCGCCGTAGCCTTCGACGAGCATTTATTGTGGCAGCGGCGCTGTGTGGTTGCCGTAGCGAAGAACAATAAGATTTATTATGAAATTTGATTTGACCATTTCGGGATGGAGCTCGGCGAGCAGCTGGTGCGAACAATAAAATCAGCGCTGTGCGGGTGTTGCGGCCCGTGTGCGCTGTGCGTGCTTGGGACTTGGACTTTTATGGGGGATTTTATTTGTTTTCAGCATTTGCTTATCTCGTTTGAAGGAGAGAAGGGATTAGTACAGGTTTTTTCAATATAAAAACTGTTTAAGGTTGCCATGCAATGGTGAGTCGGCGAATAAATCTAAAGCGGCAAAGCAGTTTATGACGTGTTAATTATTTTGAAGCTTTGCTTAGTATGACGAACGAAGCGGCTGCTTTTGATGTGTTGCGTTGTCAAAGTGCAAACTCTTGGAAAATATTCATAAAATGCTGGTTTTAGTTGTTTAGGAGGAAACAGTTTTTCAAAATAATCCCCATGTAACGTTTGAACTTGTGGCTATATCGCGTTGCACTTTGCATCGTGCTGCGCACAAGTTAGTGTCGGACTAATAGCGTCATTTCTGGTCATATGTACGCATATTTTATGCGCTATTTTCGCCTCATTCTGTCTTTGCGGCGCATTTGCCGTCTGCATTTTGTCATTTTTTCGCAAGTGCTCTAAATGCGCGCTGCGCATGCGCACAACTACATTTTTCGCATTATTGACAACTACAACTGCGACTACAAAAGCAACAAATTGTCAAGTTTTGACTTAAAATGGCAATGGCGGCCAGCGACGAGACACATAAACCTGCCAGAGACGCGCGCACGCACACGCACATAGATGAGCCGATACCAGGCCGAATGCGCGCCCAGGTAATGCAACAATTACAACAACAACGTGGCATGTTGCAATAAGCATACCGCATGGAACGACAACCAACAAGCAACCAACGGTTGGACGATAATAACTTCAGGCAGACGCAGAGGACGACTGTGGGTGGGAGGCGCATGAGGAGGAGCAGCGACAAAGAACTTGGCTTCTGCTGCTGCAGCAGTCAGGTGAAAAGGTAGAAATCGTTGACAATAATGAGCGGCAACAGCGCACACAGAACAGCAACGAACAGGCGCTACGCGGAGCGGAGTCAGTCGAGAGGGCCAACGGTGCAGATTGAGGGTACGAATCGCATATGTTCGTAGCAATTTGCAATGTTACGACTTGTGCCGTGCACAGCAGAACTTTGCTGCAAGACATTATCGCATGCCGCGACAACGACAAGCAGCGGCAGCACAGCTTGCGGCACGCGTGGGCGACACTCATCCCCGCAAATGGCCGCATCATCTGCCAGATTTGACGCTGCCCGATGAGCAAATCCGCCATTCTTGCTCGTTTCTCCACTCGATTCTTGTCTGGCGGTGCTGGCATTTTGTCGTCTTTGTCTGTGCCAGCACGACGTGGTCGCGGTCACGGTCGCGGTGCGAAGAAATGCCTTTAGAATTGAAATTTTAAGCTGAAAAGCATCTCTGCTGCAAGCGAAGCGACATAAAAGACTTGTAGCATGTCTCATATGCGGTGATGTTGATGTAGCAGCAACAATAACAAACGCAACAGCAACAATGACCACAACAGCAACAACAAACCAAAGTCATGGCAACGGCATATAACAGCAAACTCGGGACTATCTGTCTGTCTACTTTTCATTTGTCCCTCCGCCTGTCGTCCACCACTTGCAGTGAGACGATGTTGCGTGGCGTTTTCTTGTTGCGTTGCACACATTCGATAAAAATGTGTAGGACTGAAATACATTTGTTGTTGCTGTTTAATGTTGTGTGCATTTTTAAAATGCTGGTCGCAAGCAGTCCGACCCTTATGAGAAGCAGCCGCGGAACGCATGGCAAATGCGTCAAGTCCGAGGCAAAAGTTTTTGCAAAGCAAATTCAGCTGAGGAACTAAAAACGGTTTCTAAATCGTCTTTGGCTGCGCTTTTGTTGTGTGGCGCTCTTCCATCTTGTGGTGGTTAAATTTTTGATCGTCTATCTTGCGCACAAAAAGAGAGGGAGCGAATGGTATGCGAACTGCGGCGGCGCATGTTCGGCTTGAGGTCCCGAAGCTAATGAATGCCATTATTGGGTTTTTATACGATTTTCATGTGGCCTGCGGGTGTCAAGTGCGCGTTCCTTTAAAGTCGACTTTTGAATTATGTGTCTGCGCAGTTTTTTGCGTTAATGGAAACTTCCAAACTGTGCGTTGGTGTACAGATTAAGTTATTGAATTATTCATTTATTCCTTTTAGAGGCAGTGTTAGATAATGTTGACCCAAACGATAAATATTCGTAAAAAACTAAACCCCTCTGCAAAAGTTCTTATTTGATTTTGAGTATCGCAAGTCCGTGTTACGAAGCCGATCCTATCGATTTCTCCAAGCAATGCGTGATTGCATAATTCTCTTATAGTTGCAGTTTTTTCGTTGTTCGTTCATACTCGTTTCTGAAATTCTTCAATTCACTCTACAACACTTGAATTTAATGCTTTCTGCATTCTTTTCTTATGCTTTGGTCAGCATCACGACTTCCTCTACCGTCCGCCATTTCACTTGTGACTATTCGTTCTCAAATAATTTCTCATGTTTTCCCCATTCTTATTACACTTTTTCTGTTTCCACTTTTTCCCTACTCTTGCATACCAGAACTATTCAATTTCCAGCCACCGCTCCTCGCGCTGCTTACTTGCGTAGACAACGCGCAATGCCAGTGGTTTTTTTTTTTTTAGTTGTTGCACTCATGCGTAGGGTTCCCTCGTGGGACTACAATTTATGTTTCTTGCCTCTACCTGGCCGCACTGCAATAAAACCCATTGTTCAAGAGTACCCGGACTACGAACTCGCACCTAAACCACCAGACAGAAACCACCACACATTATTTGTTTTGACTTGAGGCGGCGCAAGAAGTTGTCGAAGAAAAAACTAAAAACTTAGCCACAATTACTTTAATTAACTCATCGCTCAGCCGACAGACTTTTGTTGGTATGTCAGATTTCTCATGTGCCGCTTCGATTTGCCTGTTGGCGACGTTACCCGAGTCTTGTATGAAAACGAATTGTGCTGGAATTTCACAATGCTTATAGCATTTTCGCTTACAAGATGAAAACGAAATGTGGATTTACAACAAAAAGTTAGTGCATGTCTTTTACAAAATTAATTTATTTTGGAAAGGATTGTTTGAATTAATTGCACTTTCCATTTGGTGGAGTTGCTTGCATTTTGACCCCGCCCACCGATGACTACTACCCACATTGCATTGCATCGAAATTTAGCCCTTGTCCGCACGCATCTCCAACGTGTTGAAACCAATTTCGCATATTTGTATCAATATTGTGACAGCTCAGAATGTCCAACGGTGTTGGTGTTGTACCGTCGCGCTCCGCACTTTGTCACTCCAACGCAAAGTTCTCTTGAGCACTTTGCTTTTCAGCTTTGCCTCGCTGCCTGTCCATACAAATCAAGTGCGGCTCGCAAGAAGAGCAGCAATTGTTGTTGGCTTTCCAACATGAAATGATGGCGTTGAAGTCGGCGACGTTTCTTCGTTGCGGTCGATTAAGGTTGTCTCCCCGGCAACGTCGGACTGCGCTGGCAATGAATGCGAAAAGTGCAAGAGCAGCGCGTTGGATGCCGCCTTGTCGAGCTGGTGGCCGGACCCTTTGCTGCTGCGTGAGCAATTCAATTCAGCTGGGATCGCGGCTTCGGGTATCCTTTACCACATTTCAAGAACTAACTTGCAACATGCATTGCATTTTATTGTTTGGCTCGAAGGCTGGTGGCGTCTGGTTGCCTGTTCGCATCGTTGGACTATTGGCCTCTCGAGCGGTTGGTTGGGTTTTGTTTGGGCGCGCGCTACAACCTTCAGGTGATTATTATCAACGCAGCAGCAACGCCAAATGCCGCAAGAACGGACTGATTTGATGACTGCGTCGCTGCGGTCGCTGCAGGTTAAATTGCGCTGCTCAGCGCGTCGTTGCTGGTGTTGTTGCTGGGCTCGCGTTTGCTGTGCCTCCTGCGACTTGGTTATTTTGTGCGCAAGCGTAGCGAATTTATTGCTTACATTCCGCTTGCATTATGCTTTCAATTTTTCGCTCTTTTATGTTTTGTTTTTGCTGTCGTCGCTTGTTTGTGTGCACTTCACACCCTGCACCGGGCCGCTTGGTTACATTCACTTTATTATAGAGTTTAGTGTCCCGATTGAAACGCAGTATGGGCACTTTGCTGTATGTTAAATGCCAATCAGCTGTGTATTTGTTCGTTCGTTCCACATGCCAATCAAAAGGTTTATGGTTCAACTATTCTTTGTTTCACTGAACTTAAAAACTTTCCTGTACTTAGAATCGAAAATTTGCGCACCACGCCTTCTTAATTTCGGCAGCCCTATATTAACCCGTTCTGCGGAAACATCGTGTGCGAAATCCAGTCGGATAGGACCGACCGAAACATTCCCACTTGTTGGTTTTGTTGAATATGTGGTTGATCTTGTTGTGTATTTTGTTTTTGTTTTCATGTGCTTTTCTTGTTGTTTTTTCCGTTGAAAGCCATTACAACAGAGTTGGAGTTGGGGTTGATGGCTGTTGGACGTCTGCATTGTTGCATCGCTTTTGCCTGTAACCCATCTGCGCCCCGCGTTGGGCCCCAGCGCGCCAGTGAGTGGATATTTTAATAAAATGTGGCTGCTTGACTTGCAGTGGTTGTGTTATTGCTCGGTTGCTGCTTCATTTGTGCTGATTTCTTCCTACTGATCTACAATAAATTTTTGCATTACTTTGCATCGCTTTGGGCGATGGTCGCGTTGACTGCTCTGGTTGGTTGAAAGTGGTTGGAAGTTGGCTGGTTGGCGATTTGGCCGCAATGCTGCTTGGCTGTTTGTCGGTTCGTCAGGTCGTTGTTATTGTGCATGGTACAGTGTGAGATTGGTGAGATTTGGCTGTTTGCTTTGGTTTGCTTCCAATTTGGCATTTTGATTTCAAGTCGACTGCATGTTGTGTGTTGTTAGCAATGCAGCTGTGGCTACCGCTCGGGGCCCTAAACGAACTATAAATACATCAGTGTAGGTTTGCGAGCTCCGTACTGACTGCATAAACAACACAACTGAAGAGAAACATTAACATTTTCTTGAAGTAATAATTTTTTCCATTATTAACTTTACTCCAGTGGCCGACTGTTGGTAGACAATAAAATTAGTAAATGTTGGCGCTCCTTGCACATATTTATTCGAGACCCATTAAGCCAACGACAACAACACAAATATAGATTATTTCACGCTTTAATTAATTGCCAATTACAATTTAAAAAAAATTGCGTTGCACCTAATTGCAGCAACACGAAAACTGCTGCGGCCGCGCTCCCATGCACAGTTTCGCAGGTGTCGATTTCCATGACATTTCTAGTCGCATGTGAGGTGAACGCCCACACTGGGTTGCAAATAGACTTGGCTTTTAATTTGCTTATTTGTAAATATTGGCGGGGAGTTGGCAACATGTCGGCGCTGCCAGAGCGCATTGTCATCAAGTGCTCGTATTTCACGTGTCATTTGCGCAGTCATTGGCGGCGGCGCATGGCCCAACTGCTCGATGGGAATTGTGATTTATTGCATCCAGCGATCTGCAGCTGCGCTTACATAAAGCCGCATTCGCAATTGACGAATATGCGCAACGGCAATTCATCAGCTCGCGCTGAATTAGCGGCGTTGCATGTGGCGGCGTCTAATGCAACGACGCCAAAAAGTGATGCAACTTTTCTATTGTTTCCAAAAAAATGTGCCGCCATCACTGCGATGGCATTACGACAACCCATCTTGCGAATTGGTGCACTGAGTCGCAGCGACTGCGCTGAGTTTATTAAAAAGTCGGCGTGTCATTTGGGTGAAGTCATATGCGGATTGACACTTTCGGTTTTTCACTGAAGCATTCGAAAATGCATTTTTCTCATCGAATAAAATTGTTTGACATCAACCATAATTCTCGTCTTTGCTCCTGTGAGTGCAGTTTTCTGCTTTCTTCGATGTCAATCCTCTGTTCTTCAATCGCCTCAAAATTCTCCTTCCGCTTTGCGGCATAATCTTGTTTGCCTGCCACGAAACACGCTTCACTCTTCACTGCTGCTGCTGCTGCTCACAACCCAGATACCTGCAGCCAGCTCTTTGCAACACCGGAGGAACAATGACAGCGGCAACATCTGTTGGGGATTGGCCCGGTTCGATTCTCGTTTTGAAAATTTGCAGATAAGGGTCACGCATTTTCCTATTTCGCTATTGAAAAGTGCTGTTGCTGCAAGCACACATTCTGCTGCAAACAAATTAGACGTGAACAAGAACAACAAAACAAACAAAAAATGGAAAAAAAATTGTACGTGCTGCATGTTGCACCTGCCTTGAACGTTGGCCGCACCTTTTCGTGCCAGATCGAACACAATGCGCGACCAGTGTGGCCAGCCGATGTCGATGGCTGCACGAGCGCGGCCATGTGGCAGCAGCAGCACATTCACCAAGCGTGCACTGCGCACTGGCAATCGCCGGTGGAACAAATGATTTTCGGCTGCTTTCTGGAACGAATGCAAAATAGTTATGTGTAATATCGCTTGAAAGAGTGAAATTGCTAATCTTTCACAGCAGCAGCAGCAACAGTCGGTGGCAGTAGCTGGCGCGCGAACTTTTGTGGCAAGTGTGGCTGCAACGAGCGGCGCATTCGCGCTGGTGCTTCCTGGATACCAGGCGTTCTGTGCGCTGCTATCGTTGTTGTTGCTTTGGTTATTGGCATCATCGGTCAATTGGTTGGCGGCTATTGCAGCCGCTACTGATGGTCTAGCAACTTGTTTTCTGTACAACACACGGATGTGTTTTGTGGGTCCGAGGAATTCTGGAGCGTTGCACATGTTGTTGTCTTCATTGTGGCTGCTCTGGAAAGTGCTGGTTCTGGCACGCCATCAGGACAGACTGACGTTGCAGCAAGTGGCAACCGGGTGCATGCAAATGTTGCAGTGATTTGCTTTTTCTGCTCATAGCTGTGTTTTTTTTTTCTTCTTTCGTAGCGGGCAGCAATAAACGGTTTTTATGTGCGCCAGCCTCGTTGAATTATGAACACATCATTTCCTCGTTGCTATGACTTTTTGCCACTCGGCCAGCAATTCATTTGAGCCATGGCGACACAACGCGCCAAAGCCAGTCGGTAATTACAAACTCGTATTTCGTGCGCCAGTATGTGTGTGTTCACATTTAACGGTTGAGCAGATAAGCAGCAGGTCAGCAACTGCTACTTGCGGTAATGGGAAATGTTGCTTTTCTCAAGTTGTTTTTTCGCATTAAATTGGAAAGGGTCGTCGAAATTGGCAGAGAAGTGCGTGGCGCCTTATTTGCGCAAATTGGACTGGCGTCGATCCAGATCAAATGCAAAATTGCACAAACGACCGTTAAGCGCGATCATTTGGCGCTTATCTTCTCATGATCCTGCCGTCGACCCCATCGAACGGAGCTGCACTCGATCGGCCGCCTACACCAGCCAGCTGCGCTGAAGATCGAAGATCGCGCATTGGAGTTGGGAACTGGCGGCGACGATCGGTCGACAACAATGGCAGTGCATTATGGTTGGATGTCGCCGAGCTGTGCATGCACGTCTGCGCTGTCAGTACTGGCAGTAACAGCACAGCGGCAGCGATCAATATGGGGCGATAATTGCCACAGTGCAAGATCACGCGGCGGCAAGATTCACGCGCAGCAGGCGCAGGAAGAAGAGCGAAGCGAGGAAGGAGAGAGCGCTGTGTCATAGGAATACACTTGGAAAAAGTTGGAACTGCATTCGAAATCGTTTGTGAAAAATTATAAACTGTTCAAAACGCTTCAACACTGAAATTTTGTTTTTCTGAGAAATAATTCGAGGAGTAAAGTTGTTATAATTCTTTGTAGTGTAGGATGCGCAAAAAACGCTGAGGAGTGGTGGCAACGCCAGTGTTGCGAAAACAGTTGACGGCTTTGTTATTGCTGCTTCATTTTGTTATTAGTGCAGCTTTTAGTGACTGATAGGACGCTGGCTGTGCAAAGCGCGCGTGCACACAGCAAAAGTTTGGATAACATCGCTGCCACGTCGCAGGTCAAAATTGTTTGCTGTACATAGAAAAGGCATAAAAGACAGAAAAGCAGACAAAGACGGACACATATAGCTTGAGTATTTAAGAGAAGATACAAATTTCAAATAACGAGTGGCTAAGTGTGCTGTGCGAGGCGTTGGCGCAGGCGCACTTCCAAGTGGTTGAGAGCCTGCGGCAACACTCGACATTGCCACTTGCACCTCAACTTCCGTCCGGGAAATGCAAATAGAATATCAAAGCAACGCCCGACTGTCCATTTGACTGTCGCTGTGCTGGCACAGAGGCGGCCTTTGTCGGCGAATGGAACCGCCGCACAGGCAACCGGCAACTTGCAGCAAGGTCTCGAGGTCTCAACTGCAAACATGCGAACAGCAACAGTTGTTGCCGCTCATATGTGCACGCAAATCTTGCACTCAACGACAACAGCAACAACAAATTGCAGATGCGGCCCACCACGCGCTCGGCCAGCAGTGCATCATCACCATCGGCAACAGCAGCGGCGACGTCGGCCGGGTGGGTGTTGTTTGTTGTTTTTTGCGTTGCTAACATGCGCTTTGCTGTTGACTACTGTGCTGCGGCCGCAACCGCTCAAAGTGGCAGTGGCAGCAGTTGCCATTTTCGTTGCAGCCCGCCAGAAATGCGCGGGCTGCTGCGCGTGTGTTTGTTTTTTCTTTGGTTGTTGCTCAGGTTGAAGCTTTCCTTTTTTCCCTCTTTTAGATCTTGAGTACCCGTGGCGCGTTACTTTGACTAATTGAAATTCTGCAGCGAATGGAGTTGGTAACGCTGCTGCCATTGTTGCTGTTTACTTCGTGGACCTTGTTTGTGTGTGTTGCTTTTGTCTTGACGTTGCAACTGTGGACACGATGTTTCTGCGTTGATAAGTAGCCAAGTGTTCGGGCAGCAATGCGCTGAAAGTTAAGCGACGCAATTCGTCACAGCGGCAAGGACCTGCCTCCCCACTTGAGAACGCGTCGCACCGCAAGACACGTCCTCCATAGTGGCCCGTGGCTGCAAATGCTCCCCAAATGTGTTTAGAAATCGTAATCTTGAAAATGCCTGCGTCGCATTGAACGCGTTTTTTCTGTTTCCGGTTTTCGAGCAGTTTTACTATGTTGAACCCCTGTACAAGAACAACAACAACGTTTGCCTCCAGCCAGTTGCCGCCACCGCTGTACACTTTGATTGCTATCGCATTGCGGCGCAAGCACAGTTGCCGGTTTTCGGCTCGATTGCCGATGTTTTGTGACTGCACTCGAACACCCTGTGGATTTTCGTTGAGCTATTTTTTGTTGTTGCTTAGCATTTATGTTCGTTTTCTCCAAATTGCAGTTTAATTGAGCACTTTTTGTCGGCAATTTTGTGTTTGCTCACGTGTGTGGTGCGTTTTTCTTGGGTTTCACTTTTTCCTCGCAGAGATTTCCTTGGATTTTTGAGCAAAGCTCCGAGGCAGCCGAATTATGTTTTGACTGATTTGCGCAATTACTGCGCATAGCGCGTCAATCAATTCGCACCGTAACGAAGCATTCGCTCATTCGTGTCGTATGTCAACACAACAACAAATTCACACACTTTCAATTTATATGAAATTTGTGTTTAACCCGCCATCACAGTGACAGCTGATGTGCTGAAGCACCGGCTTGAAAATCCTTGAATGGCTCAGGACGAGCCAACGCCAATGAGCACCAGAGCGCACCAGATTGGTATCGACTCCTTCAACTGTTGGCTCATCTAATTGAAATTTGTATGTCGCAAGAGTTTTGCGTGCAGTAAAATTGCTTGCGGACGAGCGGGTTAAACCAAACCCATCTGTGTTGTAGCTGCAGATCTAATGAAGATGACCCGTCTATGGCTGGAAAAAATGAAAGACAATGCCATGACTATAAATAATTAGAGACACAAACGTCTGCAATTGAACTGTGAAACTGTTGTTGTTGCGTTTTCTTCTTTCACTGCGTTTGTTGTGGCGGGTCGTGTGATGATGCGCACATGGCTTACGTGTTATTAATAACACATAATTAGGTAATCCAGCCAACTAGCCAGTTGGACGTGTTCGGAGATGTTTCGTCATGTCATTTTTTTGTCAAGGCACACAAATGTGTCCAATTATTTCTGCATTTTTTTAAAGTAAATTTTGGATGTTTTGTTGTCGTTTTCGAAACAGCGCCAAAACTATCCGTCAAACGAAATGAATGTGGCACATGTAAAAACTCTATCCGATGATTTATGAATCGTATACGCGGCGTCTGCGTAGAGAGAAATTAAAGAAAATTGTAGCTTATGCGGCGTGTGAATCTGCATTTGCTGCGGTTTCAGTTTCCAATTTACTCGCAGTTGGGTTTGCAAGTTTTTCTGCTGTAATTTGGTTTTGTTTTTGTAGAAATTAGATCCTTATATATTGTTGTGCACCGCGCCGTGCTGCCACACCACTCCGGTCGACATGGCAAGACATCACAGTGACGACTGCTCGACGCATCTGGGTCTCCGAAGTCGCCACCGCAGACAGCAAGCACCAAAGCGCGGCTCGGTGCGCCTTGGTTGCATCCCGCAGCAATCATCGATAACAGCTGCGCATGCGTAAAAATGGAAACACTGAAAAATTGAAATGGGCCATGCGCGACGCACGGGGAGAACGACAGCAGCTGGAGCTTGAAGGAGAGGCGGACGCAGGCATTCCATTTAGTTGTGGCTGTTGCCGCTGCTGACAAGGCAAATGTGCTGCCACTGCATTAAATCACAACGCGTCAGCAGCGGGAATCGAGTAGCAACGTTCGGCGTTGGAGTGCTGCTGCTGCCGATGCCGCACGTCAGGCGCATAACTCATCCGTTCGGCTTGTTTGTGCGCATGCGCCGAGCAGCTCCATGCGGACAGTAGTCGCCGCGCTGCATTTGGTGTGTTGCTCCTCGTGTGGCAACAATTGCTGCTGTTGCTGCGCCTGGCATGCGGCAGTGGCAATTGCCATTCAACTGCTCAGCCGACGGCGTGGTTGAGCGCTGCCGTTGATTTGATTTGTAAGCGAGCAACGTGAGAACTAATAAATGCGTTTTTGATTTGTTGACTCCTATTCAACTCGCTGTCGCTCTAGCTACCTGCCTGTCCCCCTCTGCTCCAGCTTCAGCATTTACGTGTGTCTTGAGTGCTGACCGCATTTGTAACTTGCAACTGCAGTCATCGATTGCAGCCGACCGCAAGTCGCCCGCCGCATTAGTTGCCGAGATTGGGAAATTAACAATAAATTTTATTTCGCTCTGGAAAACAGTCGAATGCAGTGCGGCGCAGTTGCGTTCAGTTAGTTGGCTGCGTTTTGTGCGCACATTCAGATTTATGATTGGCGCAGCGCACTAAACGCTTAAAGATGAATAGGTGACTGGCGAACCGCAAGCCGCCAGTTGGCCGCGTTTTCCGAGTGCACAGAAATCCATACCGTTTCTTCTTCTTGCATTTTGCCGCATTTTCTCGCTATTTGTTCATATGTAAGCTCTGATTTCGGCAGTTAGATCGTATCGGAATCGGTAAATTTGCATGAGAATTGCGATTGCTGGGTTTCAACACAAATGGATCTCGTATGGAGCGTTTGAGATGAGTGCGAGATAAAAGTAAAAGTAAAACATATTTAGGTGTGAGAAATGGTAACTGCGAATTGATTTCAGTTCTGATTCAGACAGAACACCCTACCAGAACTGCCGGCGGCCAATGCTGAGCAACGGTTTCGATCCGATTCCAACACCAATCCTATGCCTACCTGTTGTTGTGGCCCACTTCTGCGCGGAGAACGCAAGCAGACGGCGCGGCCTTCTGTCTGCCAGGGGAGAGTTTTGAGTGCGCACTGCGCAATTCTAGTCACGTTTTCCATTGCCAGCAGCACTGGCGGTGGCCGAGGGGGAGACGCCAGAAAATTAAGCAAACAAGTAACGAACTTTATATTTAATGTAAAATATTTATTGTAAGTGCTGGTCCGTCTGTCTGTCTGCTGGCTGCTTCGGTGGGAGTCCACACAATTCCAGTTAATGCTCAGCCGCGGAGCGCACGAAACGTGCAAGGCGACAACAAGAATCTGCTGGTGGCAACGCCGACGCCTGCGTTTGCGCCGTGCTTGCAGCGACAAGCGAATTGACAAAAACAACAAACAAAAAAACAAACGCGCAATAACAACAGCTACAGCAACAGGGAAAGAGTGTTGGCAACAGGCAGTTGAGCGCACTTCATCTAACAATCCAGACACGATGCCTTCGCCAAGTGTGCGCCTCGCCGCCACCACCTCCCACTTGAGAGTGCGCGCGCAATTAATCTGGTAAGCAATTCACAGCTGTTGGTCGCCGCTGTTGCGCATGCGCGCACACACCGCCAACAATTACAATTACCATAAACAATTTTCGTCTGTTTGGGTTTATTGAAAGTCTCTTTCGTTATGGTGGCTTTTTGTTGTTGTGGACTTTACGTGAATTTATGATTTTTCCATATTTCTGATTTGTATGCCGGACTTCTTGTCGTTTCGTTTCATTTCGTTTTGTTTCGCTTTTCGTTTCACCGAAGGCAGTTGGCGAATGCGGTGTCGTTGCTAGTGGTTAGTAACTCCAAATGGCCCAAAGCTTTCAATAATGAACTAACAAGTGAGGTATGTATGGCACCCATGCGAGCGCAGTGCACGAACTGCGGACAGCCGTCAGCGTTCGCAATGCGCAAACGAGTTGAGCTGATTAACCCATTGCTGCCCGGTACCAGTTCCGCCCATACGATTTTGATAAAATTTCATACACGACCTAGAAGTGACCCAAAATGATCAGAAACAAAATTTCAGCTTTATATCTCTGCACGTTGCTGAGATATTCATTAGGTATTTTGTACCCATTACGCAGCAATAGTAACTTTTTTCCATACTTTGTGAAGTGATCAGCTAAACACGTGAACGAAAGTTGTATTTTTTATAGGTGAGTTAGGAGGCAGATTTTTGTTAAGTTCTAAGGCCACTACGTTTCGCCACATTTTCCACCTTCGAAAAATTCACGATATTTGGAGTCTGGTAACTCTAGCTAGATGCCGAAATTTTAGGGTGACCTTCACTACGTTAAGACAGTCCCATCTTTACCCTTACTATCCCTATCAATGGTTTTGAGAGATCTCAAACATTGACTTTTTTGTGATTTAAAAAAAAATCACTTTTCATGGGTAAAATTTTACCCATTGGGCAGCAATGGGTTAAACCAATGTAATTAGCTTTTATTTAGGTTTTTGCGTTGAAAGATATCAGAGAAATATTGTAATTAAAAGTGCAAAGCGGTTTGCAATTTAAAGCAGCCACTTGTTAATTGATATTTGTGTCAGTTTCCTGTGTCGAAATCGAAATTGTTCCCTGTTCCAAAACCCGCTCTCGACACGTGTTAACGTATTGTTGACATTCGCAACGTACAAATGTCGCATGTGGCACGCATAGTTGCAGGCACATTCGCATAATTAGTTGCGCCACTCAGCGGCTGGGACTACTGCCGCCTGCAATTGTGGCACTCTGAGTGTTTAAAAAAAGTTTAAATCCAAATAAAAGAGAATGTTGTCAGCTGTCAGAAATTAACGCCAACAAAATGCCGTGCGACAAACTGTCAACGCTGCCAAGTTTGCACGGGTGACAGTTGCAATTTGAATGTGGCAAGCGCGGCCGTCAGACGCACTCCGCTCCGCTTTGCATGCGTGACGCGGTGGCAACACTACCCGCGGCGTCCAACCGCGGCACGAAATGAAGTTCGCGCTTTTTTCTGATCCAACTGGCCTTTTTCGCTGTGCTTTTATCAGCGACCAGAAATCAAAAAAATTTAATTCAACGGCACCAGCGACAAGCGTTTAATTTTTTAATTTAGCATCGGTTGTTGTTTTTGTTGCCGATGCATATAACACACACACATACACGCCTAGCTGTAACAAGCCAGGTCCGCTGTCTGCTCATCCATGCGCCCATTCACCAATCCGCCAAGTGACAAAGTTGGGCGCATGTCTCCAATGCACACCAACAATACTCTCCAATCGGCAGTGGCGACCAGGTGAAAATTTTATTTCTCACCGACATTTTGCTAACTGTAATTCACACATGCCGCAACTGCTCCCACCACGACTAGTGGCGAGCGACGAGCGGTGAGTGGCTGGACGCGGGTGCAGCAAAACGGTTGGCTGGCTTGCTGGCGCTCCGAGGCGTCCGATTTTACCACAATTTAATTTTACAAGTTGCAAGCGCGATTACGATCGATCGATTGATCGCGTCGCGTCGCTTTGCTTCGCGCCGGGTCTCGACTCGTGCAGCGACCAGCCGAAGTGTGCGAAGTGACGTGGTGTGTACATTGCCACAGCGTTGAGAGTGTGCTGCCGTTCTATCGGCGCTTCTCGCGATCATTTGCACCGCATCGGCGCTGATCGGCGATCGAGTTGGTGAAAATGCTGGAAAAAAAGTCAGCAAAAATCGGACAACAGAAATCAGCCAGCAAAAAGCAAAACAAACACAAATCGTGTAGTTTACACGACTTTTACGTCGAAAGCGGCCGTTGTTGCCGCTGCAGTGGCCAGATCAGTGGGTCGGTATCTCGCCTGATGCGCGTTGTTGTTTTTGCCGCCTGCTGGCTACCGCGTAGCAGCAGTTTGTACAACAATTTCGTTGCCTTAATTCGGCGGTGGCTTGGCCCGCGCTGGCCTGGCCGGAGCGATCTGACTTAGGCTGTCCGTTTTGAGGTTAGATTGTGTTGCCGTGTTACGGTGTCGCCGTTGCAGACACAGTTGCGCGTCGATCGCCCGCCTTCATTGCATATGTAAATGCACGACGCTGCGCCGTTTTCAGTTTTCATGCACATTGAAACTAGGAGAATTCCAGTTCGGGTTTGGCCGAACTTAATTTGTGGATTTGAGTTTTCGCCAGTTTGTTGCTGGATCGAGTGCTGACTGGAAGCGTTCATAAAGGTCGCTCGCACAGGTCAACCACATTTTTGGTCACATTCGCATGTCGCACAGCTGCGCTCTGAGCTGCCGGTTGCAATGGAATGCGACAGAGTGGCCGTCGTCACCAGACGCATCGGGCAGGGTATTTCATTTCAAGTTTTTGTTTTGCTTTTTCTCAATGCGCATCACGTCTGCACTGCGCAGTGATTTACTTGAGGCTGCCACCGCCCTCCGCAACGGCGGACGATCACATAATCGATCGCAGCGATGCGTGGCAGCTTCAGATTTTCTTCATTGGCCATCACCATTAACGTGTGTGAGGCTGTGACGCAGCACCGGCGCAGCGGTTTGCGCTTAATGTGCTGTTGATGTGATCGCACGAAGAAGAAAGTAACCGCTGCAACATTTTAATGTTAATGATTATTCATGGCGTTGCTGTTTATAAGCTGCGCAAATCGGTGCGTTGTGCGGCCAGTGCGTGGCGCACTTAAAATGCAATCAAGATCGAACGCGCAAAATTAGTTTGCTTTTCTCAGGGGAAAATGTCGAGCATCGAACTGTCGCTGATGAACTGGCCGCCGCCGCTTACTGATGCTACACATATCCTGTTGTCGTTGTCGATGCGGCTGTTGTTGCTCGTGTGCAGTTTTATGCGCAAACACGTCTGCAACGTATTTAGCCATGGAATGCGTTTATGTTGCTGCTTGTTGATCATAAACGTGGCTGGATTTTTGAAAGAGCCACCAAGTGACCAGTTTTCTGGTTACAGGCGGAAAATCGCCATCATCAGTGCAACACGTGTGTGGGAGCTGCAGAAGCGCAGTGAATGTCGCTTCGACTTTACTTTGATGACTTTATTAGAAATGAAAGTCGGGAATTTGGCATTGCTAAATGTTGTTGCCTTAATTTGCTAAACCACGATGCGTGTGCGAACCACTCGAAGCCTCGTTGCTGTCAACGTTACCACGTCTCAGCCGGCGCAAAGTGGCAAACGTGCAAACGCTGTCCCACGCATATAGAATGTCAACTAAGACGACAATGAATTTCCTAAACACCAGAAGCGCATGCAAGGACCAACATTTGAGCGCAAAAGTTGACAGCAGGCAAGAGACAACCTACACAACCTCAAACTGCTCCGCAACTTGAAGCTAAGCACTACATTCATAACTAAAAGCGCAACGTGTTGGAAGGAGCAGTTCCTAAGGACGCCTCAGCGTGCCTTTCAACTGAGTGGCATCACAAAGTACTAAAGCAAAGACAGCAAAAACTTAAACGCGTGATTCAAATGTTGTCACGTCAATGCGGGAATCCGGAGTATGATTTCGAACCCGAAAAAGAGCTGAAAGCGCCGAAGCCACACCTATGGTCCCCTGTCTAAAAAGGCTTTAAATATAATTGTCGAAATTGGTAACTCCTATGCAGAAGTAGAAGTAAATACCAGCTCTGTGCAGCACATCCTGAGTCGTCTTGGTGTAATTTATGACTGTTGTGCTCCTATTAAAAGGCATTCTGAACTCTTGCCTGCACTCGTCTTGGGGCATTTTAAATGCTTATACACAGTTTTATGCGCAGATTTGCAGTGTTATTTTCAACTTCTTGTTGACATTAATTTCAAGCATTTCTTGTATTTTGGTGCCCCTCTTACTGGTTCGTCGCTATATTTGCGGTCGACTAATCGCGCCGTTGCGACTGCAACAACAATAAAAGCATTAAGCTGACCACCACAACAACCGTCGGCATGTATGTGCAGTTCCAGTGTCGCTGTTAATTGCCGGAGGGGAACGCAAGGAGTGGTTGTCCCCTGACTTATACTGTTGGTGTTTTTGGGTTTTCTGTTTTCTAAAGGTGTAAAGTTGAGATGTGTGAAACTAGTTCCACACCAATGTAGCATTGGAATTAAAAAAATTAATGAATATGAAGCAATAAGCGCTTATGATTGTAAAAGAAATGTGTGTGTGTGTGTGTGTCGCTGACAAGTAACTTGTCCTGGTCTGACACCCTGAAACAGGAAATGACACAATCTCCGCAGAGGAGCAGCTGTTGGCGGCTATAAAAGGTGTCTAAAGAGAAAGGATCGTTTTGAAAATGAGGAAAAATTAATAAATAATACAATATTACTAATGTGATTTTGTACCAATAAATATAGTAGAATATAGTATATGTAACATATTACCAATAGAGATGTAAAAGTTCTCTTCGCATTTTGACTTATTTCTTCTCTTTTTTCTCCACAGTTGCAGTTCGCGTTACGTTGGCGACTACTGTGAGCACCCGAATCCCTGCCTCACCGGTCTGCTGCGCTGCCAAAACGGCGGCACTTGCCAGCCTTCCTATCGCAACGACCGCCTCGGCATCTCCTGCCTTTGCCCGCTCGGCTTCACCGAGTCATTGTGCGAGATTCGTGTGTCGAACGCTTGCGATTCATCGCCGTGCCGTAACGGTGGCACATGCAACCTGAAAACGCTCGATGAGTACACTTGCGCCTGCGTGAACGGCTACACAGGTGGGTGGTTTAACAACAACAATAATAGTTTCTGCACACTCGACTGTATGTCAAGTTTAGTTAGTTGCGCTGACACGGCGAAGTGAAACGAAGCTTAACGTTTGTATTTTTCCCGCTTGCAGGCGATTACTGCGAGACACAGAATCTGTGTGCCACTGCGCCCTGCCACAACGGTGGCACCTGCACTTCGGTGGCGGGTGGCAACAGCTTCAAATGCATCTGTCCGAAGGGCTTCAAGGGGCAGACCTGCGCCGAGGATGTGGAAGAGTGCAAGGCGAACCCCTGCAAGCATGGCGGCACATGCGTCAACACGCACGGCTCCTACCAGTAAGTAGCTCAACGCTTTGTTTTTTATTTGCATATAAACAACAACATGTTGGCTAGCAAGCATGGGCCGGTCGTCCTTGTGCTGTCAATTCTCGTATTGATTGTGCGAATTTATTTCGTGCAAGTTTAACGCATGTTTAACAAACTGTTTGCACACCAATTTACCAGATTTATTTGACTGCCAGATGCTGTAGCGTCATTCAAAAAAAACCATTGGATGAATTAATCGCCACTCGAGTTTAAATAAATCGCCACGAAAAATTCAGAATTTGCATTTAAATTCAAACACAATTTTAATAAATTTCAAATTGTCAGGTCGTCGTACAAAAATGGCAATACACAAAAGACAAAAGCGTTCAGCAAGCTGTCAACACACAGGCGACTCTGATAAGTCGCCATTGGGCCACACAAAAGTGCCCGATGAGCCCCCGCAACGTTTTGTCCATTCGAACGAGACTCGCGCACAACGACATTTGAATTGACTTTAAATCCGTCTAACGAAGTGGCAATAAATAATGAAAGACCACTAATTAAAATATAAAACCGATTTAGATAAATCAATAAGGCGGATTTATATAAATTTAAGGGAAATAAAACGAAATAGAAACAGCCAATGAGCGGCGCTAATGGAAATTGGACCAATAGTTCGGCCGGCGGACAAATCGATCAAGGCACGAGTTAAATTGGCGTTTATTCTTCTCATTGATGTTGTTGCTGTTTTCATGTGTGTCGCATCGATTTCAAATTTCCGGTCTTTTGCATACACAATCGCGAAAGAGCGAGCGGTTTGCTTTTGGTTTGCCCATTGTGGCTGAAATTTGCATATTTAATTTGTTTAATTTAAGACCCGACACTGCCACTAAATGCCGCAAGAACAACGGACCGAATACAAACAGCTACAAATAGTTGTAGTAACAAATTGTCAATGTTGGTAGCAACGAAAGTGCGATCGATACATGTGTTTTGGGCTGGTTGTGGCGGCCATTCGATTGACATGACTGAGATTTATTGCAGCGCACTGGAATTAATTGAAAGTGTGGCACATGCGGCGCAGGTAGGAATGGAGAAGAGGGGAGGGTGGCAATATACAAATTCGGCTGAAGTATTAGGAAAACATTGACCACAAACACCCAAGTTTGTGATTGTAAGCAATTCTTATTTTGTAGCAAATCGGGTTTTTTTAGATTTTGCAATGAAACAAATTAAGTTTAATTTAAAATGTATGCAAAGTCGTAGTTTGCGCAAAATTATAAGCGGATAAATCACAATTAGTATGCATTTTGAATAAATTCATGATGTCACGCTGATTGTCGTAAACCATTGAAACCGAATATATTCGCTGCGCGTTTTTGTCTATAAAGTGGCAAATTTATAGATTTTCAAGTCCATCAATTTTGAGCTATTTAAACTTTTCTATACAACATAGCATTGCACTCGACATCTTGCGTCTTAGTGCGGAAACGGAAAAGTATCGCTTTGATAAGCGCTTCATCAGTAATTGGCGATTTCCGCTGCGTCTAATAACCAAAGAAACCATTTGTGGATTCTTGCCAGTTCTCGCCAAGACCACTTGTAGGGCTTATTATAAAGGTATTTAATATTTTTGGACTACATAAAAAGAGCACTTCGTGCGTTATTGCATTAAAAAGCAATTTTCTCAATGACTGCCCAGCACGCACACTCGGAAAAGATCCGAAAACGGGGAAATGCGTTTGCGCAGGCGCACTGGTAGCGTTGCACAGTTCACATGTCAATCAAATAAAAATCATTTAGGGAACTGCGAGTGCAGACATGATCGCACCAAATCGAAAGCGATTTAAATAATTTTAGCTGTTAGCAGTAATAATAATAATAATAGGAACGGTACCAACACCAGTTCAATCCACAACTGCAAAGGCCAAAACCGTGGCTCAAATGGCAATGCGGTGCGGCAACGGCTCAGGCTTGAATACGCTTGAAGATTTTTCATTATGTACGCAGCCGGTGCTTAGGCAACATGCTTAATTATCGTTTTAATGTGCGTGTTGAATTGTTGGTCAGCACGACAATAACAACAAGCCGAGCTTTGGCATAGAGCCGGCACAGCCAAAATGAGAAGAGCCAGCGCCGTGGCCAGCGGCAGTGTTGCGCTGGTGCTCTTGCTGCCGGCCAGCGCAATTTCGCAGTTCGTATTCTACACGGTTCATTGGCCATTCCATCGTTTCATCTCTTCGTTTTATATTTCTTCATTTGTATATTCCAATTTTTTGTTGCTGTTATTTGTGAGCATTTATTAATAAATCATTATAATGTGATGTGATGGAGGAAAATATTGTTAGAAGAAAAACAGCGCCAACCAAGTGGCATTGACGGCAACAGCCAGCCAGCCGGTGAGCAATGTGCGAGCAACAACGGTTGCCGCCGATAGGAAGTCGAGTCTTTTGGCATATATGAAATAAAACTGATCGCGCTTCGTGTGTCTAATATCCATTAGATAGTGTAACTGTAAGTTATTTTTCGAAGCGCTCTGTGAGAATGAACATTGCCACTTGCAGCTGTTGAGTAGTGAAAGCTACTCGTTGTTTAATGAAGCAGGCATAATTGAATTTACTGATAACCAGTTCAAAGTGTGCAGCATTTTCTGGGAAAATTGAATTTATTACACGGAAATATTGAGTAGCTTTTAATTGAATTGATTTTAATTTTCGCAAAAGCAATGAACCCAAAAGTCGCACACAAGCAGCGAAAAGAATAACAAAAACATTCTGGCTGAAATTGCTACAGTAATTGCTACAGTAAATGCGAATTAGTCAGGTTGGAGCAAGTGGCAGTCTTGTCTGACAAGTCCTTTCTTCAGTGGCAACGCACAATTTTGTATTCTTAAGCGTTCGATGGGAGCAAATGCTGTTGGTCGGAGGAATTCTTTGTTGGCAAAAGTTATCCTGCCTTTTTTTCACTCTGACATCATTTTTGCTGTGCCTGGGCAGAGAAGTGGAGAATGTATAATTGTCGTTCGTTACTGCCATTTCAATTATTAGCTTTAAATTTGAATTAGAACTGAAGATTTCGTTGATCCGTTTGAGGTTTGCATTCTTTTCGCAGCGCCCAAAATGGCACTCAGAGTCGACGTTTGACTTGTCGGTTTACTTAGTATTTATTGATTTCTGCGCGTTGTTAACATCGAAGCGACAGCAATTAAAAGTAAATCCATTTACGTCGACGGCACATGGGTTTTTGCCGGCGTTGTTGCCATTTGTCAACCGCCGCCGACTGTTGCCGTTGTTAGTGTTATAATCTACTGCAGTGCCTCGGCGTTTGACAAACTGTTCCATGTACTTTTTGCACAGTTTTCCATCTGTTTTCTTTTGCATTTTCTTTGGAAGAGAAGTGTGCGCTATCAAACGGTGACAGTGCCACGACACACTTCGCCGATGTTCGCAACACTTGGCCAGCTCGGCCGACTTGGACGAGCTCGAACACTCGCTGCCCGCCGCACAAAATGAAAAGAAAACGAAGACAAATTTGTATTTTTTAGTTTTTGCCGCTAAACTTTTATTTTTTCTCATGCGCACTTGCTGCTGTTTTGTCGTTGTTGTTGTTGTGCTGTTCGGCATTTGTAAAAGCCATTTATGGGCTTTCGTAGAAATGCGGCGAGCGCGGTCTGGGCTCGAGGCGGGCGGTCGCAAACTCGTGCACGGAGATTTGGACAAAGTCGCCGATGGGGCACAAACAACAAACGACAAGACAGGTCTTTTAGGGTTTTTAATTGACGACCAGTGCCAGTGCGCAAGCACCTCGTCCAACTATTTCTGTTTTGAGCATTTATTTAATTAACTTTAATACACGCTTAATTGATAATTTACTTAGTCGGCCGACATAATTACCAGGTTGTTTATTGTTGTGCGCTGCTAATGATGGCTGTCGTTGCGCGGTTGTCGGCTGTTTGTGGTCGCTGGAAAATGCGTTTTTGCACAATTGAACGGCGGAACATTCTCTGCGCCGAAAGCGGCAGCGGCGGCGGCGTCATTAAAAAGCGCCGCCACAAGAAGTGCCACTAAAATCAGTTTGGCATTCGACCTTCGTGGTGGCGCGCCGACGGCCAGGGGTTGGCGCGCATTGGGGAGACAGGTGTGAGTACTTAAAAGTAAATGCACGTACTATACCGCGCATACGTATGGGGAGCAGTCAGCGCCGAAAGAACGCTCACACGCGCCTCGCAGATACAACGGCAACAACAACAAAGAGTCGCGCACCGAGCCGGGCAACCATTGTGCGAGCGTTGGGCGCGCACCGGAGCCGACTGTGAAAATAACCCATTGGATGGCCGCACGAAACCGCTTAAAGACTCGAAGAAATCGTGTGTGTGTGCATACGCACAAACTTCTGGCAGCGTATCCGTGTGTATGAGCCATGAAGCAACAATAAAGGCAATAAAAACACATAGTTGTGATAACCCCAAAAACCGGTCAATTTGTGGCAATGGGTGTGCGCACTCGTTCGTCGGCCGTGCTGCGTGCGCACTTTAACCAAATCGCGATCCGACGGCGCGGCGATTAAAGCCAAAACAAATCCCTACATTAGCTGGTCGAAAACATTGTGACTGTGGTGTGACGTTTGGTCGTTGCTGGAAGTGGTGTGTGAGAACAGAAATGGAAAACATATTTTCATTGTTGTTCGCGGTACGGTTGCAACTTGTGTCACTGCTGCGCTGCGCATGTGTGCTGCATTCGTGTTTGTCAATATTTAGATATTTTATGTATTCCCACATGCTTTCTTTTTTTAGACATTTATAGTTCTTTCCATTCTTGCGTTTTTTTTAATCAGAATATTTGTTTGTTAATTTACTCAAAAATTCGATCTTCCACATGAATCGTGCATCACGTTGCACGTCGCAGGTAGCAAAATCTATGTATGTATATGTGTACACATACGAGGGCGGGTCAATAAGTCCGTGACTTTTTGAATTTCCCGCCTCTTAATTGAAATGGCAACACTGCTCCCGTCAACAGTCATCTGTCAGTTGACTCTTGTCAAAAATTGAACAAGCTGCGACATTTAGTTTGTTTTTGACAGCCGTTAATATCAGACTACCGCGTTGACTGAGAAGAAAATGGAAAAAAGTGAACATGTGCAGTTTCCATGGCAAAAATCCATGAATTGGGCTACGAATTGCTCCCTCATCCCGCCTATTCACCCGATCTAGCCCCAAGTGACTATTTCTTGTTCCCAAACTTGAAGAAATGGCTCGGCGGAAAGAGATTTGCCTCCAATGATGAAGTCATCTCACAAACAAATGCCTATTTTGAAGACCTCGACAAATCATATTTTTCGGAAGGGATAAAAAAAACTGCAGAAACGTTGGGCTAAGTGTATAGATCTCAAAGGAAACTACGTTGAAAAATAACATAACTTTTTATCTAAAAACCTGTGTTTCATTCAAAAAGTCACGGACTTATTGACCCGCCCTCGTATATGTATGTATATGGGAGCAAACACACCTACAAATGCAGCCATCTTGCCCATTTGCAAAAGCCAATTCATGCTTCATTTGACGCATAATTTAAGAAAAGCGAATAACAAAACCGTAATCGTACCAACAACCAAAAACAAAGACTTGTGAAGAAGTTCGAAAAATGGGCGGAAAAAACTCGCACACATAAAATGCTGTCAGCGTTGTTGCTTTAGACCTCAATAAACAACGCTACTGCTGCAAGATTTATGCTCCCCTCGTTTTCAATTTGAGTTTTTTCATGTCTGGCAGCAATAAACCCAGCCCAGGCAATGCGCCGAAGCTGATTTTGGGATTTTGTATTTTCGTTGGGCTCTCAGCACCAAGTCGTTCTCGGTGCAGCAGCGCAAAAGCATAGTTGACGTGAAAAAGTTCAACACTAAAAGAGAAAAAGACCCAAGGAAACGACACTAAAAACGAACACCTTAAAGCCGGGCCCGCAGGCGAGGCCCGGCTCAAGGTAGCACCAAAAAATCCGTCAACTGCCCAACAACAACACATCCAAAGGAAATCAAAAAAAGACACATTCATACCAGTTGTACGACAAACTGACAAACCGACACTTTTATGTGCATGTCCACTTGGGAGATTTCGGTTTCGCTTGTTCTTTGGTTCCGCCGATTTGCTGTTTATTTTTCTGCTCGTTCCCTTCTTTGTTGTCATTTTCTTTTGTGGTGGCTTTTGTTTTTATATCAACACAAGCTTGACATGTTGCTTATGAGTGCAGCGTTTTCGCCCTTAACACGGCGTGGCATACAGGGCAAATGGCCCTTCCAGCAGGCGCAGCGAGGCACTTGTGCCGTCTGCGTGTGTGAGTGTGTGTTGCGATCAGAAAGGCTAAGCCAGCGTTTTGAAGCACCAATCCTACCTCCTAAAGACCAAGCAAGGGGCCATGTTGGCAATTGTTTTTCGGTTTTTTGCTTTGGGCTCTGCCCGCTCGGGTGCACGCTTTGGCGCTTTAAGTGCCGAGCACCGCAAGAATCCAGCAAATCTGCATTTAATCTGCATTTATTATGCATACGTCTTTGAGTACTTTGAGTAGTTGTTGTTGTAGTGGCTGTGGCTGTATTTAATAAAATCGCGCAACACCAATGCTCGCGCGCCTGAAATTAAGTTTTCAAGCTTAAAGGCCGAAAACGCTACCATACCGCACGACGGTCGGCGGATCTGGTCGATTCTCGCCGACGCGCATGTCTAGTGTCAGCCGGGGTGAAGAACTCCAGCCAGTTTGACCTTTGCCTACACTGGCGTGGAAATGTTAGGAGCAGAACGCAACTTCTAATTATTTGTCAAATGTGATGTGGCCAGATTTCTGAGAGAGTGTGTTAAAGCGCAGCTCACATGCGCTGAAGCCCGCAATTACGCAGTCGAGAAAATAGAGTGACAGATTGGCCTACAATGTCAGTAAGTGCTGTGCAGCGAACGACATGTGGACACGCCGAGCGGAGAAGGACAGCCACAAAATCACTCAGATTACACCTTCAACTTGTAATTCCAGCCGCTCTCCTTCCGACCGGCTGCCCCCATCCGTCCAGGTGGCTCGCAAGTGATTTAGGTTTTCATGTAACAGTTGCAGTTGCAGTTGCCATGACGGCAGGTAGCCAGTCGGCCGCTGCAGCCACGGCCAAATGACAGTAGCCAGATCGGCTTACCGACGATCCTGGCTGTGCTGCTGTGCAACTCAGTGCAGTGGATGCTGCTGAAACGAGTAGCGCGCTGTAGCGACGCGGCTCGCAAATGTGTTTCGGTAGCATCCATCACCGGGGGCGCACACACGGACACACGAGCTTGCAAATGGCCAGCACGCAATCAAGTCGAACATTTCATGCTTTAATCGTGGCAGTGATGTTTTGATCGCTCTTGCTCCCGTTTTGGCTCGTTTAATTCTCGAAATTATTAAAAACGGAAGTGGAGCTGCACTCAGGCGAATGTGTCGTCGAAATTGACGCATATGTAGCACTTTCCGGTTTTGTGTTGTACGTTTGGCATGTTTCAGCAATTAGTTTTAACGGATTTTTAGCTATGCGACACAACGCTAATACTTTGATTTCTTGTCTTTATTTTTGCAGGTGCATGTGTCCTGGCGGCTACACGGGCAAAAACTGCGAGTCCAAGTACATTCCGTGTGCGCCGTCGCCCTGCCAGCACGGCGGAACGTGTCGCCCGTCGAATGGCCTAACATATGAGTGCAAGTGCCCACCGGGTAAGTGTGCAGCTATGAATTCATTGCTTGTAAACGTCCTCAGCGAAGATTGTCGTCTTTTTGCTGGCATAAGTTGCGCGCCATGTGGCGCTGGCGGATTTATTTAAGTGAGCTCATTCGTCGGATTGCGCAATGGCCGGCGACTAATTGTAGTTAATCTGCGATACAGCGCGAGCGCAGCTCGTCACCGACACGGCAAATGACTGGCTTAGTGCTGCTACCGTTCGCCGTCAGCTGCTGATTTCTGTTTGGCTATTAGCAGCGCGTGTTTTAATTGAGATAAGAGCAGCGCGCACCTCTACTGCAAGCGAGATGGCGTGTCTTAAATGCAAAAAATGTTGCCGTACTTAGGCAATCAAAGCAGAATGCACCTGGTCGCCAGCGTGTCCAAGTGCGACGCACCGCGGCGCTTCTATTCCCCAGCAAATGCATGGCAAATGGCAGCAAAACTGGTTTGCAGTCAACTGCCAACTCACGCTGCAAGCAACACTCAAATTGAATGCAATGACTGCAAGAAGGAATGGTCAGCAACAAGCGGCGCGTCATTGGCACCGAAGAATTGTGCCGCCGGCAGAGACATTGCGCGCTTGATAATTTTCAAAAAATGCTGCGTTCTTCGGGGCCGCTCGAAACTTCTTCCACGGCTACTTCTTCAATTGATTAATTGTCGGTATAATTTGTCGCATCCTCTCGGCGCGAACGCCGGCAATTAATTGCGCATTGAAAGTGTTAAAGTGGCAGCTTTGCGATGCGCAGCCTTCGTGCGCAGCAACCAGCCTAATTGAGTTATTATTGTAAATTGAATTTATTAATAATTGCGTACACTTGAGAATTCGCCGCGCAATTTTGAAAATGTGTAACTGTCAACGGCAGCAGACAGCGGTGCGCAGTCGCTGACTCACAGGCGGCCAGAGCAATAGGCACAAAACAAACCGACAAGTCCATTTATTTACCCAGCTGTGGCAGTGGCAACTTTTCTCTGCTGCTGCATGGGTTATGTCGGTACCGACATCGAATCAATGCCAGGTGTCGAGGCTGGCTGAGCAGAAGGAAATTTGTCGGTTTTGTTCTTTCTGTAAATTTTGCACTGATTGTATAAATATTTAAAGTAACCAAGTGGTATATAGCGACTTGTCAGTTGTCCGCTTAGGGTGCGGCCCGTTAATGGATTTGTTATGAGTGCAGAGATTGGCAACGTGCTCAAGTGTGCCAAACTGTTCGGACAGAAAACGAGGAAAGGTCATAATCTGTGCAACCCGAAAATAATATTTAATCTGAAAGGAAGTACGGGTGTGGCACTTAAGCTTTGAAAGTGGTAATATTTACACAAGTTTTTCTCCTTTTTCCACGATTCCGAAAAATCCATCCCGTTCACAAAATCCATGCAGCGAAAACTTCACTGCCACACAAAATCCGCTTTGCGTTCGCTCTTTAGAATTTGATTAACTTCTAATACGTCGCTACCACCAGCCATAACAGTTCTTGATTGCCGTTCTTCGATTTGTGACGAAATTACCACCGGCCAACACGCAGCCGTAGCGCAGCGGCGGTGGCGGTGGCGGCAACTTCGACAATTTCAAAATATTCCATTTATCTTTTTGAACCCGACGCTCACGCCGCCTATGAGCCATTGCCAGCTCCCCCACCTCCGGCTGCGCTCAGCCTCCTGCTGCGTCGCGGCCGCCTCGAATCGTGATGCACGCGCCAAGCTCAAGACTTTTAAACCCCGTTGCCACCAATGTGAGATCGCTTCAGCCAGCACAACGCGATCGCTCGCCCGCTCGCTCATTCACTCAACCGCTGCACCCGTGACTAAGTTGAAAATTAATGTCTCTGCTAAAACCTGCTTGAATCTGCCATCAGCCATTAACTTCCAGCCAACAATTTCCAGCTTTTTAGTGGTCGTCGTCGTCGTTGCTGCTGCCGCGAGTCAGCGAATGCTCACCTTGATTTGATTTCTTCTTTTATTTTATCGACGCTGTTTCGTCGATGCTTGTGGATGGCTGTTATTGTTGTTGTTGTTGTTATTGTAGCAATTGCATTTGGAGGAAACGCTGGCAGCGCCCGATCACTGCCGAAAAATCGCTGGTGGGGCACACGGCGCAGGTAAATTGAGGCTGAAATTCATCATTCATCATCATTGGCTGCATTGGTGCACGAACGAATCGTCAGTGAGTGGTCGCTCGAGTCCGGAGAGGTGGTGGGGAGGAGGTATTCGAAGACGTCACATCATTAAATCGCAACAGCGAAGGCGAGCGAGCTGCTGGCATTGAGAGGATGCTCCACGCGATGGACGGCGGATTGTTAGTAGCGGCGGCGACAATGGCTGGCATGGCGCGTCGCAGCTGCATGACCTCCTTAGGGCGTAACTGTGGTGGGACCGCAGTGCCTTACCATACCACGCCACGCCGGCCTGCGCCGGGCATGGCAGGCATTCATCATTACTGGAGTGCAGCGCCGCGCACAATGCGGAGCGATGGACATGCATTTTATTTATTGTATTTGTGCGAGTAATTTACTTCTTTCTCATTTTCCGGAATGACTTTTGTGTCTGCGCTCTTCTGTTTTTGGGAGCTAATTTGCTGCTGCCTCCATTGTTATGTTGGCTGTTGTTGGGAAAGAGAATGTGAAGACCCCGAGGGCCCATATGTATGTCGGCATGAAGCCGGTACGAGTATGCAATCGGGACTGTGGCATTCAGCGATTGGTTCCCATGCTTGTCGGCCGGCAGCTCCCACTGCGACTTTGAGTGTAGGTATTCACCTCGTTCGTGTCCCATTGTGGGCGCAGGCGGGCGCCCACCCCACTCCCCACACAGTATTGGTGACGCTTGGCGACGGCAGCAGTGGCGAGCTGCATCAAATTAGAATTCTTGAAGATTGGCGGTCGCCGCAATTGCAACGCAATTTGCAGACTCAAATGCATATTTAAATTAGTTTTTTGTTCTCCGGCGTTTCGCTTTTAGATTTTCTTAGCCGCAAAATGCAATTTATTTGTTGCTCTCCGATTCGACCTCGCACTGGCCGCCTGCTACTCCTCAACATCGTTCGTTGTGGGAGATTGAGGAATTATCTAAATGCAAATAACAATTTATGGAAAATTTATTCGTCAGAGTCCATCATGCTGCCTGCCATGCAGACTCGCTTTTACTCCAGCGAAAAGCAACAACAACAACAGCAGCACAATCATCATTTCCGACAACTTTTACTGCCAGCTAAGCCGAAACAGCAATAAAGCAACAACAAATCTGACCTCTGTCGTTCGTCGGCTCGGTTGATTGGTGGCGCTTTTGGGCAGAGTACTCTCGAGGCGCGGATGAAGAATGACGATCGGCGGGCGCGCAGCACCCAAATTAACATATTCCGTATTAGCCAATTCCATCACTGCCACCGCCAGCATGCGCAGCTCCATTACCAACACCAATAGCCTTTACTCTTTTACTCGTCTTGCATGTTATTATTTCGGCTGTTATTGTTGTTGTTGCTTTCCCAAGCATGCGTTGCATGTTTATGTCCATTCCTGTCTGTTAAATTTTCGGCTGCTATTTTTCTTTCTTTGGGTCTGCAGCGTTTTATTTTGCTTGTTCCTACTCTCGACTTGTGCTGGCTTCCCTTCCCCCTTGTCTGTCGCCCTCGGCCGAGCGACCTGCCGACCAACGAAATCGTGATGCCCTTTTCACGTGTTTCTTTTCTTTTGGCTTTTTGATTTCTGGCTTTTTTGTTTATTGCATATTGCCTGGTGTGCCTCGGTACATTATCTAAAAATACTTTCAACACAAAATTTTAATGTTTCGCAATTTCGCACAAAAATGAGTAACGACAACCGCTACAGCGACCCCTCCCCCCCAAACCGATCTGTCCGAAACGCGGTAAGGCAACTGGCACGCTGAGGAGACGCTGGAGACTGCGCGTGATGTCCAGAGGGTGATTCCGATACAAAATTGACTGCGCTTGTCAGACGCCTCTAACATGAACTCCCCCCGCCTAACGTACACTCGCGCTCTGCAGCGAAAACCTCTGTGAATAGTTTCGCGTCTCGCCTTAACTGGCTGCGACGCTTTTGAATCTTGGTCACAGCAAATAATGAATAAAATTATTAATAGAGCAGTTTCATAAAATGTTAATTGATTCTTTTTGACAGCTTTACGACCGAAGGGCCGAAGTAATGCGCGCCAATGGCCGTCGGCTGTGTGCTGCAATCATTCCGAAAGGAATAGAAATTAAATGCAAATCCATATTACAAATAAAAATGATGATATGGACAAGGAAATGAAAGAATTCAAATTTGTCTTGTGGTGAAAACGTTATAAAATTGTATCTTGCCGAATGACATTCAAGATTTTTTGTTATCAAAAACCAGATGTAGAATTTGATTCGATATCCATCCGATTGTACTTACATCGGCCTGAAATTCCCCGCATTAGTGCGAATGTTTTAATTATTGCTGCAGCTTAAAAAATAAAAGTAGTTTACGAACATTGCATTCGAATGCATTTTAAATTAGTTAACGCTGCGAAATGCGTTCGAATTGCTTCTCACACTTCTCCATTTGCAAGTGTGATTCGATTTCATGTATGCATACACATATTTACATATTTATATGCATATGTTTGTGCATATTTAAATGTTTGTAATTATGCGATCAGATCCGCAACAAGTGTCCGTTGTTTGGTCGGTTGATTGGACCGCACCCCGTTCTCAGAGGCAGTAGTTTGCAAGCAATTTACAACAATTGCACTGCCAACTACTGGCGGTGACAAAAGTAAAAAGTGAACAGCCAGACGACAAACGCTTTTCTAATTAATTCAGTGCATACGACGACATGCTGCGACGCGTTGCTACACCCGCACCATCGCCCCTCAGTTTCCACTGCACTGCAGTTCGGTTCGTTCCATTCAATTCGCTTCAATTCAATTAATTAAACAAAATTGCATAAAATTTGCAACAGAGGCCGGAGCTATGCTGCAGTCGATGCAAACGAGGCAGCGAACGACAAAAGGCATTTCCAGAGCACGAGAGATTCTATCCGAGCTGTGGTCCGATGCTTTGCACATGCGCGTGGCGCATTTGGTGTGATCGGTCGGCCAGAGGGGCAGGGGGCGTGATGTTGGAGAAGCATGCGAGCGCGCATGCTGATGCCATAAATGACAACAAAAACAACAGCAATAGCAGCAATAACAACTGTTGTAGCAACTACTGTAAGCAGAAGCAGTGACATCGCGCGGCGCAACAAACGTTAACCATTTCAATAAAAACTAATAAAGCCAAGACGAAGGCAGGCGGTGACGACGACGGCTGCGGGTTGTGGGGGCTACCGAAACGGAGTAAAAGAAGTAGTAGAAGATCGTAAATCGCATTAGGAGCGCATGTTAGTTGGCAATTTCTCAAAACTTCATTCAAATTGCCGATGCACCAGAACAGCAACAACAACAATAACAACAGCCGCCCTCTTTTTAGTGCTTGTTCGAGCGGCTGCTGGGACCGTGGCCACGACTGGTGGTGCTATAAACTTCCATATTGAAGCGTTATGCTAATTCACGTTTGCTGCTGCGCCTTGGCCGCAGTTGCAGTTTCAGACGCTTGAGCCATTGTTTCACAAACTGTGTTCCGTCGCATGTCTGCAGTTCTCGCAACTCGAAGCAGTAGAGAATTCAACTATATAAAGATCCAATTTAATTTAGCTGTATGAATGACATTCAGACTTCATAAATGTCCGTGTTAGGAAAATGTTCGAAATCTCAAACAATTGTAAGATCCATTGAGATAGAAGTATATTCAAATATAAAAATTTAGCTCTCGCATTATTGTTTCTATATTTCTGCTTTAAACATCTAACAAATTCTTAATCGTAGTTTCTTTTTGATGAAAGCAATTTCCTTGCGAAGCGTTGCTATTGTCGACAATTTGCAGACCGCTGGCTCCAGCGGTCGCCGTGGTTGCATTTGTGCCATTGACAATTTGCAATTTGAATAGCTTGGCGGCACGGCGGTGCAGGGAAATGGGTAGCGGGCCTCCAGTCGGTTCCTGGTAGCTTTCTAATTAAACTTGTTGAGTTGGTTGGTGTTGGTGTCAGCTGCTGCACAGTAGCCAACCCAGCAAATGGGCAGCAACAAGACAATTGCTGCTGCTATGTGCGCAGTAGCGGTTGCCGTTGCTGTTGCTCCTGTGTTTGTTGCTCTCCATTTTCTGGCCTCCGTTTTATTTTACTTAAAATTTTATATTTTTACTCTGCCAGGAGCGACCTCTGTCGGCACCAATACAAATTGTCGCGCTGCCAATTGATTTTAATTCCTTGCAGTCATTGCAATAAATTTGTGTTAATTTTTTGTGCATGTTTTTTTGTTCTTTCTCAGCATTTCAGTTTTTTCGTTTTGTTTCTGTTGTTGCGGCCGCCACACTTTTTTTGCATTGACAATTAAATTTTGTTGCGGTTTTTTCTTGGTTGTTTTTTGTGTGGCACTTTTAGTGAAAATATTATATGAAATACTACTCGCTGGTTCACGGACTGCAACTTCCTGCTACTACGAGTCCAATGTGTTGTTTG
This sequence comes from Melieria omissa, assembly GCA_963971225.1. Taxonomy (NCBI): domain Eukaryota; kingdom Metazoa; phylum Arthropoda; class Insecta; order Diptera; family Ulidiidae; genus Melieria; species Melieria omissa. Next base: position 2,483,270 of record OZ020268.1, on the reverse strand, counting down.
TCCATTGACAGCCACTTCTTTGTTAGGGCCGTGCGATATCAGCGATAATTTTTCTGCGATTATTTAATTTGATTAATTGCAACTTGTATTTGTAGTGAGCAGCGCTCTTTACCTTGCTTCGCTCTTGCCTGGTTAAGTCGTCTGCCCTCCACGTAATCAGGAGTCGCAGTGGAATCGGCGTGGCCAACAAGCGAGCTGGCAACAAAGGCAGCATAACTAAATGCAAATAATTGCATTCGGTTTGACAGGCGCTGGTGGGGGAGACAGAAGGTGGTCGGAATCTTGGGAGTAGGAAGTAGTTTGTGCACCATTTGCACCGAAACAGCACCAATCGACTGAATGCACACAAGTCACTGCTGCACTGGCAAACGTGCAGCTCGAATTGCTTTCGGACAGTCGAGAGCGACAATGTTGGGTTTAGTTGTTGGCATTTGGTTGAAGCCGAATTGCGCGCTGCCCAAGTCGATGTGGATGACGCGCAATGCACAATTGTGGCGTTAATTTCAGTCAGTATTGGCCTTCTTCGTGCCTTCGTTTCCAAGCTATTTGTAAGCATCGAAAAATTGGACGTGCGCGTAGTCTGTCAATGTCGCAGCGTGAAATTGTGGTGGTATTTCAAAAGTAGCTCAAACACTTTTGGGAGTTTGGTCGGAGTGGAGACCTGTGCATAATGTTTTCTATTCTGCAGATTTGTTATTGCTTTTTCTCAACGCATGAAACCAAATATGCATTTTGCAAACAAATAAACAACATCGGTTATAGCCAGTTGCATTGCATTATTGCCGTTCACAGTCGACAAGCCTCTGAATTTGTTTACGTCGTCCGTGCTTGTTTGTGTTTATGAGTTGCTGCTGCTGCTGCTGTAAATCCAAGTCGCGGCTGTTGGCGTCAGTGCTATTGCGCACCGCCATTGATTTGACTGTAGTCGTGGCTGGCAATCTGGTCGATATGTTGCAAGTCTTTTAATTAAGAACGCGAACTCGCAGCTAGCAACGCAGCGCCCGAGTGTGCGACTAAAGTGTAAGGTGAAGGTCACTGTGTGACTGGGTTTTGCATTCTCACATAGCCGCTCAGCTCGCTGTCTTACTTCGGATTCGGATTTGTTGCCCATAGCCGCACCACCACAACAGCAATAACAACATTGCCAAGAGTGGCAAGAACAAAAACGCCACATGTTCCCATAAATGTGATTAACATATCGGGAGCAGATGTTAGACGTTTTACAACAGAACAGAAATAGCGCAGTGCCACCACCGCGGCGTGGTAATTGATGCTCGTAGCACGGAGTCGCGGCGGACACTTGTTCGCTCGTTGTAGTCTATGCAACCCCTGTCACCAGGCCCCTCACGCCAGCTCCATTTGCGCTGCTAAATGCTGCTGCCGTACTCGTGTTCGAATGTCGAAGTCGCCGCCTCGCCTCCAAAGCAAATTAAAAAATTAGACATTTGCGTTAAGAATTTCCGGATGCTGGAAATTAAATAGAAATATAAGTCCCAGCTCTATGGCCACCGACATCGTACTTGGTTGCGCCAAGCGCGGGGAGGGTGTCGAGCCCGGCCGTTCTACCAGTGCACAATACGTACTGATCGTACACGGCAAAGCCAACAGCGACGACGTGTTGCTACAGCAACAACATTACCCGAACGAGTACATTTATTAGAGCGACCGCAACCACTCCTCGGTACACACTTACGAACAGCAATAACACCATAAACAACAATAACACTGCAAGAAAAATAGTGTCGAGAATGAGAACAAAACATGTGCGCCTGCGCAGAAGGCGTGATGCGTCAAGGCGTCATGCGATGGCAGCCGGGGGCCGGGGCCGCGGCCGGGGAGCGATAAGCCGGTTTGGCGTGGTATTCAACGAAATTCAACGAAAAGCACACAACTGAAAACAAAAAAGAACTGAAAATAAAAACAAAAAGAAAAAATCTTGCTATGTAAACGAAAAAAGGCAACGCGAAGAAAAATTAAATCGTAGCAACAGACACGGCCAGCGCGCGTTGGGGCCAACTGGAGTCGATTGTGCCGGTGAGCCAGCCGACGGTTGATGGCCGAGTAGAATGGGTCGGTGCGGAAAGGTGTAACTGTATGTGTGTGTGTGTGTGGAAGGCAAAAGAAGCATGAAAACGACAAGTTTCCCCATTAAAATCGAATATGAAATCAAAACTTCCAACTCCTGTTGTCCATAGTGCTCCGTTCTCTTGGCAGCCGTTTCTCTCGTTGCCGACCGAAACGTTCACTCATTGGAGGCAATTTTGAGAGTTTCGATTTGTTTGTAGACATCGCAAACAATCTGTTTCGATTGCTTTGCTTATTGGTAGCAGCACATATGTAATAGCGGGTTTGAACTCGTTTGTAGTTCGAAACGGATTTCGATGTAGAAATGCCTTTTCGAAGATGCAAGAACTACGTTTTCGCCAATTTTGTTGAAGGAGATACATTATTCCGATTTTGAAAGGAGGACAATTTAGAAAATCATGTGGCAGAGATTTGAGTTCGCTGAGTCAGAGCCGCCTATCAACGCATTCAAGACCAGTCAGGTCCAGTCCGGTGTCAAACACCTTTGTGTTGCTATTGCTGTGTGTGTTTATAATTTTTATGCTCCAAGTGCCTCATTTTGATGACAGCAACAACGTGGACAACAACTGCCGCGGCCATAATAACAGCAGTGGTAAAGACGGCAACGCTTGTAAATACGCCTTGCTCATACAAAATTTCTTAAAGACGTACAACTCGACTGCCCTGTAGGAAAATTGCTCGGCGTTGCAGTAGAAGACATTTAACCACATTCTGGAGAAAGTTCCTCACAGATCGTTGTTATTGAAATATTTATTTTCACGAGAGATCCGAATGAATGTTTAATTCAGTAGTTGGCTCTATTTTTAAGCCAAGTTAAAATGCCTTTTACATTTTTTTCCTACGCGGTCTGCAGCACAACTAACATAGAAATACATACCCACACAAACCCATTCATCCATCCGTCCGAAAGAGTCGCCGTAGCTGGAAGAGCAGACCCTTAAAGATGTAGAGTGAAAACCGAAGAAAGCAGGGAACGAAGAAGTGGGACGGCAGCTGGCCGTGGAGTGCCCGACTGCGAAGAGAGGCGCAGCAAAGCGACGAACGACAAGCGCACAAAGCATGCAAGATATGAGACCGTGGGAAAGAACATCCAAAGGCGTTCGTTTGTCGTCGGCTTGGTGGCTGAAGGTATATTCGTTTGTTCAGCGTTCGTCGGCCGTGCTTGCCCGTTTTGTTTCGGCTTCGACTCGGCATTTTTGGATTGTTTATGTTGTCTTTTTGTTGTATGCTTTGTCTCTGCATTCGCTGTGTGTACGGTTTCGTGAGCCAGGCTTGATTGTTGATTTTTCGTTGCTTCGGTTTCTTCATTCGCTGCGATGCCCATTGCCACTGGACATGTACGATGCTTAGTTTTTGTTTATTGTTTAATTTTTGCGCTGTGTTAGCATTTTTTGAGAAGCGCACTGTGCAAGACAAGGACAGCGGTATTTGGCGCTGAGTGTGAGCGCCGAATCGAGTCTCGAAGCACTGTGCTCAACAAAAGCCGGGCTCAGGACAGGAAACCTGTGTGTGGAGTGCACTCTCGCACCTTTGGTGTCTTATGCTGGGTGGAATGGAGAGCGTAATCACTTCTGCTGGAAATTGGTCAGCGACCAGTTGTGGTTGGCATTTTTGTTTTTGTAAACTCAGCCGAAGTCTACCTATGCGGCAGCGCTCGGAAGCAGAAGTCTGCAGCATAGTTTCTATCGCTCATGCTTCTTTGTTGTCTTTCTTGCATTTGCTTTGTCCGAACTTCGGGGCAGACATGTGTAGCACAGCTGCAGTTCGAGGTTTATGCGTAGAGGGACTGCTGTCGGGACAGCGAGGAACTGAAGCATTTCGTGGTATTCTTGCGTTTCTCTTCCTATCTCGTTCTCTTTTGGTTTCATTTGCTGTGATTACCAGCGATTCAATTATGCACCTACAATGCATGTAAGAAGTTGATGAGGAATGATAATTCAGATTCAGATGGTCGGTGGAAGTATGACTAGAACTGGATGATTTACCTATAGATTTTATATATTTTGGATCCATTTGGTGGCAAATGTATAGATATGTTTTTACTTTGCTACCTCTCGACGTAGAAATGGTGCATCATCGCATCATTAAAGTCCTTCACAAAAATACAGTACAGAAGTATTTGAACACTTTGAAAGCTGCCCAAAGCATCATCAAGTCAGCTCGAATTATGATGCCATCTAGGATTAGGAAGTTTTGCAAAATGCACTGGGAACGTCGGGGGCCGATGGGGGACGGGCAGGCAATTTGCATGCAGCGCTGCTGGCTGTAGCACACAACCCAAATGGACTTTGGCACTAATTTGCATAAGCATGAGTAATGCTTCAAATTTGGCTAACAAGCTGCAAAGCCAGGCCAATGTGGCGTACAAAATGCTGCTGGGCAACAAAACAGGATTTCGATTTTGTTGCGCTGTGGTCCAATTCTGGCTTCTTTCGGTTTTTGTGTGTGGCTGGTTTTGTGGCTGTGTACGAGCGGTTTACGAACGCTAATAATGCTTAATGGTTGTGGGCTCAAAATTCAATAATAATTGAGTTCGACGACTAACGTTAATATTTGTTGGCGTTTGTTTTTTCCGCTAACGTTTCGTATTTTGAATACGTTGGACGTGATGGAATGTGAAGTTTTTGTTGATGTTTATTCATCATGAAAATGACGCGAAAGGAATTTAGTGCGTTTTTCCATGCAACTTAATTGGAGTCAATAAATTAAAATGTAAGTAATTTTGAATGTGAAGGCGTGAGAACTACGGCCACTGCTGCACATGCGATTGCATGTGGCTGATTGGCAAACTTTCCACTTGGCATATTGTTAAAGAACTTTTCAGTCAAACGATCGAATTTATTGTGGTACTGCGCCCTTGTCCCTGCCTTCAGTGTTCATAAGAGTTGAACATCTTTTATTCCTTTCCTTTTTTGCCATTTATGAGTTTGTTCTCCGATAAGTTTGTCTGGCGCGTTTATATAAAAACGCTGACATGTACAACACTCTAATTGATATTTATCTATTTTTGGCTCATTTAATTGAATTCAAAGTTGAGCTTATACCCAAAGGGGCTTACACTAGGTTCTACTAGTCCAGCCGTCGAGCTGGACAAGCAGCGCGTATCGCAACACCATATTTGTGCGTCGTTTGTAGCTCAGTTGTCGCCGAGCTGGTATGGCTGCAGTTGGCTGACGCATTGTACCGAAATGTTGTCTGACTTTCGTCACTGTTGGTGTGATTAGTCGCACCAATACTATGAGCGCGATGTGGGCTCAAAAAGGCGCTGCAATTACATCCATTTACAGCATAGACATTTAGTAGGATTCCATTTCTTTTAAGATTTTTTAAATGTAAACAGTTTTCACTTTAAACCTCTAAACCACGTTCAAATAAAAATTCATTGGCTTTCCTTTGCAGGCTATCAAGGCAAGAACTGTGAAGAGAACATAGACGACTGCCCAGGCAACCTGTGCCAGAATGGTGGCACTTGCATTGATGGCATTAACTCTTACCGCTGCAGCTGCCCACCCAACTACACCGGCGAACTGTGCGAAACTGATGTGGATGAATGTGCCATGCGGTAAGTCAGATAAGCTTGTTTCTTTTTGCATTTTAGTAAATTGCTTTAACTTTGTGTTGAACTCCACAGCCCCTCTGTGTGTCAGAACGGTGCTACCTGCACCAACACCCACGGCTCGTACTCGTGCATATGCGTGAATGGATGGGAGGGACCGGACTGCAGTGAGAACGTTGACGACTGCGTGGCGGCTGCGTGTTTTTATGGAGCCACCTGCATAGACGGCGTTGGGTCCTTCTACTGTCGTTGCACGCCCGGCAAGACGGGTTTGCTGTGTCACCTGGATGACGCTTGCACCTCTAATCCGTGCCATGCGGACGCCATCTGTGACACTAGTCCCATTAATGGCTCGTATACGTGCTCCTGTGCAACTGGCTACAAGGGCATCGACTGCTCGGAGGACATCGACGAGTGCGACCAGGGATCGCCGTGCGAACACAACGGGATCTGCGTGAATACACCAGGCTCTTTCATGTGCAACTGCTCGCAAGGATTCACGGGGCCGCGCTGCGAAACGAATATCAACGAATGCGAGTCGCATCCGTGCCAAAATGAGGGTAGCTGCCTAGACGATCCGGGCACATTCCGCTGCGTGTGCATGCCCGGATTCACTGGCACCCAGTGCGAGATCGACATTGACGAATGCCAGTCGAATCCATGTCTGAATAGCGGTACTTGCAACGACATGATAAACGGGTTCAAGTGCGTGTGCGCGCTGGGTTTTACGGGCACCCGATGTCAGACCAACATCGACGACTGTCAGTCGCAGCCTTGCCGCAATAACGGCATCTGCCACGACTCTATAGCGGGTTACACGTGCGAGTGTCCACCCGGCTACACAGGCCTCTCCTGCGAAATCAATATCAACGATTGCGACTCGAATCCGTGCCACCGTGGCAAGTGCATCGACGGGGACAACTCCTTCAAGTGCGTCTGCGATCCGGGTTTCACTGGATACCTGTGTCAGACACAGATCAACGAATGCGAATCAAACCCGTGCCAGTTCGGCGGCCACTGTGTCGATCGTGTGGGCTCGTACTTATGCCAGTGCTTGCCCGGCACCTCGGGCAAAAACTGCGAGATCAATGTGAACGAGTGCCACAGCAATCCGTGCAACAACGACGCCACCTGCATCGACGGCATCAACAAGTACACCTGCCAGTGTGTACCCGGCTACACTGGAATGCATTGCGAGATCAACATTAACGAGTGCGCCTCAAATCCGTGCGCCAACAACGGCGTCTGCATGGACTTGGTGAATGGTTACAAGTGCGAGTGTCCGCGCGGCTTCTACGATGCGCGTTGCTTGAGCGACGTGGATGAATGTGCTTCGAATCCGTGCATCAATGGCGGTCGTTGCGAGGACGGCATCAACGAGTTCATCTGCCACTGTCCGCCCGGATATGGCGGCAAACGCTGCGAGATCAACATCGACGAGTGCAGTTCGAATCCGTGCCAGCACGGCGGCATTTGCATCGATCAGCTAAACTCGTTCACGTGCCAGTGTATGCCCGGCTACACAGGATACAAGTGCGAGACCAACATCGACGACTGCATCGTCAATCCATGCGTGAATGGCGGTTCCTGCATTGACCTCGTCAATGGCTATAAGTGTGTCTGCAAGGTTCCGTACACTGGTCGGGACTGCGAATCGAAACTAGATCCTTGCGCCACGAACCGCTGTCGCAACGATGCCAAGTGCACGCCATCACCGAATTTCTTGGACTTTTCGTGCACCTGCAAGTTGGGCTACACGGGGCGTTACTGTGATGAGGATATTGATGAGTGCAGTTTATCATCGCCATGTCGCAATGGCGCCACTTGTCTCAATGTACCGGGTACGTATCGGTGCTTGTGTGCCAAGGGCTACGAGGGCCGCGACTGTGCCATCAACACCGATGACTGCGCATCGTTTCCCTGCCAGAATGGCGGTACCTGTCTGGATGGTATTGGCGACTACTCGTGCCTATGCGTGGATGGATTTGACGGCAAGCATTGCGAAACGGATATCAACGAATGCCTGAGCCAGCCGTGTCAAAATGGAGCAACTTGTCGGCAATATGTGAACTCCTACACCTGCACCTGCCCACTTGGTTTCTCGGGTATCAATTGCCAGACAAATGACGAAGACTGCACGGAGAGCTCCTGCATGAATGGCGGCACCTGCATTGACGGCATCAACAGCTACAATTGTTCCTGCCTACCTGGCTTCACCGGTTCCAACTGCCAGTATAAGATCAACAAGTGTGACTCGCAACCATGCCAGAACGGCGCGACTTGCCACGAGAACGGGGACGAGTACACGTGCCATTGCTCTTATGGTTATACGGGTAAGCAATGTACCGACTACGTGGACTGGTGTGCACAATCGCCTTGCGAGAACGGCGCCTCTTGCTCGCAGCTGAAGAACCTGTACAGTTGCAAATGCGACACCGGCTGGGCGGGCAAGCTGTGCGACGTGGAGATGGTGTCCTGTGACGATGCGGCCATACGGAAGAGCGTCAGTCTGAAACAGCTTTGCAATAACGGCACCTGCAAGGAGATGGGCAACATGCACACGTGCATCTGCAAGCAGGGCTACACGGGCAGCTACTGCCAGCAAGAGATAAACGAATGCGAATCTCAACCCTGCCAGAACGGCGGCACCTGCCGAGACTTGGTGGGCGCGTATAAATGCCTCTGCCGCAAAGGCTTCCAGGGCCAGAACTGCGAACTGAACATTGACGATTGTTCACCCAACCCATGCCAGAACGGTGGCACTTGTCACGACCTGGTGCAAACGTTTAGCTGCTCCTGCCCACCCGGCACATTGGGCATTATCTGTGAAATCAATCAGGACGACTGCGAACCCGGCGCCTGCCACAATAACGGTACCTGCATTGATCGGGTAGGCGGCTTTGAGTGCGCCTGTCCACCGGGATTTGTGGGATCGCGCTGTGAGGGCGATATCAATGAGTGTCTCTCCAACCCATGCTCGAACGCAGGTACATTGGACTGCGTGCAACTGGTCAACAACTACCACTGCAACTGCAAGCCGGGCTATATGGGTCGCCACTGCGAAAACAAGGTGGACTTTTGCGCGAACTCGCCCTGTCAGAACGGCGGCATTTGCTCGACTAAGCAGAGCGGACATCATTGCGTTTGTGCAGAGGGCTTTTTCGGCAAGAACTGCGAATTCTCTGGCCATGATTGCGATTCGAATCCATGTCAAGCGGGCAACTGCGTCATCGACGACGCGGGCGGCTATCGTTGCGAATGTCCGCGAGGCACCGCGGGAACGCAATGCGAGGTCGACACATTGGACGAGTGTGCAGCGAATCCGTGCCTACAGGGTGCAGCCTGCGATAACCTACTGGGCGACTTTGTATGCTTCTGCCCCAGCAAGTGGACGGGCAAACGTTGTGAGATTTACGATCCCAATTATCCCGGCTGGGTGTCGGATAGCAGCCGAGGCGCTCTGAACAAATACACGAAGGATTTAGAATACCAGCGTGAGATGTGCGTGAAGCGCGGATGCGACCAAAAGAAGGGTAATCACGTGTGCGACCAGGAGTGCAACACATACGCATGTAACTTCGACGGGAACGACTGCTCGCTGGGCATCAATCCGTGGGTGAATTGTACAGCGCCGATAGAGTGCTGGCGTGTTTTCATGGACGGACAGTGCAACGAGGAGTGCAACAATGCCGCATGCCTATACGACGGCCGCGATTGTGACAACAAGTTGCAGCCGTGCAATCCCATCTACGATGCCTATTGTCAGAAGCACTATGCCAACGGCCTGTGTGACTACGGTTGCAACAATGCCGAGTGCAACTGGGATGGATTGGACTGCGAAACGGAGGCAGTGAAGCCGAATCTGGCCGATGGCGCTATATCCGTAGTGATGCTGATGGACATGAAGGAGTTCCGGGAAATGCAGGTTGAGTTTCTGCGTGAAATGGGGCATGTGCTGCGTACAACGGTGCGTATTAAAAAGGACTCTCTGGGTAACGACATGATCTTCCACTGGAAAGGCTCTTCGCAACTGACGGACCTGCAGAACTCGGAATTCGGCCGCAAGCATAAGATACTGTACACGGAGCGCAACGGCCAGACGGGCATTCAAATCTACCTGGAGATCGACAATCGCAAGTGCAAAGATTGCTTTAGCCGTGCGGCCGAAGCGGCTGAATTCCTCGCGGCCACCGCATCCAAGTACACCTTGTCGCGTAAGTTCCCCATATACAGTGTGCGCGGCGTGCAGAATCCCGGCGAAGATATGGGTGAGACGTCGACGAATGTGAAGTACGTGACGCTGGGCATTATTGTGGTGTTGGTGGCGTTCGCACTCTTTGGAGTACTGGTTACCACGCAGCGCAAGAAGGCTCACGGCATCACTTGGTTCCCGGAGAACTTCCGCACCAACAGCAGCTCGACCAACACGACCGTCAGTCGCCAGCGGCGCCGTCGCGATCCCAACGGCCAGGAGATGCGCAACTTGAACAAGAACCCGTCGTTGGCTTGCATGAGCAACGATGTGAATATGAATTCTGGACACATGAGCCATTCAGCACAATGGTCTGATGATGAGTCCGATATGCCGCCACAAAAACGGCTTCGCAACGATCACGGCGGTTACGCAAGCGATCACACAATGGTCACTGATTACGAGGAGGCGGATCCGCGCGTTTGGTCACAAGCGCACCTCGAGGTGGCCGATGTGCGCTCGTCAATCATGACACCACCAGCTCATCAAGACGGCAAACATGACGTGGACGTGCGCGGACCGTGCGGAATGACTCCGCTGATGGTGGCGGCTGTACGGGGCGGCGGCATCGACACTGGCGAGGACATAGAGAGCGCTGACGACACCACTGCCCAGGTGATCTCCGATCTGCTGGCACAAGGCGCTGAACTTAACGCCACTATGGATAAGACCGGTGAGACGTCGTTGCATTTGTCAGCTCGATATGCGCGTGCGGACGCCGCCAAACGTTTGTTGGATCTCGGTGCCGATGCCAACTGTCAAGACAATACCGGCCGCACTCCACTGCATGCCGCCGTGGCCGCCGATGCCATGGGCGTTTTTCAAATACTGTTGCGCAATCGCGCTACAAATCTGAATGCTCGCATGCACGACGGCACCACGCCGTTAATACTTGCTGCTCGCCTCGCCATCGAGGGCATGGTCGAGGACCTGATTACCGCCGATGCAGACATTAATGCCGCTGACAACTCTGGCAAAACAGCGCTGCACTGGGCTGCTGCGGTCAACAACACCGAAGCCGTGAACATTCTGCTGATGCATCATGCAAATCGTGACGCGCAGGATGACAAGGACGAAACTCCGTTATTCCTGGCTGCACGTGAAGGCTCGTACGAGGCCTGCAAGGCATTGCTGGATAATTTTGCCAATCGCGAGATCACCGACCACATGGATCGTCTACCGCGCGACGTCGCCTCAGAACGTCTGCACCACGACATTGTGCGCCTGCTGGACGAGCATGTGCCACGCTCTCCGCAACTAATCACTATGACACCGCAGACGATTATTGGCTCTCCACCGCCCGGCAGTCAGCCGCAAATGATCACACAACCCACTGTAATAACTGCAGGCAAGCAGCCCTCGCAGGCGGCGAAGAACAAGGCAGCCAAAAAGGCAAAGCTACTGGAGGGCAGCCCCGACAATATGCTGGACGGAGGCAGTCTGCGGCGCAAGCCGAGCTCAAAAAAGGGGCCAGGAGCGGGGTCAAAAAAGGGCGGCAACGGCCTTACGGCAGCACAGCTGCTGAATGGCTTGGCTGGTGGTCCGATAGCCGGGCAAGGCCAGAGCGCAATCGACAGTCAACTGCTGGAAGCGGGTCTGAGTGCGGTGGACTCGCCGCCACTGACGGGCCTCACAAGCCTGCCGAGCCCCTACGACACCTCGTCGCTGTACTCGAACGCGATGGCGGCGCCCACACATCATCACGGCGATCTGCTGGGCAGCAGCAACAACGCCAAACAACCGCCTAGTTATGAGGACTGCATAAAGGTGGGTACCGTTCAAATCGATTGTAAATTTACATTGTATTCTTCATGGAATTCTTTGCCAAAAATGCGTGCAATTTATGATATGTAGAAGACCTATAATAACCGTAATCGTTCATCTATTTTGTCTGCTACACATAACTTTCATATGAGATAAAGACATATTTTCTATTGTGTTGTTTAAAAAAAACATGAACCTAATCATTTTCCTAATATCTGCAGAACGCGCAATCGATGCAGTCTCTGGTGCAGCAACAGAGCAACTTGGACATGATAAAAATCGAGAACTACGGCTACTCGATGGGCTCGCCATTTCATCAAGAAATGATGGGCAACAAGGGCGGCAGTCAGCAGAGCAGTAACATGCTTTGTGGTGGCGGCGGCGGCATGGGACCAAACGGTCCCAACAGCATGGGTGGCCATGAGCAGGGGTTGAGCCCACCGTACTCCAACCAGTCGCCACCACATTCGGTGCAAAGTAATATGGCGCTATCGCCGCACGCATATTTGGGTGAGGATTGAAAATTATAAATGTGCAGCTGGATTTTGTGCTAATGGGATGTTATATTTTTTCAGGGTCACCTTCACCGGCAAAATCACGCCCCAGCCTACCCACCTCACCCACGCACATTCAGGCGATGCGCCATGCAACTCATCAGAAGCAATTCGGGAACAATCTGAACGCGCTGTTGGGCGGTGCTGCCGCGAATTGCAACACAAACTCTTCGAATGGGCCACAAAGCAACGCGTCCGTGAACTCACCGAACAGTATGAGTTTTCAGTCGCCCAGTAGCCAGAGCCTCTCGCAACAGAGCTCGCCTGTAAGTCTAGGCATAATCTCGCCTACTGGCAGTGACGGCATGATGATGGCGCCTCAGCAACAGCAGCAGCAACAACAGCAGCAACAACAACAGCAGCAGCAACAACCGCAGCAACAGGCACAGCTGCAGCAGAACTCCAAAAGCAGTGCAATAATGCAAACTATGCAGCAACAGCAGCAGCTGGGCGCCTTGGAATTTGGTTCAGCCGGCTTGGACTTGAATGGATTTTGTGGATCTCCGGGTTAGTAATTCGAATGTTGAACATAATTTTTTCTAGCAAGTAAATGATTATATTTCGGCAGATTCGTTTCATTCTGGACAAATGAATCCTCCCTCAATACAGAGTTCAATGTCAGGATCCTCACCCGCCACCAATATGCTATCGCCCTCTTCGCAAAACAATCAGGCGTTCTACCAGTACTTGACTCCGACGAGTCAGCACTCTGGCGGTCACACACCGCAGCACCTGGCGCAGACGCTCGACAGCTACCCCACGCCTTCGCCTGAGTCACCCGGCCACTGGTCGAGCTCGTCGCCGCGCTCCACCTCCGACTGGTCCGAGGGCGTGCAGTCACCTGCTGCCAACAATTTGTACATTTCCGGAGGTCATCAGGCCAACAAAGGTTCGGAGGCGATTTACATTTGACAATAAGTAGCGAAGCAGTCGAACACGCTGCGAAGGAGGGAAGAAAATCCTTCACATTAGTAGAGGAATAGAAAAAAGACGTAGACACAGAAAAATCGAACTGAATAGCAATGCAGCAGTTATGCAGACGTATGGATAAGATATATATGTCTGAAGAGAGCTTTGAAGGAGAAGGAGAGATTGCACATTCGTGCTGCTTGGAGACTTAGATGCTCTCTTTTTAAAAAAGGGAGTTAGCCATATTTTTTAAGTACGCAACGTCCTCAAAATGCCACTAGAGGGACGAAACTTTGCATTTGTAAATTATTGTTACGAGTTACTCAAGCCACACTAAAGTAAATACCGGAAAATAGGCAAATCAAAAACGATAAACCAACTCCACAAAAATACAACAAAAACCATATATGAAGAAGTATTACATATATGACAAAAACCAATCAGCAACCCGAAATCGAATCTCCGGAAAGAAAAGGCAAAATGCGAACGACAAGATGTTGATCGTCAGCTGCAGAATTACACAACTACTTCATCGTTTTGAATAAACATAATTGGAAACGGGAAGGTTTGAATTGACGCTGTGAACTCTCTCAGTTAAAATTTAAAGCGGTTTAGTCGTGAAGCTGCATCCAGACGATTCTTCATCTTGCAGCTTAATTGATATTTAAGTGATAGTGCATTTCTCTTGTTCGTATTTAGTTTTAAATTCTACTTTTAGTCGTATTTTAATTGAATTGCAAATCGAGGTAGCACATCTTTGTATAGAATAGTGAGGAATTGAACGCAAACACATTCAAACTGAAAGACATTCTAGACCTAATTTTTTTTATAAACTATTGCGCTGTACTTTTGTACGTTTAGAGGAGCGATTAGCTTGGATCGCTCGCAAAAAAAATGAGTGACTGCAAAAGCTGCTACAGTACAGTACAGGGTAAGATTTAGGCATATTCTCCCTGCGCGAACGGGGATTCTTCCAGTAAGCTAGGTAGAGTTTGTTGTTGAAAACAAATAATGCACGGTTAGAAGACAAGTGTTACGAAGAGGTGGAAATAAACGCACCTTGAAGTAAGTAGGATTAAATGATGTTGCTTAGACATAGTTTTTGATTATTGAACGAAAGTGCTTATAAATCGTTTTAGCTTGTAACTGTAAAAAGTATCTCATTTGTATGACTTAAGCGTAGGTGATGTTAGAGCAAAAAGCAAATTTTTATTGAAAACTTGGAGTTTCCAAACCTTGATCATGTACATTGTAAAATTTTGTTTGTATTTTACACCTATAAAATGTATTTTAATTTTTGTAATATTTCCATTACATATATACATATATATTAATTAGTTATTTAAAACGAAATATTTATATAATATGCGATTACAGCACTAAGTAAATTTTATTCTCGTGAAATGTAATTTTGAGTGCAGTCTTGCGTTCAGCAGCGATTTTTACACATTGCACTTATGAACGAAATGCTTTGGCAGAGATTTTATAAAATTCACCAGGAACAAATTGTTCTTGTATTATTGCTATCTGAATGTGACATCGCCAGAGTATAATATTAAAAGTTGGCAGTTTAGCAATTTGTAATTTTTTTTTTTAAATCTGTTTTCCCTTGACGTGTATCGACATTGCAAAAATTGATGCATCGTCCTTCACTCGCAAAAAGCTTTAATGGTCCTCATTCATTCGCATTTCATATTTGACATCTGCATTTCAACATCCTTTCTTAAAATTATTCTATCCTCTAATTGTTGACTTTAGTTTTTGGTCTCCGTCAAGTTCGAACTATGTGTAATAATTGCGTCGATATCAAGTGCTTGTTTCCTTCTTTAATATAATTAATATTGTTAGTTGCTGCTTTCTATGAATTTTGAGATCATGTAAAATAGTATTTAAAAAAACAGCATTAAGTTTTTAAAGTGTAGTTGTAAGTAATTAAAAAAGCAAATCCTTAAAAAGACATTAATAAAACATTACAATATTTTTTATAAAACAATGGCTTGGTTTTGATCCTGAGGTTATGCTGCACGAAACGATGCCATAATTTCAACGTCCGGTAGTTGAAATTTCAACGTTAATTGTGATATTGTCTGAGGTGCCACTGAGGCTGTGCGAGAACGCACTCAACAGTGTTTACCAAATGCTTTGAAATCTTCCGCAAGTTAGCTTTGCATACTCTTAGGCACCGTCAATATATATGAAACTACTGCAACAGAGTCGTAAGTGAAACACCTGTGCCATTTATAAAAGCCAGTTTTATTTAATTGATTAACTTCAATTATGACCACAAAAAATTTACTTCCACATTAAAAATTATTTACACATTGAGTTGAGATGGTATATTCACTTCACTCCCCATTTCCTGGGCAACACAAACATGGTACAAAGCGACACCCTACAAATCATTAACTATCCTTTACAAACTATTTAGCCTAGTGCCTATTTCTCTTTCTTGGCATCGTTTCCGTCTCCTGGCGGCACCACCGGAGCCGTTTTCACGCCGTTGTTCCCCGGCAACTTTGGTTCTCCTGCTGCAAGATACTTGTTTTTCGATCCTGTAAATGCACAGCTGCCGCCCTTACACTCGAAGGGGAATTCGGGGCCAGCTTTTATCACATTGCCCTGTGCGTCCTTCTTCTCCCATGGATTCCAATAGCGCAACAATATCGGCTGGAAGAATCTGTGCCAGATGTACAGCAGCACTGGTATGATGAAGCAGGGCACGCAAACCATCTTCGGAGAGAATTCAGTGGCAACGCTTTAAATCGTCTAATTTTTTTATTATTTTACGTTTCTTAGTGAACTGATTTCACAGACTTTTGGAATTTTCGTTTCCAGAATGAAAAAACACGTAAATTTACTGTATGTAATTCAAATGAATGACTAAATGTCAAAGTGATTTTTATTTTTCGCTTTTGTTTTTAGAGATGCATACGATTTCGATAGCATTGATAGTTTGTTGCTATCAGTGTTTACCCAGTAAATATCGTTCATAGCTAAATCCAGAGACAATACTAAATCTATTCAGGCGGTTGTAAGAATTTTGGGTACGACTTGGAATAAAAACCTATGATGGTATTAAGATAACAACATTTTATTCTAACTATTCAGTTCAAAGGTTGTTTTATGTCTTTGTTGAGTTTGTGCATTGTTGCATTCTGAAATATTTTTACCACATTCTCCATTAAAAAAATTGTATCTTGCCGTGATGCCTTTATCTGTATTCCTGCTTCTGTAGCTACTAGCTATAACGTGTTATCGTTTTTTTTCAACTGGTACAAATATAGTATTAGATTTTGTCGGTGAAATTATTTCACTATGGTCGACACCAACTACTTTTATTGTCATTGCTTATCGACACAGCAAGCGAGTGTCGAGCGCACTCGGCTCGAACTGAAATGTATCGAGTACCCACATTCCACTGCACCGATACATTAGCGAACACCTCCGTCAGATGTCATTCGCTCTTTGTCGTGCTTGGTTGTTTTGGTGGGTTTTTGTTCGCGGTTGCCGTGTTTTCAGTGAATTTCTCGCCAATTTAAAACAAAATAAAAAATACCAAGGGAAAAATTATTCGTGCTGCATATATTTATTTGCCATTTCGATTTTTCTTCGCAGCAGTGAAATTAAAAGTTCAATAATTGCGTAAAGAACGGACTGAAAATTGGTATTCCGTTTGTATGTGCCAACAATATTTGTGCACAAATATCTGTCGGAAAAATAGAAATTTGTGGGCAAAACTCTTGGAGAGCTAATCTAATCGAATTGAACGCAACGTTGAAGCAGCGGTGACGCAGTAGCAGACAGCAAATTTGTGGAGTGATTTCAGCGACAAAAATGTGGAGTCCGACACACATTCAAGTCACTGGTAAGTAGCTCCCAATCCTCAGCTGCCAACTTTCGGTCATGGAATATAACAGTAGAATCTTCGCAAGGCACGTTCATCTTTTTTCTGCTCTGCCAGTGCTGCGCAACCCAATATTTAACAGCTATTGACGTTCGTGTTCGTTGTTTAACAGTTCCACTTTGGCCGTCTCGAATGTTAGTAGCGTGCTCCCCAGCCCTCCCACCGCACTTGTTCAGCCTGTTTTTGTGTGTTGTCTAAATCAAAAGTGCCACAATTCACTGGTTTTGTTGTTATTGTTGGGTGGAAAATGGAAATTATGCAGAAATAGCTATGAAGTGGACTTTGTTGTTGCCGTTGGTTGTGGTGTGGCTGTCACCGTCACCGTCTCATTGCCACCAACGTCATCGTCATCATCTGTTGGGTATTTGAATTGTTAGCAACTTTCTTTGTCTTTACCTTTGTTGCTGCTTCTGCTTGATTTTGCTGCCTGCACTGCTTGGTGGCAAAGGCGACTCGAAACTGGTTTTTAAGGCGCAGAAAATAAATGAAAATAAATGCGAATGGCTGGCTGGCTGATTGACTGACTGACTGTGCTGGTAAATGTGAATGTAAACTCTCCGCAAATCGCATTAAACGCAGTCAAAACGAAATAAAAACGACGGTAGGTGCCGGCGCTATTTCTGTTGCTGTTGCTGGTGGCATCAAGTTAATTGTTTACAATTTACTGTACTTGCGTTGTTGCTGCTGCATGATTTTGATTTGGTCACAGCCGAAGCAATTTCACTTTTTCGAAAATTTCCAGTGGTCACTCGAACGAATGCAAGTGGAAATTTAATCAAGAATGTTTTCGAAAGCAAAAAGCTGGGAGGAAATTTCCAACCCAATCTCCAATCATCTGACTTGGGTTGCTTCAATTTATTCTATGTCATTGAATTACCCAACCATGCCCAACCATGCGTTGCGCCCTGCACCGCATTTCTCTTTCACTACCTCATCTCATTTGTTGTTCGTGCGTCTGCCATTCCCAAGCAATAACAAACCGTAGAGTCGGCGTCTGGGCACCGCCTGACACGATACTCTATACTCCACATATCAGCGTCAAAGTCACGTGACTGCGATGCAGCTTTGTGTCAGCGCAGAAATTTCACTTTATGCAGCGACTGTCTGCATTTCATTGCGATTGCATGTTCACAACTGATGTCCTCAATGCCAGCACGCAGTTGCACTTGATGTCTACTGCCGCTACCAACAACAGCAACAACAATCGTAATCATAATTGCAAGACTACAAATAAGCATACAATTCTTTGTATGAATGTATGTGGAAGAAATATGAAATCATACAGAGAGCTTTAATTAAAATGCCCTACTGCAATTTGCATAGAAAATGTTTGTGTAGGACAGGTAACTTTTGAGATTTCCAACGAGAAAGCAGCTTAAAATGTTGGTCTTATTTTTGACTACGCTGAGCTGTCGTCAATATTTTTGGTTTGGCAACCTGTATAGAGAGCTAGAGAAATCCTTCAAGTAATTTGCATAATAATAATAAACATGTAAACAATTCAATGTGTATTGCTTTGAACAGCATGAACCACTGTCGGTTATTAGCAAATGTTTAATTGTGCGAATTAATCACAATTAGTCAGTCCAAAAGTGCTAAGAGCTTTCTTAACTGAAAATTCCCATTGATAAGATAAGCAAATTCTATTCAACATTTGTGTTTACATTTTCAAATTGTTAAAAAATTAGTCATTTGTCCGATAAGCTTAAGCGCCTCAACAGAGCATCGCTTCTGTGCCTCTAGTTACATGACTAACAATGCAAAAATTTCACTTACTTCCCAAAACCAACGACTTTAAACTGTTCACAATAATCTTGTGTACGAGTAATTGTTAATTTTGCAAAAGACACAAAAATAAATCAATAACAAATTGCATAGAGGAAACAATTCAATGCCAAACACTTCTCATGGATAACTACTTTTGCCGCTAGTGCGAGCATTTACGAACAAAACATCTGAGTTCATACATATATAGTATATAGTATATGTAATAAAACAAAACAATACATATAAGGGAGAGGGCTGGGGTGTGAACCGGGTTTTGTTTTTTGGCTCTAACTTTTCACAGAATAAAGATATCGAAAAATCGAAGATACCGTTAGACAGGTAAATATAAAGCGCAAATTTGTTGTGAAGACAGATTACCGTTTTGATTAACATTTAACTCTCTACGTCCAAGTTTCTAAGGACGTGATTTTTCGCTTTTCCAAAAAAGTGGCTGGGTTGTGAACCATCTGGCAAATCGCAATTGAAGTCGGAAAATACGAAGAAAACACCCATAATTTTTAAATAAGTTGAACATTTATTTAATCAGGAAGGCTCAAGAGGTGAAAAAAGGTTATAATGACGCCACTTGGGCCAAAAAATCGCAATGAATGCAAGTGCTCAATTTTTGTTTTTTTTTATTCTAATCGGTGTCGCAATGTTTGCATATGAAATACGAACGCGTTCTCGCATTGGCCCACCTCAAGTGAACTCAACGAAATCGAGTGACATTACATAAAATTACTTTATTTTAATAAATCCGGCGATATTTGACCGTCCTAGTGCAAATGTAATACGAAAAACAGGTGGTTCATAACCCAGCCACCTCAGTGGTTCACAGCCCAACCACGATGCCATTTTGGAAACTTTTAAAATAACGACACTTCTAATCATAATTCGACATAAACAAAT
The DNA here is from genome assembly GCA_963971225.1 of Melieria omissa. Taxonomy (NCBI): domain Eukaryota; kingdom Metazoa; phylum Arthropoda; class Insecta; order Diptera; family Ulidiidae; genus Melieria; species Melieria omissa. The sequence goes on along the minus strand of OZ020268.1, from coordinate 2,463,570 downwards.
ATTGCATCGTAAAATAGAATCGAAACACTAAATAAACATGTATTACACAGACCTTTTTGCAATAAGCTCAGTCACTTGGATAGCACTTTAAAAAAAAGCCAACAAGTTTTCGTAGTCGATTTTCAAACACGATGTCTTTCAAACTCGATTGCTGCCACAAGCAATACGTGTTTGTACTTCGGTGTAACCACAAAAGCAGAGTAATATCATAAGACAAATTTGACAGTTGAAAGATTGGCGATATGTCAATTAGGGAAAGAAAAAACGGTAATGGTTCACAACCCAGCCTGGTTCACAACCCAGCCCTCTCCCTTACAAAAATAGAGCAACAGCAGCAGTAGCAAGCTTCAATTCATAGTTGAACCTTTCAGCGCCATTGCTGCTGCTGCTGCCGAATTCAAAATGAAAATATAAAGCCGAATGTTTCTCTTTTATATAGCAAAGCCGGCACACTGCGAAATGCCGAGATTAAATTTGGAATGCTGAACGTGGCACCAAGGTGTGCGCTAGTAAAAACAAACGATTGCACTGGTTTCTGAGCCATTAGTCAGCACGAGTTCATTAGTGACCGTGCATTTAGTGGTTTAGGTTTTCTCTCTACTTAAGTCTCTACGAACTGATGTAACTGTCAGTTGAACTGACTGTAGTGCGGCAGCAATACAAACGGCCCTGTGGCTCTTTCCAGGCACAACATCGTCGATTGGTTTGTCGTAGAGCCCGACCGGTTAATTGGCTTTGTCCACAATTAGCCAAAAAACGTACATTTGACTTATAGTCGGCTAGAAAAATTTTTGAGTACATATCGCTCGGTATGGTAAGGCCAAAGTAAGTAGCGTTGTCAAAAGTGCTAGTTATCAAAATTATAAAGCTTAATCATATTGAAATTGAGTTTACTTTCAAGTTAAGTTATTCACCTTCTTCTTCGGTTTTAGCCGAATGATTAATCGGCTTCGGCCAAAAGGTCACTTTCGGTCGGGCTCTAGTTTATTGTTGTTTGTGTGGCGCTGTGAAATATTTTTAACGAAATCTGCCTATGGCATGGCACCAAAAAGTTGTTATCAGCAAAAATATTTGTGTGCGATGTGTTTTTTAATTATACAAGTTCATTGCTGTTTATCCAATATTTTTTTTCTTTTGCTTTTGTTCGTTGCAATGTTTTTTGCACAAACCTCAGTGATTATTGTTGTACTGATGACTCAATTTTGATGCTTGGCAGTTTTCGTTGGTATTAAGTAATGTAGGTAGTAATGAATTTCTCGTTTCGCCACCACTGAATTGGTTCCCTAGCTTGTCAGTGGGTTCTGATTTATTTCTTTGACCTATTTAAAAATGTTTCGTTTTCCTAATATTTTTCGGATAAAGCAAGAGGAAAGTTCGGAGCACAGTTGCCAAGTTGTGCCTTCTGGCATCGTTCAATTGTCTGCTACAAAAGTCAATAACCTGCAGATGAGGATTTGGCTTTTCGTTGCTGGCATCGGCGTGTGGAAAAATGCCCGGCGACAAATTGACTGCAGCTACCGAAACCAGTTCGAGCAGCTCTAGTGTCTTCTACCAAAAAGTATGGATATATGGAGTATGGAATATTATATATTCTTTGCTTCTACTCAACAAGCATTTTCAAAGTGCGCCGTAAATTGTCGTAATGTCAAATAATCAACTCAAAGTGAGTCGGACACAATTGGGTTCTTGTAGGCAAATTTTATTCTGCTGCTTTGTACATGAAAAGCACCTCCGTCGAGCACCTCCTCTGTACGTGTCCAGCGCTTGCGAGAACGCGATTCTCTCACCTGGGCAGGCACTTTCTGAGCTGCCTGGCTGATCTCGAAAAGACGCCACCGAGCATCATCTACAAATTCGTTAGAGCCTCCAAGTGGCTCCAATGAATACCGGAATCGGATAGGTGAAGTTTCCCCCCACCACGTGGTAACACAATGGGCCGCATGGCCTAAGTGATGCCCTAGAGGCGACCACTTAACCTACCTACCTACCTACCTACATGAAAAGCATGTTGGCTAACAGAATGCACTTCAACGAAAAACTTTGATGTGTATTCTGTGCTTTGGGGAAATGCGTTATTCGAATTAGTTAACTGGAGAGCGTTATTTTTTACTTCTGAGTGTTTTTGTTTTTGTGAAACAGCTGTTGCAACTGTTACCCCAAGTGCTGTTGTTGCTGTTGCCATCAGAGAAATTATGGGAACTGGAGTTTGCTTCTAAGAAAAAGAAGAAGAATATAAAAAGAAAAGAAAAAGAAAAGGCGGAAAGCAGCAAAAGCTGTAATTCGATGAAAAGCCGCAACGCCAATGAAGCTGAGACGATCACTTGATATGTTGCGTTGAACGGCACGTCGGAGCAAAGGCAAACCAAGATCAGGTTGCAAGCGCTGCTGGTGTGTGTGGTTCCCATCTACCGTTCTCTATCGCTTTTGTATGTTTAATCTGTAATTTATTTGTAATTCACGGTGGCTGATAGATGCTGATACAATAATACTTTGGAAGAACAGTTTCTGTTTCGATTTTATGTGAATAGCTTACATTCTGTAAAAATGCTCAAAATGTGTAAATTTTCAACAACCACAAATTTTGTTCGACGCAGATAAAAATCCACTTTGTTGAACTGCTTCCGCACTCGCCTTAATGGACAGATACTTATTTTATTACGACAAAGGGGCCGAACTATTTTTAGTTGAATTTTTTCGTGTGTTTGCGTTGATTTTCTGTTTGAAGAAATATTTGCCTACGAAGTTGGTGCGATGGCTCGCCACCTACTCTGGCATTTTTAAATTATATACGTACCGCAGAAACGTTAGGAGACGTATGAACATAGCGGTGCTCACAGCATTAGGATCACGTATGTCATAAAACTCATAATGAGAAGATCAAAGTGCTTTACTACTCGGCTCGCAAGTAGGTTTATGGCACTGTACTATAGGATCTTATAATTGTCATTATTAAGTGATTTGAAAATTATTTTTAATTTTCATTCATTCAGAAGGCGGATTTCGAGGAACTCAATTTGTTTACAATTAAGTGTTGCTTGTTCTTTGTATTGTTCATAAGTTATTAGCTCTGTACGAAATTTTCGTTTCATTTTGTTTACTTTCAAAACGGTTTGGGCTGGAATTGGCGTTCGTGTTTAGGTGTGAATAATTGAATTATTGGGAATTTCAAGCAATTTCGTGCTCGGCATGGCCAATAGAATTTATGTGGTCGACAGAAATCCGTTTTCGAACCAAACTTTAACCCGAACAATCATAATTAGAAAATACACCAAATTCCTTTGCCCGAATTTAGCAGCAATGTGCCTAAATCGTTTGGGCAAACACAAAATTATGACTGAGGGGTTTTTTTTGTTTTTGTTTTGATTGCTTCATTTTTGGACGCTTAGGCCTTGAGTTTATGCAAATCAGCTGCAGCGGCGCATTCCGCTTTTTGCGTCGTTTGTCCAGTGTTTGCTTTATGTTCCCAAAAAGTTGTCTTATTAACTCCTAATTTTTGCAACATTTTCGGCAAGACCTAAGTAAAGGAATTTGCGCAGCGGCACATTAACCCCGCCTTGGAGGTTTCCATTGCGCTGTAAAATAAATAAATATTTTTGATTTTCATTCGCTTGTAAAGTTTTCAGGCACTGCTGCTCGGTGTTGCCTTGAGTGCCAGCCACAGACTACACCCAACAGTCGCTTACATCACACACATTCTGAGCGAACGCAGTCGCGAGACTTGAAGCGCGATTTTGCGGTGGTTTCCAATCGTCGCTGCAATGTTGAATGTGCCAACAGTGTACGAGCCCGCTCGTGTGTGCTGATGATGGTGCGATTCGACAACCGGTTTTCGATAATTTCTGTTCAGCTGTTTGCTTTGCTGCTTTTGTTGCTTTTTGCAAAATTATATTGCACACACACAGTATGTACATTTGTTATTGACGTTATGACGGTTGTTGTCGTTGGGATGTATGGTTGCTTGCTATACGAATATTCTTGATATTCAAATATGTTATTCTCACTCGTCGCTTATATTGCCAGCGGCAGTCACTTTGCATTTAATTGTCAAATATCTGCTCGATTTAAATGTTTGCGACCTTTCTGCTACTTCTCTGGACTTGCAGTTATCTGTAGTCAAACCTCCTCAGTCAATTCTGAGTCAACCCATTTCTTTATTTTAATTTTAACCTGCGCTGCGCTGTTGAAGTCTTCCCAAAAATGGTAATCAGGCCAGCTAGACGACCGTAAATTCGGCCACTGCAAGTTGGCAGCTTGCCACCGTGAAAATCAACAGTTTTGTAATTGTTGTTGTTGCTGCACCATTGTCGTATTTACCGCATGCACTTGTGCGAAACAGTTACGTTTCATTAGTTCCCCATGTGATGGATGTGTGTTGCGGCCAATGTTGCAAGTGCTCCCGGTCTGAATGGGTCTCGTCGCGCTCCAGCCATCCGTCCATCCAGTGTCAGGTTACGCTATAAGTATGCGTTTCCCCCATTTTTTGCTTTGGCTTGAAAATGCAGTCAATACGATTGGTAGTTGACTGGTGACTTTCCTCCCGTTTGTGTCTTTGTTCCTCTCCAACACTTGCGTGCGCAATTATGCGTTTAATATTGTATTATATTAAGAATAGTACAACAACGATGAGTTCCTAGTAGGAAACATTGTTGTTGTTTTTAGCTGTCGGAGATAAGCCATCAGAGTGTCAGTGATAGCATTGTCTCAGTAGAAACATTGTTCAAAAATAAGTCGTGTCTGGGTATAGTGAACACCCAAATTTGGATATAGAGCCTCTAAATTGTAAAAAAAAAACAAAAAATGTATTTTGAGCAAATAGTACGAGTTTTTGAACAAAAAAGTTAACCTTTATGTAGTGAAAAACCTCAATACTGTGAACAGGCCTTGCAATAATTAGTTCACTATATCCAGACACGACTGTACATAATTGCGGCATTAATACTTGGAATCTTTCAAAACTTTTTCTTGGTTACAAAGCGCCAGACACGCTGATAGTGTCGGTATGAGACTGTAGTGCAACTTTCTTAACCTTGGATTATATGTATTTTACGATAAGTATTAGTGAAACTGCTCGACTCTTTCCTTGCTGCATTCGACTAGAACTTACCACAAACTGTATTGTTAAAGCTAAACAATTGTGCGGATTCTACTTGAATGTTTTAAAATCAACTTTGAAATTGATCTGAACAGCGTTCCTACTGGGCATCGTGTTGGTAATCCAACTTACAGCACGGCCAGCAACTACTCGTGAGTGCTGGCCAGAAATGTAACGATGCGAATACGAACAATTGTTGCTGATGTGCTTTCTGCATGTGCATTTTCTGCTAGCAGCAATTGGCCTGGCGCGCGATTTGAAAGTCCAGTTGTGGACATGAGCAATGAAGTTGTGCTTTTGTAGTTGTGGCAGTTGCAACCAACAGCGAATGCCTTCACGCACATTAGCGGCACATGAAATTGTTGGCTGTTTTTGTTGGTAGTTATTATTGTTATTTGTATGGTATTTATGCGAAACGACTTGAAATCGTTTCGAATTCGCAAACATTCCGAAGGAAGGAGGGAAAGAAAGAAATACGGATTGGTCTGGTGAGTGCCAGCGACGATCCAGCTCATGAGGTCAATGCATTCGTACGTTACGCCCGTCAATCTGCCAGCACGCGCAGTGGCAACTACCGCGTAAAAATGCATATTCATGGATGTGATGCGACTTCGTTGCTCATTTAAAAGTTATTTGGCTTTTGGAAGGCTTGCAATGTATTCACTAGCTCCAAGGGGCTCATAATTCAAGAGATCTCAAAGTGCTAACAGCTTATTTCAACCCATTCCATTGTGACTTGACAAACCCAAATTCAAAATTTGACGCACATTCATCGCTGGTCTGCCGTGCTGGCAACATTGCACACCTGTGCAAATCTATTTGATTGTTGTTCCGTCGGTAAATACATGTTTCAGTGTCATTGAGAGCATTTCTGCTAGTGCGCGGTGGCTCAATGATTTCGGCATTCGACACTTCATGGCCGACATTGAAGTTGGAGTCTGTTGCAATTTAGTTTCTTCTTTTGTTTTTGACTTGCTTCGGTGTTGTATACTTCGGAAATGGCACTGACTCTTTCGTGGTCATTTTGCTATTTTGTTTTGCCACAATAACTGACATCCAAATTATTAAAAAATATCTAATATATTTGTAAGCAAAGAATTGATGTCACATTTCATTTAAGTTAGCTTAAAATTGCTTAAATTGAGTATTGAAAAACTATACATGTCTGTCCAAACTCTTCCCCATACATTAGCAGCCATTATTCATTCCACTTTAAACGAACTGCTGAAAGCATCGCATTACACATCAATTGGCCATTTGCACTTTAACTCATCACAAACTCAACTGCACGTAAGACCCCCTCATGCCGATCGCTTTCTAAAGCAATTGTGGTCAAGTGTGATTACTGTCACCGATGATGTAATGCACAGCCAACGCAGCACTCGTGTTGAATTTTCCAAATTTTCGTAAACGAAGATGTGAAACTACTGAACTGCGGTAAGTGCTCGAACGAATAGTGAAAACGCTGGTGTAATATCGCTGCCTGATCAAACTACCGTTCGAAGCGAAAATTTGTTGCGAAACACATCGGATGGACTGCAAGCGGCCAGCTGTAATACTCTATCGCTCAGAGCACTACGACACGAGCATTGATTCGTTGCTGCGCGGCGAGCATGTCTCAAATGATTTCATTAAAATTAATTAACCCAATGTATGACCTCGGGAAGGCCGAAATGTCAACGCCGGCCGGGCTGTGGTGATGATGAAAACGCGAAATAAAGGTGCAGCCGCGAAACGTGCGCAAATGCTGCTCGTCGGCATTCAAACAATGATGAATGGTACTGAGAATCACTATGTGTGTTTGCCTACTATTAAGCAGTTTTTGTTGCTTTCATAAAATTGTTCGCAAAAAGTTTATTGTGAGATATATGCATTGTATACCGTCCCTTGCGCCCCCTACTTCCTTCTTGGTGCTTTGAACACATCCGCTGCAAAATAAAAATTCTATAGTTCGCAAAATCAAGTTCAGCACGCGTCTGACGGATTTGATAAAATCAGTGTTAACGTTGTGGACTCCAATGGGTCGCCCAGCACACTAATACGGTTTCCCTGGAGGCTCAGTTAAAAGGTTGGCTAGTCAGCTGGACAGTGGTCTGCTCATCAGATGTTAGCCAAAGTCCCATTTCAAATCCCATTCGGCGCCGCATTTTCGGTGCTCGCATAAAACGCGCGAAAGTGCCTACGCTCTGCTTTCCCCCATTTCGTCGCCATTGCCATTTGGTGGCACGCTGCGTTTATGGTTGACTGAATGACCTCATTGGCGTTTTTACCTTCGTCAATGCGAGACACTGCTTATGAGTCCGTCAGTTTGCCATGCCATCATAATACGTTGTTTGCTTTTCTCGCTGGTTACCGTTTTAGGCAAGTTGCGTTATTTTTTCTTATTCTCTGGCCCACTACGTTAACATTCTCTGTTTCTTCTTTGGCCATTAGTAATAATGAGGCATTATAGTAAATTAAGGCAAACATCGCCAAAGCCACTTCCTTGGCATAGCAAGGCAAAAAAATAGGAGATCAAGAAGAAGAAAACGAAAAAGAGTAAAACATTAAAAATAAGTTACGCACAAATATCTGACTGACTGAGTTGGTAATATCGAAGGTTAGCAGTGGTGTAGTCATACAAAGTGGAATGAGAGCTATTTGGAGAGAACTCTCCGTGGTTATTAAAATATGTTCCTATGAAAATAAGTTTGAGTACACGAACTCTTTTTTGTCGCTATTTATGTGATGTGTGGGGTCGTGTTTGACTGTTTGAGATGAGCGCTGTTGTGGCACCTGAGCCCACAAGTCAACTACTAACCTGCACTGCGACATTCAATGCAGGTTTTGTCAGAGCTGACGATTTGCAAAATTAAGCGCGACACACTGCGCTCGAGTGTATGCGTGGCTGAGCAGTGCTTTCATACCGATTAGCTTCATTATTTGCAACAAGCAAATAATGAAATACATGTATGCATAAGCAATGAACGCGCGAAGAATGCGCGCCATTGTGTGAGTCGAGTAATGTTCGGTGAAAAAATGTTGCTGGAAACTGAAGAATTGCTTCTGTGTGATAATGGGTTAATAATTGCACGCTAGATATATGTTTGCTAGTAGCAGCGCTTTGTGTTCCACGCCACCCACTCCGATTGCTTCATCGCGGTGGCTGTTGAGGTGGTTTGCTGCATAAGGAAACCGCTCGTAAAGCACTTGCATAACTGCAAACAGTGAGTTATGTGGTCGGCTAGCCAACTTGTGCACCTACAAATGGAAATGTTAGTCACTATTTGTATTGGTTTTATCGCAATATTTTCACTGCTTGCTCACACTCGACGAACGCATTCTGCTGTTTGACGATCTTAAAAACGAGTTTGTGAAATTTCTTCACAGGGTGACTACGACAGCTGTGCAGATATCAAGGACTCATTCTTTTGATGCCTAGCTGGTGTCATCTTTTTTATGTATAGCCAAAAGTGTCGTTTTTGAAATAGCTCTGTTTTTGTTTGCATTTTCGTTTCGTTTCCGTCTGCATCTCGTTTTACGTTTCTATCTTTGGTTCTTAGCCGCACGTTTTGTGCTTCACTGATCGGAATCTCTGGTATCGTATGGCATCACATCGCCTCACACATGTATATATGTTTGTACATAAATACATACAAATGTACGCATGGCTGTGAATACAAGTGAATAACTTGGCGTTGTACGAGTTCTGAAATGGTTTCGTTTCGTTTGATGACATGGATGAGTAATCAGGTGACATGCAATCGACGCCGCTGGAATTACTATACATGTTGAGTGAAATGTTTAAATTCGTGCTGGCAATTGGCAATTGTTTCGGTTCGCATTCGAAGCAAGATTTTCACATGCTCCGTTCAGAGTCCAAAAATTTAGAAAACAGAAACAAAGAAACACCGCTGACAGCAGTTCGTGCCAGCTCGTGCTGACACAAATAATGTAAGCCGATTTTTTTAAGGTCGATTGTGAGCAAAATCCGTATGTGTGCCTGAGCTCCAGCGCGAAACCCCACCCAGTGTTGCTTGTATTTCTGTTGTGATTTGCTTAAACTGGTCAATCACTGTTTCTTTGCTGCATTTGGAATGTCTCGGAATTTTTGGTTATAGTTATGGTTCAATTAACCCCTATGTGCCGGAATTCTTTTTCATTTCGAAATTTGTAAAAACATTTTTTGAGCGATTTTATATGAAGCACAATTGAAAAATTAAATTTTCTTAGTGTGATCATATGGCCACGCTAGGTGCTACCGGGTTAAGAGTGCTGTAAGCAAATTCGCTTATCACGGTTGCAGAAAGTTTTCGTTTTGTTTGTCCACTCTTCATAGCGGATGTCGCCTTTTGTTATTTCTTATCTTATCGTCAGAACCTTAGAAATTACGTAGAAACGCACGTTCATTAATGCAAAATCTCACTGTCTTTCTTTAAATTAGTTCAACGAGCAAAAGGCCTACTCACGAAGGGCAAGAATGGCACCAACAATTGCTTCGTTACCATCGGTTTGGGCAAAGAGAAGTACCAGACCTCGGTGAAGGAAAAGGCTGAGACGAATGTCAACTGGAATGAAGAATGTGAACTGTAAGTGAATGCACACACACAAAGTAGCTGTGAATTCATGAAACCATTTTCTCTTTTGCAGCAAAATTCCCGATCAAGGCAATCGGGCTGAGCTAATGCTGGCCTGTTTACATCGCAATAACTTGGGCATAGATGAATTTCTCGGTCAGGTGACATTGCCTCTAAACGAAATGGACGTGTACGACCGTCCTCGCTCCAAATGGTTCAAGCTAGAGAGCAAGCCAGGCAAGGAGAAGAAGAATAAGGAGCGCGGCGAACTAGAAATACGGGTTTCATTCATTGTCAAGTCTGGCTCGCTAACCGACCTGAGCAAAAAGGACAAGCACAAGTCTTCCATTGGCCAGTTAGCTTCTTCCGTGGGCGGCAGCTTGTTGTCGATTGGCACCATCGAGAAGCGCAAAGGTATTAAGAAGTTTGCCAAATCGATTGGGTCGAAAATGCATCTGCATAGCAAGAAGAAGAACAAGGATGGCGATGACGCCTCGTCGTTCAGTGGCTCGTTCGCCAGCATTGGCACCCCGAACAGCTCGAACGGCGGCAGTCGCCGATATGGACAGCGGGCTGGTGAAGCAGATCCCGGCGTAATTAGCGAAGATGAAGATGAATTCGTATTCGACAATTTGTCACACAAGAGCTCAGCTAGTTCGCTGAACGTTCGATCAGGATTGCAGCCGCCTACGCAAAACTTTGCGCCACGCAATCCTTCACCCTTGCTGGGTAAAGCTGGAGGTAAGCAGCTATCGAAACGTGATATGGTGGAAGAGGATCTAGCTATAGATCCGGAGTTGGAGGAGATAGAAAATGACTTCAGCGTCCGTGCACGAACACTGCCGCCTCCCTCGAAACCACCTCGCACACCACAGCAAGCCATGGAAGCAGCAAATGCAGCCAAATTAGCCGGGAAGGAACAAAAGTTGGACGAATGGGAGTCCAAATTATACGGGCAACATTTGCAAGTTGGCAGCTCAGACTCATTGAAACGACGCTCTTGGGAACAGTCACGAGTTCCTCTGCCAACGGCTAATGAAGAGGCTGACAAAGAAGCCGCTGCTGAAGTGGAGCAGAAGCAGGAACTCAAGTTGAATAATAAGAAAAATAGCCTGAATCATGTCAACGCTAATACTGACAGCGAGTCCTCATCAGATTCAGAAGAAGAAATTGAGCATAAACCAGAGGCAGAGAAATTTGAAAATAAAATGGAATTAAAGGTGGACATGAAAGATGTTCCTAAGAAGCCACAAGAGTTGAAAATGGAGGCATCGCCTCAAGTACCATCATCACGCATTAATCTGCTCTCTCCCGATGTGGAGAACAATGATTTTGATCAGTTCAATGCTTCGTTTGCTAAGTTCGAGCAGCGCAATAGTTCAAAAATATTTGATTTAGATGTGGGCAACAAGTGGAATTCAAGCACTTTTATAGAACACGAGTCGGAAGCAGCAAAGGTGCCGAAACCGAGTCCTAGGAACCGTGAAAGAGAGGCCGAACTGAAAAAAGCTGAGGAGGAAGAAGAGCAGCGCAAACATGACGCGGCTTCAAAAGCAGAGGCTGCAGCGCAGATTGAACGCAAACGCCAAGAAGAAATAAAGGCAGTCGCTGCCGCAGAAGAGTTGGAGCGCCAACGTCGTGCAGAAGAGGAAAAGTTCCGCGCTGAAGAAGATGCGCGGCTCGAAGAAGCATTGCGCCTGAATGAGCAAAGGCTACGTGAAGAAGAGCAAGCTCTGCAGGAAGAACTACGTCAGCAAGAAGAACAGAAGCGTCGCGAAACCAAGCGCCGTGAAGAAGACCAAAGAATCTTGAACTTTGCAAAGCGCTCCACATCACTCGAAGAGGAGCCGGTGGTGTGCGACACACCTGAACAATCGCCCAGGGAGTCTCTAGCGGAGAAGCGCGAGAAGCGCTTGGGCAAATTCAAATACTTGAACAAGCGAGGTGAGCGTGTGAGAGGGAGCGTGTGCAGTGATTGATGTGTTTGTGAACGCAGACGCTGGTGGATTTGAAAACAGACAGGGCCTCAGTTTAAATCGGATCGGATAAAGTTTGGAATTATTTTGGTGTTGTGAATATTTGCATGAGAACTCACTGTTTGTTGTAACGCTTTGAAAGAGTACATATGTACATATATGCTCAGATCCACCAGTGGATTTCATTGTGCTGTCCACAAGCATTCATCACACTCACACACATACATACTCATTTAATCCCACAATTCTTGGTCATCTACACTTGGAAGCTGAATTTGAAGAACATCATTCACGATATTTAATTTTCTAACTTTATAGATAAAAACGAAGACAACGCATCGCCGATTCCAAGATCCAATGAACGCATTATTATAGGTCACGAAAAGTCCACAACGCACGCGGAGCGACGTTCAGAAATATCTGCTGCGTTAGCCAAGAAATATGAGGGCAAATCACGCGAGGTTGGCGGTGAATTTCCATATGCATTGTACTTGTTAACAATGTTTGGTATTTGCAGGAACTTATGCTTATCGCCAATGGTATGGAGAACGAAGCGCTGCTGCAGCGACAGCGTGTAAAAGAGCTGGAAGACTATTTAGATAATTTGTTGCTGCGTGTAATGGAAACACATCCGAAAATTCTGCAAAATCCATACTCAAGAACGACGTCTGCCAAGAGGTGAAATTTTAATGCTGCGCTTTTGAAGCCTATGTTAAATGTGCACTTTTTGCATTTCGTTTTGGCTTTCTTGTAATTATTGTTATACTGCACCATGCCCCTATTTCAAATTGCACCTACGTATTATTTCGCTGAATTCCCCTTCAGTATTCCAAACATTTTCACTGCTCTGTTACCATGAAACCTGTTGCTTTAGTTAATTTTTTAACATAACTTTTTGAATATGGTTGAAGGGATATATATATGTGTAAATGTAAATGAAAATATCACTTTAAACAGTTGCCCGTAGTATTGTTCTTCTGAGCACATTTCTGTCTGGTACATGTGTGTGTTTTCCCCATCTTTTTCCCCTTTTTTCTCACAATCAAATTGCTATCTCATTTGCACACATTCCATAAACAATACGCTTTAATATTCTCGAAATGTCGTAATAATATTTTAATCTCAATTAAACTGCAACAACAAATTTGTATGCTCTTCTTCAGTTTTAAAAATTACATCAATATGAATGACTTTTTGTAAGAAAAACGAAACTTTTGATGCGAAATGAATTACCAACCGATTGGCAGTTCGATTAATGCAGGACAAGTAAGCAATTTAAAGTTTTTAATTTTTGTTTATTATTTGGTAATATTTAAGATGGGGAACAGGTGTCAGCATCATCACTCATTAGTTTTTGTGAGCGTGAAATTTTTGGCAATTGCAAAAAATTCAAGTTTTATTTGACCCTTAATTTTGATGAATGCTTTAAGTTTTTACAAATGATTTTATTTTTTTGCTAAATGCTTGTCTCACCCTTTTCTTCATTGCTAACTATGTACACTGCCGTTTTAGTAAAATATTTAATGCGAGTTTGTTTTTTATTGCAGCGGCTGAAAAGCATAAATTTTCTCATGTTCAAAACATTGGAAATAATGCAAAAAGTTTTTCCGCACCATAATGAAAGAATCAGAAGATCAAGTAATGCAGTAACACTCGCGGTTGCAGCAACTATAATTAAATCAACGGAGAACAAAATCACCACGTTGCCTTAGAGCGGAGAATTCAAGTGCTTTTATACAATTGTGAACTAATTTAGTTATAATATTTTTACAATAGAAATAATCGTACGTCTGCTAATGCAATTAAATTATTTTAAATTGTTAAGTAAAGAAATTCGATTGAACTTTGTGTGAAAGTATTTAAATGAAGTAAGCAGAAATAATAAAATCACAGGATTATCACTTTAATTTGAATGCAATCGCATGAAATATAATTGTAGTCATTAACTAATTTATTATGTCGAAAAACCGAAACAACAACGTATTGGATTTGAAGTGGATTTTTAAATATGGAAAGTAATGTACCTAATCTAATTTACACAAATATGCCAATGTACATCACAGACATTAACAGGCACGTTTTAAATGTTTGCATTTCACGTTTTTTATAATTTACATGAATCGGAAAATATTCCAAATACTTTGACTAAAGTTGACAGTTGAATTTGTGTTGTACATTGTTATGTGTTGATTGGTTTTCCTGCAGCAGATAAATGTTTGCATTGTTTTGAGCAAATGATATTGTGTTACCTGTGTATGATTTTTATGATTATAAGATATTGCGCTATTGTACTTTAAGCTATACATAAATATGGTTTTCATGAAATAAATATTTTAAAGAATTTATACCATTAATTCGACAGGGTTTTTTGTTCTTCCTTTGGTGTACGTGAAGAATTTGCTGCGAACAAACTCGATTCCGTAGCTAAAATTGTAAATATATTTTATATATTGAAAGAAAATCACTGAAGTATTGTTCAACATTTCACTAAGTTGCAATATTTTCTAAATTATTTTTGGTTTTGTCCATAAACAAACTTACTAGTAATCATTTTATTTTGACAAATTCAATTTAATCCCAATGGACGACGATCAGCGCATCTGTTTCTTTCATATTATCTACATACCAAGAAAATGTTGTACGATTTGTTGAACATTTATCCAACACTGTTATTTCTGCTACAACCAAAGTGTTCTCTCTCAAACGGTCTTCAACAAAGCAACAACAAATTGGAACCAACTTGTGGGCCTCGGTCGAACATTTGTCGGAAGAGAAACTGAGCATTGAAAATAGTGTGGAGTGGAAGCAGAGACAGTGGTCAGTTAACTTGAGTATCTGGTGGATACAAAAACATGCTCTCAACAACGATCAGCATTGCCAGCACGAAACGGTGCTCAACTAGCTGCACACCACTGAATAGTCGAGCGATCGTTTCACTTTAAACATCGCGACCTGCGTGCAGCACACTTCAGTCTCATCGCAACCTCGACGAAAAAAGGATCGAATTGAAAATAACGCGTCGGCGCTAAAATTTGGAAAAAAAATACTTTTTCGTTTTTTCTTATTTAGAACATTTAAATTTTTATTGTTTCAATTTTGTGTTAAATACTAACGTAAGTTGAGCGTGATTTGTGCATTTGAATTTAGTTAAACGGTCGTTATTGTGTTGAGTTGTTTAGCGGAAAATAAGAGTTTCTTGGGAGTATTTGATTTTAAAAGCAACCACAATATAAGCGATGAACAATTGAGAGTGACACAACAAATGCTGTACTCGTATTGTGCAGGCGGGCAATAAAGGATTCTTAACTAAAACAGCGTCCTTTTAACGGGCGGTATGCACTCACTGACATATTTACAAGTCCGAGGCGAATGCAGGAACGGCACTGTGTTTCGGCTAATGAGTAAAGTGATTTTTTTATGCTCCGTTTCGAAACTGACGCGATTCGGGAAAAGTGCGCCATCACCACACCGAATCACCGTCCGTCATCTACGAGTCTGTTTGCTCCATGGCTGCCAATTATGATGATGATGGTTGGTCGGCTCAGCCGCAACGCGCTGAAGTGCCGTGACTGCTGTGCAGTGGATCGCTGCGACTGGGGTAGGGTATTTTGGAGCAGGGCAGTGGAGGAAGGGCGCGACCACGAGTGCTCCAGCGAAAATCGGTGCGAGTGAAATGAAGCGAAATGGAATTAAATTAAATCTAATAAAACAAGTGAAAACATTCAGCCTCATGCTGTTGCATCGCCGCCACTGCGTACACGAATGTAGGGATGGATGTACGGGCGGCTGGACGGCCGGTCAGACGGCCAGCCTGCTGAAGGGGCGAGCAACCACCATACGAGCGCAGCGCAAGTACGCATTCGCACACAGCTCCAGGCACTCGTACGGGCGTATGGCAAAATGTGTGTTGTACAAAACGCCAGCATTCGTTGCGGCTTCGTTGAAATTTTACGGGCATTTCGACGCATTCCGCCTGAGTTCCGAATCGAAATCACTCGCAGATGCGCGCAGATTCGTTAAATGTGCGCCGAGCCGCACCCCACTGCACCCTCCGCCAACGAGCACTCAAACAGTGAATGCCACTATTACTCCTCAACACCCCCACCATCGATCGGTGCCGACGCCAGCATTTTGAATGCGCCTTCGTTGCGTTCTGAACGCTTTTAAGCGCGGGATCTACGCTCACGCTGCTCGCTCAGCACACGGGCTGGAGTAGATGTTGCTGCTGGCATGATGGTGTTGGTGGTTCCATGGCGCGATGCAGTTGTTTTCACAGTTGCGTGCGTTTGTGTTTGTTTTGGTTGCTTCGGTGGAACTGTGAAGTTATGAAAATTATGATTGAAACGAATCCATCATGCCGGAGGATATTTTTGGACACTTAATGGTGTTGCTGCTGCTGTGACGGCAGGAACAACGTCGTGCCACAGCAGATCTTATCGCGTCGGTGACTGCAGTGCGGCCGTTTGCATAATTGGACGCTATTTTCGTGGACTTCGTCGGCGATTGATTGACGTCTGCGAGCATATGGCGGTGGTGTCGGTGTCGGTGTCGAGGGTGGAAAATTGATGTATGCCTTCTGACAGCCTCAAGTGACAATGATGCTGACAAGTGAACTTGCGTGAATATGTGACAGTTGCAACAGCAAGAACAACAGTAAAGACAGCAAAAAACAAAAACTCTCGCAGAAAGTGAATTTTAAGATGAAACTGACAAATAAAATATTACGGAAAATTAAACGAAAATATGAGTCTGCAGCGCTGGCGCGAAACCAAAAAATGCACTTGTGGAGATTTTTGTGGCTCTAGCTAAAAAGCCGAGTGATTTGAGTTCTATAAGAGAAATGTAGATTCCATGGTTTTCGAATTGATGCACATGTCAAAGCATCCATCATACGTATGTATGTATATCGCGATATGCTGGGCTGCTATTTGGTGAGATCATATCTATTCCGTCACAAAAAGAATGCTTGGCTTGTTTATTGGTATTTCAATTTAAAAAATTTTCCGAGTTACGAAATTATTTGAAACTTTGAAAAGTTTGAACACTTAATATAAAAAAAAAATATTAAGAATATCCGAGTTAAAAGTTTAGGTAGCATTCTTCAAACGGTTTTATAAGCGCTCAATTATATTAGATAAGCAGTGCAATGAGGATGGGTCATAGTAACCCCCTTTTGCTACTTTTAACCCTACCTAGTTACAAGCATAAATTCAATTGATAAAATATTTAAGTATCAGCTGTCTTTAAATATAAAAAAAACACAGTTTGGGATCCCGCATCGGCATTTATGTTGGCCGTAACTAAACATTGAATGCACCAACAATAAAAAATGGCACAAATTTGCAGCGGCCTGCAGCTTGCTGAATGTGCGTATATCTAAATGAGATGTGTTTATTGCAGCAATAACAATTATACACAAATTGCTGCCGCATTGCAGCAATCCAACAAACGTTCATTCATTAAGCGACGCGCACCACGCTCGCAAGCAACAAATACGGTCAGTGGCTGCCAGCTGACAAGCATCACAAATGCAGCAGAGGTGTAGGTGTTGCGAAATGTGCATAGTTTGTTGTTGTTATTATGGTTTCTCTTCAAATTGGCGATTAAGCGCGCACATGATCGTGCAACACACAAATATTTGTTTAACACAAGACATCTAAAACGTGGCTCAGTTTCAGAGCGTTGGATCCAAAGAATCCAAACTCCTACCACTCGACAGCTCTGCTCTCAAAAGACAATGCCAACCCTTTGAGAATAAAGTAATTCAGTGGTCAAAAGCAATAACCGCTTAAGTCGACTTAAGAAGAAATTGAGTTATGAATGCTACCATGTTCCCTTGACTGTGCTCTACGTTTGTGTTAAATCGGGGAGTTTGTAACTTTAAAATAAAAAAAGTTATTAATAAAAACCTATTATTGTCTATAAAAACTTCCAGTTTATGAATCGTCATGAAACTATAGATCTGTTTTTCATTTCTTGTACGAATTGGAAAATATATCTGGGCATATATTTACAGAAATGAGTCTCAAAGAACCATTCTGAATAAAAAATTGCCATAAAGTCAGTGGGATAATTGTGTTTTTATGAAAACTCGGGTTTTTTTCTATCTGTCGCCCACTAAAATCTTTTAATTACAACTTGAACAAGTAAAACACAAAAATAAAACACCCGACCTAAACAGCGAACAAACAATTGAATTGATCAGTCATCGCGGTCGCGATTGAGCTCAATGACACTAGACTGGCGGCGACTTTGATGTTGATTGACACCCACCAAACACCGCGCCAACGACCACGAATTTACAATATCCGCGCTGCTGAACCAACGCGCACTCGCATTGTTCTCGATTATTATAATGAACAATTAGCCAAGAACAAAGTCGTTTGTGTTCTAGATTCTCGATCCAACTGGGAAATGAAATGCAATTGGGCCCATGTGTTTTGTGTCGCTTTTGCAATTTGCCATGACAATTTCTGGCAGCCTTTGCACTCGTTGCAGATTCAGCCATCGCAGCCATAGAGTGAACTCAATGGAATATGTGGCATTGCCAAAAATCATTTTAATTGAATGCTTCCATTCAGAAATCTATAAATACAAGTTTATTCCTAGTTGCATGATACTTTTACTTTACACGAGCTTCTGTGCCGGCGAGGAAGGGTTGTTGATTTTTTCAAAAATAGCGCTGTCCCAGATGTTGAATATTTTCATTGTAGAACAGATTTGTAAACAAAGCTTTAAATAAACACCAGCAGATATGTGGCTGTAGATGTGCATGTGCACGCGTTTAAGGAAAGGAAAATGCCTTTGTAAACATTCGTGAAATTCGGCACTGCAGACGCAATCGACGCCACTGCCTACGGGCTGCCTCGCTGGCGATCGACTGGTGTGCGCACGCACTTCGAATGGCTGCTGTGTTTGCCGCCCGTCCGCATACCGGCTCGAGCCACGGTGTTGAGCAGCTTCGCAAATGCGCCAACACACTGCCCGCTTGTTCGCCGCACAATTAGCGAAACATAAACGCAACAAGCTTCAAATTGCTGTCACTGTCAACCGGGGCGTTTGGCTGTATGGACGGCGGCGGCGGTATTTAGACAGACACTACTGCTACTCGCACTTGCAATACACAAACACACACGCACACATTTACTCGCGAATCGGCATGCAGAGCACTCATATAGAGGGGTCTGGAGACAGCCGTACGCCGACCGCATCTGACATAATAATTCCTGCCGTGAGGGCATTTTTTGCGTTCAGTTTTATTTGATAACATGTGTGCGCCGTGTAGCCTCTATTTGTTGTTGTAAAACTATACAGTTCACTTTACAATCTGCACAGTCGACTTGAAAGAGTTGGAACGTAAGTTCGGATAGCTACTTAAAAGGCTCACTTGCGGCGAAGTACAGTACAGTCCTCGGTCACAGAGCCAACATCAATGAGCATCATCAAACTGTCAATGTTATTGGTTTCGTTTTAAAGATTAAAGTTCCACTAAATAGAAGTTTTATAATTTTTAAAATCGAATTAATTGTATTTCATTCTCTCTCTTTAGACTAAAAAAAACGAGGAGTACCTATTAAGTTGGCCGTGCGAAGCAATTGATTTAGTATTTGAAGTTTGATGCCATTAATTTAGACACCAAATTACATTAAAGCCCACAACGAGAATGCGGCAAAAAGTCAATGTTTGATTCAAGCCAAATTACGATTTTCCATTGCTCAAATCTTATTTCCCCGTATACTCGGGTAAACATCCATTTTCGTCCAACTTCTTATGTTGTATGCTCACGACGGGTTCCCTTCTCACTTGCTTCTCATCATTTGGCACAGCTTGTGTTGCCTCGTTTTCGCATAAATCCGCCGCAAATCCACAAGATGTTGCAGCTGGCAGACGGGTTATCTATAAATACCGCGTAATCCATTGCAGTCTAAACATAGAACTAAATTCATGCTAAAAGACTCTGCAGCGAATTCATTGACACGTGAAAACTGCAATCATCAGCACAACACAACAACACAAAGCAACTCAACACGGCGCAATGCGGGAACATTGAGATCTTTATTTTGATCCTTCACTCGCTCGTGCCCAATCTAAAGTGGGCCCTAGAGAAACGTCGTTTGATGCTCCAACATTGCTTGTTGCTGATTCCTGCGCTGTTTACACTTGGCAGGCTGACAGGGAAAATTATTTCCGATGTTTTTTCGATGATTTTAATGATCGCTGAAATATTAGTTGGGCTGGAAGAGTGCCAGTGAAACACACTGCTACATTAGTAAAATGGATTATTTTAATCATCAACCTCGTTCATCAAATGAAAGCTTTTAGATCCATTAATACAACTGCAACCGGCTGCTCAAAACCACCAAATACATTTGCAAAAATCTTAACTTTGCCACCATATTATGTGAGTAAATTTTGCTAGAAATATTTGTGCACTAAAAAAAGTGTCTAATTCATTGAGAGTGTTTTCATACCCTGCTATGTGGCCATTCAATCTGTTAAATTACGGAAGCCGTGTTTAGAAAACGAAGTTCATAAAGAGGAACCAGGGTTCGGTGAGCGTAAATACCTTCTTAGCGTCATGCTTGCTTTTCATAGCATTACAACTTTTTTGTTACAACTTGATTTAATTCTGTTTACTTGACCACTCCGGAAGTTACAGTTCGTAATTGACTGTTTTCCCTATTCAAAAATATTTATAATGTTTGAACACCTTCCCTTAGGAGTCTTACAAGAAGACGATTGTTGAAAATAATATCGATGCATAAGAAATCCTAAACAATTACTTTGATAACGATTAACTCACAGTTGATATACAGTTTTTATGCTGGGATATCTTTCACCACTCGCCGCTGGCTAGCAAAATCGGAACAACTGTTTTCGTAGAGCGTTTATAGCAGCAATATTTATTGTATACAAACAAATATGTATAATAAGTATAAAGAAATATTTATTTGCCACTTTAAAGGCCACGCAACAAAACCACAGCTACAAAAATGAATGGCATTTCTAATGGGGAATGGAAAATTTTCGTTTTCTTCGTTGACTGGAAAAGGAAACAAAACTTCATACGTCAATGTTGGCGCAACTAGAGGAAAACAAAATTAAAGTATACGGCAAGACCATAAAAACTATTTCCGATTGGAATTAATTATGAGCGCATAGGAGCGTTCGAGCAAGAAAGCATAAAATGAAGAACTTGCGTAAACAATCACAAAAGGAAAATTCAAAATTCAAATTAAAATACAACAACGGCAACTTGTGGGCAACAAGTGCCTCAATTGTTTCGAGGCGAAGCGCAAGTCGAGAGTCGAGTCAATTGTGGCAAACAATTTCATTGTCGATGGGGGCAAATTCAGTTGGACGTTCCCCATATGCAACCGACTATAGTTTTTATTGTTGTTGTGGTCGGTTCGGAGCGTTTGCGTCGAGGTCTAAATGCAAGCGGCTAAATGAATTGTTAAGCTGTCAATTGATTAGCGTTCGACTTTTGGTCGCAATTGCCGTCGATTGCACGGCACGACCCGCTTGCAATTGCAAAAGTTTGAAGCGTTTAGCGCAAATATGGCGCACGGCGACAACAAATGTACATGCTCCAACATACACACACATATATCATGGATTTTTTCAAACCGAACACGTCGCGTTGCGGCAGTGCGGCAGGCTTGCAGACCGGGCCAGGCCAAGTCGGTTCAATGGGCTTCAAGTGAAACGTCAAATTGACAAATCATTGCGAATGCGCAAATGTCCACACTTACATACATATCAATTCCTAGGCCAGTGCCTTTGATTACGTCGCTGATGGTCACGCATGATTCGTTGTTGTTGTAATAATGGCAATATTTATTAGGTACACAGCGTTGTTCTTTTTGTAATTTTAACGACACAGCTATAGTGTCTGTCATACATTGGCTTGTCCATATTCAACCCTAGTGCCCACTCCCCGCCCTCTGTAGTACTTGGCACTACTGCCACAACATCAAACACAGCAACAGCAATAGCAACAACGCGTCGTCAAACGATGTCGTCAAGCGATGTCGTCAATTTACGGTGCCGGTGGTCATTGTGGCTAATTTTAATTAAATATTTCTTCCTGTTGTTTCCACTTTTTCCATTATTTCCATTTTCCCATTTTTACGTTCGCCGCGTACCTACGCACATACATACCATAGGTACATGAGCCCGTTGTCGTTGTGTGTAGTGGAAGTGAGCAGACTGCTGGCAATGAGTTTTGTGCATTCGGATTTGAATTCGACTCTAACAACTGGTAATTTTTCCTCCGCTTTTGCGCCGGTCATTGGGGTATTTCAAATTGCCGCCAATGTTAACATTTCGACAGCGTGGTGGCAGTGGCGGTGCTTGCAGATTCGCCGACTTACTCCCACTCTTTCACAAGCTGAAGCTTGAAGCTTCTGGTTTAGTCAACAGTGGCTATTCGTAAACTCACTAGTTACAAATATTCATTCCAACATTTGGCAGTTTAGTTAATCGCCAGTCGGAAAAAATTAGTTAGACTAATACTTATTTATTAAACGTCAACAAATGCTCAAATCATTCCCCATAGCCTAATAAATTACAGGTGAGATCTGAAAAGTCTCGGAGCTAGTTAACAAATTGTCCTTCCCTCGGAGGCAAGTCGAAGTGGAAAACGCCACTGTTTGCTCTTTCAAAACGGAAGTATAATGAGCTGTCATATTGACAAAGCACACGCACATTGCCGTACACAAATTCGTATGTGCGTGTATGCGTGCACGGAGTGGCCATGTTTGCTGTGCGCATAGAAAAGCGAATTTAACATTGATCGCAGTGGCCAATGTTGTTGACTTATGGTTGCGGCTGCGGCTGCGACTGCAATACGAAAATGCTGGATGAATGCAAACGTTTATGCTTGCAAATTTGCAGTGTACCCGAGCTGGTTGGTTTTCGGTCGGTTGATGGATTGACGCTTGTGTTTGGCATGACGCTCGGCCTCCATGCCAGCAAGTGACCGCTGATCGCAATCGTCGTTATCAGTCACCCAAAGCCGGCGAGGGGCGATCGCCATTCGATTGTGTGCAAAGAGCGCCGTTTCGGTGGCCGGCGAATATGTCGGCGGCGACGGCTTGCTGTGCCACAGCAACAATAGCAACAGCACGCTTGGAAATGTTGATCGCTTAGTCAAATGACGCTGGTGACGGCAGACATCCATCGGCGGTGGCAGCGCTCAGCCCGCTTTGTACCAATTTGATTTTGATTATATTTTCAAAGGGGGGAAACCAACATTGGAAATTGTGTTTGGTTGCGTTTGGCAGTCACCGCAACGAAGTCCGGAATATTTGCAGTATCGCAAATTTTCGGGCATTATTCGGGCACAAGTTGCAAGCTGACACGATGTACCAGTCGAACGGTGTAACTTGAGCGGAGAAATTGTGCCCTTCGTACCTCACCTCCAAAACACACATTCGTTGGCATGGCTCAAGCCGGTTTACTGATGTGATGTTGATAAATGTTTAAGGTGTTCGGGTGCGGTGCAACGCATTTAAAAAAAATTCAATGTTTTATGAAGCAAACATCGTGTCCCCGCCAGTTCCCGCATTGCTTATTTTGCTTAAAGTTGCCCGAGTGTATTTTATTCAAGTGTCGTTTTCACGTTTATGCCGGCAACACGCTCAGAAGCGAACGAACTCAATTTCGACCCTCATAGACAGTGGAAGAGTGCAATGTCACCGTCAAAGACACTTAGTGTTCCCCGTTCCGTCCTCCGGCTCTTAGTGCGAGTATTTGCAATTTGCGGCGGAATCATTTTCTGCTGGGGAAATGCAAGAAAAAACCACAAGAATTTTAAGTGAAATGCATAGCAGTTGGCGTCAGTTTGTGCAGGGCGACAGCATCGAAATTGGCGTCAGAGTTGCTGGTTTATGATATACACCAGTCTGCAAACGAATGCGGGTATTGGTGGCCCTGGAAATTGCGTGGCAGCCAACTTTCACATGGGAAATTTTAACCCTGAATTTTAACATATTCATTTACATACAATCGGCAGTTTAAAGCGAAGAGGAGCTCGAGTGGGACCATGAATAACGGCCGTTTATCGATTAGCTTAACACATTTGATATTTCACAGCGATTTCAAATTAAATATACCTGGTCTTTATCTTTCTGCAGATTATGCCGAATCGAACAGCAACTGCGACACACACTTATTCAACAACGACCACGCCCCCGCCCTCACTACCACCAACAACCACACCAATGCAATCACAAATCATAAGTAATACCACCACAAATGCCATTAGCTCCAGCCCTGTGGCGCATGGTTGCGTTTGGCGATTGCGTGAGCGCCGCTCTCAAGCACACAACGCAGCGCATAGTAGGCGAAAAAGAAGGCGTGACGATGATGCAACCTGCAAAACGTCTACCAGCGTTGCCCCTGCTTCGTACAACCACCTACCGCACAACAACAATAATAGCAGCAGCAGCAGCAGCAGTAATCACTTAAGCAAACCAGCGCGTTCAACTGGTGCAACGTGGCTCGGGGCCGCAACGCAGGCGCTGTCACATCCATCGACGACGGCATACGTCGCCGCTTTGCTCGCCCTCTCCACGTGTTGTTCCTTGTGCGTCGCTTCGCCCTGCGACACGCACAGCTGGTGGGACCCCGTCAAGGACAAATGCATTCCGTGCACCGTCTGCCAGGGCGAGATGATACCGCTGCGGCCGTGTCAGCTGCACCGCGACACAATTTGTGGCTCCATTTACGATCTGAAAATCGACTGGGTGGTACTGGCGAAAACAGAGCCCAATTGGAAGGAGGTGAGCGTGGCGCTATGCAGCAAAAACCGAAACCGGACACAAATAAGTACGTACTAACCTTCGCAAATCTTGTTGTTTGTTATAGCGCCGGAAGACGGACGACGGTGGATTTGATTTGGAGCAGCAGCTGACACAGGAGGAGCTGCAGCAATTGCACGATGAAGTGCTGCCAACCGATTGGCAGACTGTGGCCCTCTTCCTGGCAGTGCTGGCCTGCCTGTTATTCTTCATAGCGGCCGCTTGCATTCTGGTACATCACATGCGGCAGTGGCGACGCATGGAGCGCCGCTTAGACAAAGGTAAGTCAAAAGCGCATCCATATCCACATTTATGTCTTCGATTTGATGTCTTTGAGAAGGAAGTGTGTTTAGTTTATAGTACATACGTATCCGATAAATTATTTATTTATTTATTTAAAACGTGGAACAAATAATACAATTATTTTTTCACGAAAAGTAAAGAGCACTGGCTGCCAGGACCTTCGGCTCGTAGATGATATAAAATAAAATAACTTAATCTTTACGTGTTATTTACAAGTAAAATTATGTAAACGCTAACTTGAAAATATTTATTGGTTGTACGTGTAACAATTGTTGGAGATGAAGATTTATTATATTGATTTTTTTAGACCAGTTTGACTTAAATATGATACAATGGTTTCTATGTTTTCTAGAGAGGGAGATTTTAATAAGTTAGACGGGATTCTGTTTTTAAAAATATAGAGTCTTATTTGGTTAAACTGTGGGCAGTCATCAAGAATGTGTTTGATAGATAAAGGTGTAGTCGAGCAGAATTGACAGCAGGGAGGACTGGAGCCAGTTAGGAGGTGGGCATGCGTGGCAATAGTATGTCCTAGGCGGAGTCGAACAAAGGCTTTGATGTCGTTGCAGCGACCCGATGGAGGGTAAATAGGTTTGCTTCCATTTGAGTTGCAGAGGGTGTAATGGTGATGGATTCCTGTCCACTTTTCTTTGTGTTTTTCATTTTGGTAAGCGGAGATGAATTTATAAAAGTCTTTTTTTACCAGATAGTCGAATATTATGAGTGGCTCCATCGCAGCGGATTTGGCCCGTTCATCAGCCAGTTCGTTTCCTTTTATGCCGACGTGGCCTGGTACCCACATTAGCTTTATGCTGTTGTTGCTTTCAATTAGCGCATTTCGAATTTGACAAATTATGTACGTTTTGTTTTGGGTGTTCAGTAGGGACGATATGGTGGACATGCTGTCCGTGCATATAATTGTTTTTGTTTTTAAATTTTGGGCAAAAGTGATTGCTTTGAGGATCCCAACGGCCTCAGCTGTATAGACTGAAGCGTAGCTTGGTAAATGTCCCGCCGATTTCGTGTTCCCGGCTGCATCAACAACCGCAAATGATGTGTAGAATTCCGATTTGGATGCATCAGTAAATATAAGATTCCAATTGGAGGGCAGCGAAGCTGTGTACTCCGCGAACATAGATTGGTAGACTTTGGGGTTTGTGTTCTTCTTGGCATGCGTGTTGAGATGGAGAATGACAGCTGACTTTTTTAGCAGCCATGGTGGATAGTTGTCTCGTTGGCGGATAGATGTTGTTGTGATGCCCAACTCTTTTGCATATTCTATACAAATGTTAATAGCTGATTTGCGGCGTGGTAATGATTTCCTGAGTAGTTCAGCTGTAACTGTTTCATGCAAAAGGTTGTTGTTACAGAGGAAAAGCTTTGGTATAAGTTTCATAATGGCAAATTCGAAGCGTTCTTCAATGCTGGGCAGGCCAGCTTCAGTCAAAACGAATTTCGTTGGAGATTTTGGATACGCACGAATGCTCCTGCTGGCGGCCGAATGATAGGGTGCATACAACAATTTAATATTGCTTTTAGCGCAGTTGCCGAAGACTGGAAGTCCATAATCGATTTTAGATAAAATAAATCCTCTGGTAATATTAACAAGCGTTTCACTGTTGATTAAGCAATGCTTCGATGAGAGATATTTAATTATATTAAGCCTGGCAGCCAGTCGTTTTCTTAGGTACAAACAATGTTCTTTAAAAGTTAATCTTCTATCGAAGATAATCCCTAAGAACTTAAGGCTATTTACATTTACCATATTAACATTATTATAGATTAAGTTAATGTTATTACATTTATGTTTTCTACAGATATGAAATACTTTGCATTTACTTATAGCTAAATT
The DNA here is from genome assembly GCA_963971225.1 of Melieria omissa. Lineage (NCBI taxonomy): Eukaryota > Metazoa > Arthropoda > Insecta > Diptera > Ulidiidae > Melieria > Melieria omissa. The sequence goes on along the minus strand of OZ020268.1, from coordinate 2,436,985 downwards.
GGCACCAGAACATTTCGACCAATTTGATATGTCTAGGAGAATGTCAGAAAAGTTCTTTTTTACAGTATTCAAATTTGTGACTTTTGAGAATAGCAGGACGTCATCGGCGTAGCTTATATGAGAAACATTTTTATATTTTGATATGATGTCGCTAATTTCATTAAATGCAGTTGTAAATAAAATAACTGACAGTGGAGAACCTTGCGGGATTCCGTTGTGCAAAGGAAAAGTGTCTGATAATGTGTTATTTATCTTTATTTTAAATTTACGATTCAAGAGAAACGCTTTGACGATGTTAACAATTTTATCACCGATGTTCCATTTTACAAGTTGGCGCAAAACTACGTGCATTCCGACCCGGTCGAAGGCTTTTTCAAAATCTAAGCTAAGCGATGACACATGGTTTCTGTTCGAAAGCGCGGACGAAGCGTAATTTTCAAAGAAGAGCAGGGCGTCAATGGTGCCTTGCCCTTCCTTGAACGCGACTTGATTTGGGCTGATAAAATTGTGTTTTTGGGCGTACCATGAGATACGTTTTGCAATAATTTTTTCAAAAACTTTACCGAGGCAGCAGAGCAGAGAGATAGGTCTGTATCCCGATACTTCTGGAGGCGGATTATTTGATTTCGGAATAGGTACAACAATTGCGTTTTTCCAAATTTGAGGATAGACGCCTTGATCTAGCATGTTATTATAAAGTTGGACTAATCTGGTCTTTAGGCGGGAGGATAAATGTTGGAGCATGCAGTAAGATATTCTGTCAGCGCCCGGAGTTCGGCCAGACATGCTATCGAGAGTTGATTCAAGCTCGAGGAGATCTATTTTAGCATTGGTAATGTGTGCGGAAGACGTATGAATGTTGTACCTATTCCTCAGGACTTCGGCTTTCGCCGTAGAAAAGGATTCGTGAAAGTTTGCGTCTGCGGAATAATCTGACCAGAATTTAGCGAAATGATTGGAAATATCTTTAGAGTCAACGATGGGGTCATTTGCATTGTTTATGAAATTTATTGATGTTGATGAGTACAGACCAGAGAGCCGTCTTATATCCCCCCAAGCTTTTTTGGGGTTAGATTTATGGTCAATAGTTTGTGAGAATTTGTTTAAGCTTTCTCTTTTTGCTTGCTTGGACGCTTTTCGGAAAATGGCGTTTGCTTTTTTGTAACTAATTAAATTACTCTCGGTTCTGGTGCGTTTGAATTCTGACCAGAGAGCGCGTTTGTCTTGCCGCAACTTGGACAGCTCGGCTGACCAATAAGGGACAGTCTTATTATAACTTTTTTTCGCTGATTGAGGAATAGAGTAGTGGGCAGAGGATCGTATAATTTTTGTGATTATTGCTGCTTCTTTATTTATGTTTTCCGATGGCGGCGACTCATTAGAGAGCTTGTCCGCTATATTAGAGAAGGCGTCCCAGTTTGCTTTGTCAATTTTGAATTTAGGGGTTGGAGGGCTTTTAGTTGCAGTAGGGGAAGATAGAACTGTTAATATAGGGTAGTGATCACTGCCGTGTAGATCGTTTAAAGTGGTTGTGGAAAGTTTAGGAGCAATGTTGGAAGAACAAAGTGTGAGATCGATATTGGTGAATGACTGATGTGTAGAGAAATGCGTAGGCTTATTGTCATTGAGAACTATTAAATCTTCAGAAAAAATTAGGTCTTCCAAAATTGTACCTCTTTTGTTGGGAACGTTGGATCCCCAAAGGGGGCTCCAGGCATTAAGGTCACCTAAAATTATGATAGGAGTAGAGATTGGTCGTATAATTTTTGCAAGATCGTTGCGGGTGAAATTTTGTTGTGGCGGTATGTAAAGAGAGATGATTGTAAATTTAAAGTTTAAAGAGATTTCTATTGCAAGTACGGCGATATTAGAATGTACGGAAAGTATCTTATGGGGAATAGATTTTTTTATTAGAACAGCAATACCTTGTTTATTGGTTACGTTGTGTGGTAGGTTAAAAAAGTAGCTAGTGTATTGTTTCGGTGCCGCGGCTGTCTTATTAGCGGCTAAGTGCGTTTCCTGAAGCGAAACAAAACTGGGGGATAGGTCCTTTAAAAGAAGTTCTAACTCGGTGTAGTTGTTGTAAAATCCTTTTATGTTCCATTGTAGGATTTTAAACATAATAGAAGCAGAGGGAAAAAGTGATTTTGAGTATGAGAAAAGAAGCAATTAAAAGTGTTGAATAGCTGACTTAAGGTTCACCGTCGGAGAGAATTGGTTCCGGAGAGTAGCTTAATTCAGAATTCAGATTGTGGTTTTTGTTGGTAGGAAGCGGAGTGGCTGAAATGTTGGGTGTACTTTGATGTTGGAGATCTTCATTAGTATGTGGTGAATTGAGGTTTAGTGTGTTTTGTTGTTGTTGTTGGATGGTCGTCGTGGTGGGGAAGCCGGCTATTTGTGGAGAGTTTAACTTTTGCTTAGTCTTTTGTTGATTGTTGTTTTTTGTTTGCGCTTGTAAGTCTGTGCTTGGACGCGACTGGAAAGAAAAGCTTTCAGTCGATTTAGTGAGAGGCGGAGTATTGGAACTGTTGGATGAGGTTGTTGGACGTGAGGGAGGAGTTTTGTTGTTTGTTGTTTCTATGTTTTTGAGAGCCTGTGTCTCTTTTACTGCAGCAGCGAAAGATTTGCTAATGACTGAAGAGGTTTGAGTTTTGTAGATCTTGAGAGCATCTCTCATAGAGCATTTGTTTTGACATTTAATTTTTAAGATTTCTTTTGATTGAATATATCTGGGGCAATTGTTGGAGGATGATGCGTGCTCTCCCGAGCAGTTGGCACACAGGGTGCGGGTGCATGGAGGAGGGTGAGGCGGAAGGTTACATGAATGACAGGCAGGGGCAGAGTTACAGCGTTTGGTGGTGTGACCAAGGCGCTGGCATGTCTTACACCGCATTGGATTGGGGTAATATGGTTTCACATTGACTTTGCGCCATGAGACTTCAATTTTTTCAGGGAGTTGGTAGAGGTCAAAGGTGAGCAGCGTGACCCCGCTAGGACGCGGTTGCCCGTCTACCACTTTCGTAAACTTATGCACAGATACTACACCTTGATCTTTCAAATTTTCAATGATTTCATTCTCATCAACATTGTTTAAGTATGGAGCATAAATCGTGCCTTTTGAGTAGTTGAGGTTTTCGTGAAATTTAGCTTGTATTTGACATACCCCAGAGAGAGTTTTGGCTGCTATAAATTTATCAGCTATTTTTTGGTTTTTGACTAACAGTAGGAGGTTGCCGTCACGTAACTCTGATATAACAATTTCTTTGCTAATCGCTTCCAGTGCTTTATGTACGGCGAAACACGAGTACTTAGAGAGTGGTTTATTGGAGTCAATTGCACAAATTGTTATAAATTTCGGATTTTCTTTTTTTATTTTTGGTAGTTCTGGAAAGTTCAATGGAGTATACGTCGTTTTTTTTCTTTTTGGTTCGGGACTTGAGGTAAGCAGCGCGAACCTGTTATCCCCCAGTTTTGGCGGCCCGGGGGCCATGTTGAATCTTGGGTCTTTTACCAAGTGCGGGCTTGGGATTATAAGCCTGATAAGATGACTGGAAATGTGAATGAGAGTCTTTGTTTTTTTTTTTGTTTGGAAGCTCCGCGGCGTGCCGTACGATTATATGCGTTAGCGATAGACCGAGCGCAAAACGAAGACGTCTGCTCAGTGCGAGCACCTGTCGAAGACTGTCCGATAAATTAATTAGGATTTTATTGAAGAATGCGGCTGCAGCTCTTAAACCGCATTTAAAAGAGCTCAAGGAAAACGTCCAACGAGTGGCGAAGGTCGACCAAGGGGGGGGAGTAATGCATTCAACTCACTGCGGATAATTAATTTTCGCAAACCGATTTATGGCCTCAATAACGCAGGCAGGTACTGCAGTTCTTCGTATCTGATGGTCGTCGTTAGAGTATCTGAAGATAACCAACTGAAAAAAACGGTTTGCCAGATTTAATACAAAATTCTGTATGTGCGTTACAACTTCGCTTACATACGAATATTCACGGTTTTTAATTTGAAATAAATTGCAATGCATATGAGGGATATTGGCCAAATGCTTGACCGCGGCTACATAATTTATGTCTGCCTACAGTTATAGTATGAACAAATATTGACCCCATGAGGAACTCTTTCGCTCGACTGTATATTTTCTTTGCCGCTTTTTTCCTTTTATCGCTGTCAGCACATTTGACGTTCGCCAGATATTCTATGCACGTTCGCTAGCGCACTTTGTGTTGAATCTCGGCACTGCGATCTGCGGCTGATCTGGACAAATAGACACGGCACACAGTAGGTCCCCCTCGGTTTATTGCGTAGCCTGACGTGTTACTGATAGCATAGTTGGTAGGACATTACAAATTCTGCGCACACATTTCGTGGTCGCTTGTTTGTTCACTTTGTTGCTTCAAAGGCTACTCAAATGATCCTTTCGACTCGATCTACCGTCAACTGAACGTGTGTCCAATGTGCGAAGAAGTATACAGTTTCGATTGGTGCTGTCTCTTTGCTGTGTATAAAAACTACGTAAACAAGTTCGGACAGCCGCTATGGCTCACCCGCATCAGATGTTGCAGTTCTAAGCTAGAAAAGTGGCAAAAGGCAAATTACGAGTATGTGGCGGCGCACGCTTCAGCAGCGCGGCAGTGCGTTTGTCAAATGCGAAACGCAACAACTGTCAAAATTCAAGAACGTAAAATCGCTGATTTTCCATGAAATCGACGAAACGCGGCAACAACAGTATAACGGCGCGACGCGGCGGCCTTTCAATGCCAATACAGCCGCAACAAATCTTCCACAAAGTGCCACCGTTCGTTTCACTGGTGCCTTTCCCATGCCGCTCGCTGATCGGTGCACTGCGTCGTCAGGCATAATAAATTAGTTACGCAGAATTTTCGAATACCCACACAAGCGCACATGCATACACGCATCTACAAGTGGCGTGTGTGTCTCCTACTACATGTCTACATACACATTGGCGGGATCCCCAACTGCTGGACACTCTGGACGAAAATTCGCCAACATGTGCGATAATGAGCCAAGACTGCTGTCGCATGGCACGACTTTTAGGTGAATCGGAGGCAGCAGCTGAATGGTGTTGGCTGTAAAAGATTCCGGCGAGTGAAAGAGTTTGCGAGCAGCAGAAAGGTTCAGCGTTCCAAAGCGTAATTTGGGTGTGTTGTGCGTTGCCTCGTATTTGAGAGCTGATACGTTCACGGCTTTGGATCTTTTGTGGATTTACTTGCAAAAAGTAACACGTATTGGTTTTGGTAGTTTTGTGTTTGTTGCTATCATTGTTTGGAAAGGTATTTAATGCCGTTATATAGGCAAATGCTGCTTCGTGACTAATTTTCAAATGAGGTCACAGGCAAATCAACGGCTAATGGCTATTTCGTTTCGTCTATATAATAGAAATTTAACTAAAACAAACAAATTTAGTAGACAAATTAAAATGATTTTCAACACAACAATGATATTAAGTGTCGATCTCTAGTTATTTAATTTCTTGTTTGCATTTCCATTTCCCTTTGGGTCTAACCCATTCTAACTCATCTGCTTCAATACCGTCAATGTTGTGTAACCGAGCAAAAATGTCCAACAATAAAATTGTATTTATTATGACATGAAACTGTCCTTGACAATGATTTAAACATGCCAGACAGTTCTTTCGCTGCGTCTTCTACGGCTGTTATTTTTCGCATTGCTATGCATTGTACTGCGGTTCCAAATGAGCCGTGGAGCACGGCGCAGATGCTGCGTCTTTCGAGTTGAATCGTCTTCGTGCGTTCCCCCAACATAAACAGTTGGTTCGCCTTCATGCGATCCCGCACCGGGTACTGCCTTTGGAATAACAAAAACACGGCTGCCCGACTACTGCTCCCACCATAATCCGTCAAGCCGGGGAATCAACATTAACAGAAACTCTTCGGCGGCAGTAGTGCCAGAGGAGAGACAAGTTTCCATTTCCACGCTGCAGCTCGATGTAAAAATAATCGTTTCCATTAAAAAATGGTGAAGAAAAGAGGGGAGACGCATCAAGACGCACGCAACATTTTACTCGTCTAATCGGTCTGCTCCAAAGGAATAAAATGTGGACCGGTTTTGGTGCGGCGTGGCATGCACCATGAGCGAAAACACACAATACAATTTGGAGTCGAACTCGTAGTTGTGCAGCGGACTGCGGCGACAACCAGCCTCTGGCGTACGCTTTTACGACGGCGCAAATTGCTTCTGTTGTTACTGCGGCACAACTGCTGCCGATCGTGCCTGCCTGTTGTTGCTGTCTGCCTCACAGTCGAGAAGCAGTTTCTCGACTGGTCTCATTCTGAATAGCCTTAGTGATTTCTTTAATACTTTACCAGCGTCTGTAACTTTCTCGAACGCTGGCAACGCTGACAACCATCGCTGGCTTTCAAGCAATTTCCTCGGTTGTGTTTGAATTGTGTACTCGTACGTTGTTATTTATGCCCATTTCGTTGTTTGCTGTTGTGTGTTTGCTTTGCTGTGGCTCTATACCGCACATTCTGCATGCAGCTCACCTTAATGATAGCACACGCGCGCCGCATAATGGTAGCAGGCGCAGTTGTTGCTGGCAGTTCATAAATATTGTGCAATATACAACCCGCTGAAAGTTGCTTTTGTTGATTTTTAGCTGAAAACATCGATGCCCCTTTAACACTGCCGTGGTGGGAGTTCATTAATGTAAAAGATAAAATCGCCTGACGGATTTGCTGTGCCAGTTGTTCAGCAGTTCAGCAGCAGTTGCTGTGCCACTTCTTGCTTCATATTTTTCAGTTTCGGTATGAGTGGTTTGGTGCTCGCTTTTTAGGGCTTTCGGCCGGTCGAACTGTACGAACTTGGAAGATAAATGTTCGCTTCCACCCACTGAAACTAATAATTCTTCTGCAGCACCTACTTCACTGCATGTTGCGGAGAGTGTTCTTGTGTTGTTCTTCATGTTGGTTGGTTGCTGTCGTTGTTGTTGGTTGTGTCCCTGTGAAATTTATGTGCTGTTTTGATTTGTAGTTTGTTCGTTTTAGATTTAACAAGATCATCTGTTATGCGTGTCCATGGCTTCGTGAAGAAATGTGTACATGTGCGCGGATAGCACAATTTGTGACGAGCGCCAAGGAGCTGCAGTGCCAGAGTGTTGGTGCGGATGTGTGGATTGTGCTATTGATTATAAGTTATACTGCATTTGTTGAAATGCAGGCAGCCTTCACAACAACCACTAGAACTCTCTCTCTCTTTATAAAATTTCAATTTATAGCTTCTCTCGAAATGTTGTTCATTTTCATATTACTTGACATTTTTCTGACAGCCTGAAGCCGAGACACCCAGAGGTGGCTGGCGGCTCACTTTGAACATACACCAGCTACATAACCGTTTCATTTGACCAATTTCGATTCCGATTAGCGGCCATGACACAAACTGACTGAAGTGTCTTAGGTCTTCGTTTAGGATTTATTTATTTGTTATTGACTTCTTCACTTTGGTCTTAATCTCTTCACCTCGACTCCACCGGAAATGGTAGTTCCTGCATAGCCATGTCCACAGTAACAACGATTACTACGAACATTGGAAGCCCGAAATGGAAATGCTCACATTCTAATTTCCCAACTGCCACAACCGACACAAGCCCAGCCGACAAAGCCAACAGTCACGTAGGCCAACAAACGACAAACGGACGCTCCGCTGATTTAGTACCTCACTAAAAACACCAACAACACAAAAAAATATTGGCGTGAAAAAGAATGAAAATCTAAATGAAAAATCTCAAGGACAAACGCTTCGTATAGAGTTTGGTATAGAATAGAATTTTGTAAACGAGCGGAACCATCAAAACCACAAAACGCAAAGAAAACACGGCTTCCGGTTTATTTCGGCTATGTTATTGTATAGCACGATCGCCATAAAACGAAACGCACAGTTGGAAACCTGAAGAGCTCAATCAGCGCTCCGCTCACATGTTCCTTCAAACACACCGCGCGGTATTGCCACAGCATCGGCCCACAAGATCCATGCAATGGCCGCGTTGGCGTGACACCGATGGAGTGAATGGAAAGCATTAATCATGCGCCACTTTACTTAGTATTAGAAATTCTTTCTAGATAAATGAGGAAACTCGAAAATCTAAACTATATGCAGAAGAACAAGAAAGAATTCGACTGGGCTCATGCCGATTGCGGAAGTTGTAATCTTGTTCAGGGAATTTATGTCAACGGTGATCACCGCTGCCGTGATGAAGTGATGATGGAAATATTGTCGCTTCGATCGTTTGGTGAATGGGACGCGTGAACATATTAGGGAAACATCGCGACGATGTGTGAGGGGAAGGGGAAGAGCGGCCGGGTGCTGTGTTGTAGCGCCAAAAATAGCGTCGTCATGAATGAAATTTCAAGTGCGAGTCTAAAACTACAACTGCGCAATGCCTTCCAAATGCAGAAAACAATTATTGTAATTTTATAGTGAAAAAATAGAAATTGCAAAAACGTGGAAAAGCTGCCAAATGTCATGCCGCAAATGTAAACAATTCGCTGCCAATTAGCATTGCGACACAAATGGCTTCCTTCAACTTGGTGCCAGGCATTGCCGCGCCGTCGCCCCAGATCTCTCGCGGCCAACCGAATGGAAGCACAACCACAATCACATCTTCCGCGCCTCGAATGGAAATTAAATTTAATTTCAAAAATAAAAATACTTTTGCAAACATTTTGCAAAACATGTTCAATGTTTGCATTTAGCATTCGTATTTTATTTTGTACATTCTGCGCATTTCTCCATTGAAAAGTGCAGACTTTCACAGCAAAAAACGAAACGCGAGGCAAAATGCGAAAGCAATGTTCGAGAAATCAAGGAACGTGTGTGCTGCACACGGCATGTTAAAATAAACTTCCTCTCCATGAACTCGATTTCAGGCCAAAGCACATACACGCACGCACACACTCATACACATACTTGTTGAAATTTCAACACTTGCGCATTTCCAAGTGAAAATTTCGAAATAATCGAACAGCGCAAATTTGAAAATCTTTTACACAGATTTGCCACCGTGTGCCGTGTTTACGGTTCTCTAAAAAACAACAAGAAAAGCTCGGTCTTCTTTTCCTGATCGTTTGGCATAAACATTAGCCAGAGCAGCATTGCCACAAGTAGCGTCGATCAGGGCATTGGTGGCAACTGAAGCGGCAACGATTGCACGCCACACCGCGCCTTTTTCAGTGGCTGGATTTGCTGAATTTGGAAAAAATCAACAAATCCCTACTGCGAGCACACTTGTGAAACTATTCACCAGCTCACAGCACACAGAGGTGCCGACGCGTATACACAAATGTGTAGATGCCGTGGCATTAGCTTCAGATCTGTAAAATATGGACTGCAAAGTTTATAAAAAGAGCAAAAAGCTGCGCGGTGAAAAACAAGAAATTAACTCTGACTGCAGCGCTTTGTGTTGTGTTTATGCCGCAATTTGTTTTTCGTTTGCACACACCTCTCACGGAAGGTCCCCCCCGGTACGGAGCGGCGGCACGTTGCCCGATCGCAGCTGCTACGTCAATACTTTGAAGGCAATGAGCCAAAAGTCAAAAGCGTGATCGCTTCGCTGTCGCATTTTCTACTTTTTTCTGCCTCTCTGCAGTCCGTCTCTTTTGCTATTAATTGTTTTTTATTTTGTATTTGAGTTTTTGTTAAATAAAAAAAATCGCTGCAAATTGTTTTTTGTATTCATTAATACGTACATACATACATAAAGGCGATCATGTTATTGTACACATTTACTAAGAATTGGCATAATAAACCGTTTTTCGTTTATATTTTTGCAAACACATAAACAGAATATGTTAGAAGATAGACAAATTGTAAAGTTAACAACAAACCAATGTTGCCAGAAATGTTTAATGAACTTTAAAGAAAAATAAACCAGTACACAGTATAGAAGATCTGTATTAGTATACGAAATTCGAAATTGAAGTATGAAGACCATGTTTGGCAAACCTGCTCACCACCCTTCAAACTGACTGCCAACTCCAAATTTCAAAATATTCCAGCACTTCATTCTCTTCTCCAAACTCGCAGATGTTGCAAATTAAAATCGCATTCATCTGAAACGGCGGCTGCATCTTATTACTACTTCAAAACCAAACACACACAACTCCAACCGTTTTGCCAATATTGTGTATTTGTACATACGAGTATAGTATGTGATTTTTTACGTTTCGCATTTATTTTTATATTCTCCTTGTCTTCTTTCTACTTGCAGATGTTGAGGAATTGTCAACAAAACTAATGGCGAAATTGGCCGAAGTTCAAAGTCTTGAGGGTGGAACATTTTTCATTGGCAACGCCGATGCGTTACGGGTCCCTACGACTTTCCAGCCACAGCATGTACTACTGCCGGGTAAGTCTCCTTGCAGCTTCACAATTCTTCTGTTCGAGGTTTCTCGGTTTCTAACCGAAACATTTGCGTCGACGCAGTCTAGTACATATGTACATATTTTCATTTGTCCTTAACGAAAAGTTGTAAAGCAGCGGGGTATGTAAGTACTTGAGAGCTAAGAGTGTTTGCTTCGACTCATACAGGTAGTCTCTTCCTTTCGTCCTCACTCCGCGCATGCTCCTTGGCCAGAAAATAATTTACTATCCACTTGAGTTCAACAATGGGATTTTTTCAAGTGGTTCTGTGTTTTTGTAGTCTCTGTGGATATGACACTGGTGTGTCGAAGTTAATTGTTTTTGTGTTTATTTTATGAGTGACATTAGCCGAAGTACCCCCTGGGCCCTGGGTATGGCAGCAAGGTTCGTTATGTGTTTGAGGGCGTCGCGCATCAAATGTCGAAAGTGTTAAAATCTGCATATGAATGCGAGTTAAATGATCAAAATAGACACACGACGGTGCAGTATAATGAAACTATGAAGACGTCCCCTCCAAGGAGAGAACGAATGTTGAGTGGTGCTGCCATACGAGACTAACGACGCCAACGCTTTTACGTTTGCAATCAGACACATCCATTTGCAATGTGCGGAATGCTCAGCTCCTTGGCGTTGGCTGTCTAGCCGCACGCTGATAACCGCATATTCCTTTTTCGAAACTCCACCACGTGAACACAACTGTGGTTGTGTAAAAAAGATTCTTCGATTTATCGACTTTTGTAGTTTTGCTGAGCACACAAAAAATTTCCATAAGTGTGAATATGATCTCCTGACAAATGGGTTTCGATGTGATTTATGGATCGTGTTGACGCGCCAACATGTTAATAATTCCCTCTTCATTGCTGCCTTTGCTGCTTGTGGTTTCCACTCTTCAGCTGCAGCACTCACACGCCCAGGCGCTTTTAGCGTTTCGCACTGACTGCTTAATGGACGCGTGAATTATTTCCACCGCTCGCCGCCGCAAATTTACATTTTTGTACAGTTTTCTTTTTTTCCTGATATTTGCTTTTGTGTTTTGTTCTTGCTGTTTCGGGGCAATTACTTGGCCGATCACGTTCGACCCATTGTGGCAGACGTGTGGTAAATTTCAGTCAATTTTAAAAACATTTGCGCGTGTTTTTCGCTTGAAAGTTTGGAGCCTGGGGTGCCGTGCTCCGTTGTGGAGTGTTTAGGTTTGAAAATTCTACACAGCTCGAGCATGGAATCTCCTTTGTATGTACGGAATGGTGCTGTAGATTGTCATCTTAGTTTGACGAGTTACGAGGCACTGAAGAAGCAATAACGCAAATTGACAGCTCCGCTAATATTGTCAGACATCATTTCAACTTCATGGTGTTTACACGCCTGCGGCTTGGCGGCACATACACACGAATAACAGTAAAACTTAGCGTTTTGTGTTTTTTTTTAGAATATCTGTGCTTTTGGAATACATCATTATTCTTCAGAGTCACAGAGCACAGAGAGACGATCAGTGAATTGTTGATTACATATATCGCTTTCGACCGAATAATCACACATACCGCTCATCGCTTTTGATCTGACAATTAAATTCTGAATTTATTTTACTTGCAGAAAAACCCGCAAAACATCATGAACGACGCATTCTGAAGACATTACAGCCCGGTAATGTTTACATCGAGGAGAACAGTTCAAAAGGTTGAGAAACAACGCTTCTGAACACATGGTACTACATATACATTGGGGAAAAAATCGCAAATGTCTGCAGCAGCCCAGAGCAGCTCGCAAACTTGCGAAAATCCTTTAAAATTGACGAGTGAAGCAACTACTTAAATTTCGATGTTTGAAGAAAAAAAAGATAATATTTAAAACAAAACAACTCTAGGTGCAAAAACGATGAAAACAACAGCGAAATACAGTTAAAAAATACATAATGAATATATTTTATGTACAAACACTCGTATATATGCATACATATTTACTACATACTTATTATCATGAAAAGTTTGCTTATTTTGTTGACTTGTTGTAAAATTGTCGAAATTATAATTTTAACACGTATTGCATATTCTCGATGCGTACCGAATATATTTAATCGTAATGGTAGCAAGTAAAATAAGGTGAGCTAACTTCATAAGAAATGTGTGTATAGATTTTTTATTTTATTTTTTTGTAAGCAAAACCCCAGCCACAGCAACTTGGCAACTTAAAGTGTTATTAAATGTTATTTGCAAGGCTATATGGAATACTCATAAACCACTGTACATACTTTATATACTGTATTAATTTAATTTAATTGTTAATTTATCGTATCATACGTTTACTTTACGTTTAACAATAATCGATTTCACGATAATCGTATTTGGAATTATTCGCTCCTACTTAATGTAAATATTTGTATTTGTATGTCATAATGGTTGATGTGGAATTGGAGAAATGGCAGAAACTGAGCATATCTGAAACATATCCAAACTGTAATTTGCTTAATAAGTTAATCAATCACTTACTCATCGTTTTGCATAATGGAGAACTTCAGAACGTCGCTGATTTAAGTAATCACGGAATCAAATAAATAAAATACCCGAAGGTACTCTACTATTTATAATCGGCGGAGCATTGTACGCATTGCTTGTATGTGTGTGTCGCTTAAGAGGTCCTTTAACGAACTTTACCTGCAGTAATCTACACTGTCATGTCCTGCATAACGCAATTTGCAAGCTCGAATTGCGCTGCAAGTAATAAGTATAGTTTGCAGAGTGTAAGCCGTCGAATGTGAGAAAGATGGCAAGTCGAAGGAGTAAAGTGTGTAATAAAATGATTAAAAAGTATATTTCAAAATCTGTGTTTTCATTTGACAAACAGGAAATTTGAGGTTTTCGACCGTTTAAACTTCTTCGGTATCGGCCTGAAGCTGAACATTTTGCCATTTTGTAATCGACTTCAGTTTGGCGTTGGCTAAATTTTTTTATTTAATTGGAAGATAGTGCGAATTCGGCCCAAAAACCAATGAGGCCGATGATCGGCATCAATAAAAAATAAGTAATTCATACTTATATTTGTATTTAACTGTAAATGGAAAATGTAAGAAGCTGAAATAATAAATTTATTATAACAACTTCAAAGAAGTTTGTGATTTGGAGCTTTGTAAAAAAGTTTTCACCAATGAGTTTTGTAAGTCAACAAATCACCATCTACAAACATCGAGTCCGCAAGAAATTGATTGAACGATTGTCGAATGGAATTCAGCTCGACAAGTCGAATGACCAAAGCATTTCTACATTAATGAAAAGCTGGCACAAATTTGGATTACGAAAACTGTGACACGCTTTTCACTGAAACCTGTAAATCATTCAAACCGCATTCATCGATGTGCTGTTAGCGATGCCGACGTTTGTTTGCTCGGCCCATACCAATGAAGAAATTCATTCCAATTTCAAGACACATTCGAATGTCATAAAATTCTACAACAGACAGTGTGCGAGACCGATGCGCAACATCGGTGCAACGATGACAATATTTTGTTGTTGAATTTGACTACAACATGCGGCAATTGCACCTTGACGCATTTCAAGTGCAATTGAAAGTGCTGCGAGATTCCAGGTCCGCAGAGAATTCAAAGAAAACATCGCCGACGATGAAGGCAGAATTAAAATTTCAAAAGTGTGCTACCTTCGGTCATGCAAAATGCAAATTGTCGTTGTGAGGAAATCAAATTAAGTTAAATAATTGTGAGAATGAATGTAAATAACATAAATTGACATTTGATGGCATTCGAATGGAATGGCAGAATTTAATAGAATGGACGCGCTGGCATTCAAGCAGCGCATGTGGTGCTCTGATTTGCATTCCTAATGCCTTCACTCCGCTCACTCCCGCTTGAGTTTAGCATAACAAAACGAAGCCGCTGCACCGGCGACGGGGTGCGTGGGTGGTGCCGGTTGGACGTTTTGTGCACTTAACATTGAAAACCGCATCTTTGTTGCCGAGAGGTTTTTGCTTTCTCCTCACTGCATGCATTTGAATTTTAAGTAATTTTAATTGAGCAACAACACAATCGTTTTGTGAAGAGTTGCACGCATGGGTTGCAGCTGCTATTGCTATTGCTGCTGTTGCTGTTGTTGCTGTTGCTGCTATTGCTGTAGCAGTGACTATTGGGGTTCATCCGTTACGCCACTACTCACCCATTGTTGACCGTATTGTCGGTGCAGTGTTGTTGTGGTTGTCTGTGCATATCTTTGTTGTTTGTTCCCAATACAGCTGGCTAAGGCTCGTGTTGCATGTTGTTCAAAATCAACTGCGGCAACAGTCACAATACCAACAACACTATCACCACCATTGTACAGCCCGCCACGGTAATGGGCAGTAAGAGTTTTGATTCCGTCGTTAGTGCGGTTGTGATTTTTCCTTGTTCGTAGAAATACTATAGAAAAGGCGAAAAACAAACTTTTTATGCTGCGCACGCGCCGAAGCTTATGGACAAACAAGCGGCTGCCTTTTAGCACGTTATGGACGTTATGTGGGTACACACGAATAAATGGACACACATACATAGATAAATAGAAACGTACAGTAGCTAGTCGCGATGTTGTTGTTGTTGTTGATGTCAGTACTTGGCAATGGAATAGCGAACGGATATTGAGCACCTCGCTGCGGCATGCGATTTATTCGACATCTAAGCGTGTTCATTTCTTGCCTTTTTCACAAACATTTACCAAAGACCAAATAGGGCTGTTGGCAATTTTTTGCTTATGGTTCGGGTGGCAGAAGCATTTGGGCACGGATTTTCCGAATACCCTACGCTGGGACTAATGGCTCCATGGGTTGTAGGATAAAGGTCACAGAAAATGTTTGATCATTGATGATGATGAAGCATTTGCTTGCATTCGTAATAGTCCTACTTACGCCAAACACAATTATAGATAATTTCCAAATTAAGTTTGAATTAAAAAAAATTAGCTGCAAAAACAAACAATTAAAACGATTTTCATGGTCACAATGCTTGGAGAATAAAGTGTTTACAACTTGGAACGAAAGTTACAGCATAAAAATTGCAAATATTTAGATACTTAGATATACATAAGTCGAGTCGCCCTGAGATGGGCTCAGACATTTGATTGTTAATTATTATAAATTGAGCACCTTTGTATATGGAAACATTTATAGGGTGACTTCGCAGACTTGTCGATGGCGCAGGCACGAAATCTAATGAAATTTCCCAGCGCGTTTAAAATGCGGCAGCGGCACATAACTGCAACTGTCGATTGCAGCTGACGGCTTGTAGCCAAAGATGGCAACGCAAGTTGGACAGCGGGAAGTGCGCTTGGAGGAAATGTTGACCCTTGCGAATGGCTTGTGTTGGCGTTCGGCAGCTTGTCACATGGCGATTGATGTATTGAGTGTAAGTCGTCGAGTCGAACGTGCGTCAACACACACACATATAATGCACATTGCATAAACGCACGCACGAGTACAGGCAACGAAACAGATGCTGCAACTATTTTAGAACAAAAAATACTGTTTAATGATGCGCCGCTGCATACTTGAGATTTCACTGCCGCTGCTGGCGATTCGTTGGCTGCAGCCGCAATGGCATTGTTGCATTGTGTGACAGTTGCTGTTGCTGTCGCCGTCTGCGTATGCGTCGCTGTTGTCGTTGCCATGCGCAGTAATACCATCATTGGTGTTGTTGTTTTTGTTGTACTGCTGCTAGTGCTGCCACATGCCAAAGTCGTTTAGGCTATTTTTAACATCTTTTTCGAAATCCTCCTCTGTTTCTCGCTTATTCCTTCCGACAGTTTGCTTCTGCGTTTTTTAAGTTTAATTTTTCAGTTGCACTATTGTTGTTGTTGGTGTTGTTTGTGGTAACAAATGCAAATGGCACATTTTCTTAATGCAATTGACACGCGCACAGGATGCACATGCGAAGACGATACGTTTTAAACACGCCACGCTCCCAACTGAGAGTGTAAAGGGGCACACGATCAGCCCAGCATCGACAGCGGCTGGAGTGGAGGTCGTCTAGCGATGCTGCGGAAGCAGCAGTTGCCGGTGCCGGTGCCGATGTCGCTGCAGCTGAAAGTTGATGTCGGGTGCCGGCGAAACCGGAAGGAAGTGCAAGTGTTATTGAGTGTCGCCGAGGGCTCGGCTGTCAAACGTACGGCGTCGTTACACTTACCGCGGCATCGGGGGATTTCAAGTGGGCTGCACTTCCCATACTCCATTCTCTACACTCACCGGAATAATGACTTAATGGTGAAATACAATAAGTTGATCCCGTGAGGTATTTAATGAAGTGGAAAATCGAAATTTCATATTTTCCGTTTGCTCGATTTCAGTTGTAATAATGAGCATCTACAAAAGTATAAATTATACATTTTGAGGGAATCATTCTCAGGGAATAGAATAAGATAGAATATCATTTAAGAAAGCACTGAAATGTTGCAATTGTTCTCAGCATTTTAGAATACGAGTAAATCAAATGATAACCGTACAAGACCCTCACGATATTTTTATGGCCTTCGGCCGATTTTTTTTACTAAAAATCAATTTTCAATGCAAAACAAATAGACCAAAGCGACAATGGGCCCACTCCATAAGCACATCCTTCCACTTTTATTTTCATTCTGGGCGCGATCGCTTTGCTTTACTCCCCACATGCCACAGCCCACTTTTGATTCGCTTGATTCTGCCCACTTGGCGCGACCGCCAATCGCCGCGCAGCTAATTCCGTGCGAACATTTCGAATTCGATTTGACAATAAAAATTTGTCAAATTGGTTTTGGTCAGCGCCAAATATGAAATGTTCATTGAAAATATTGTCGCCGAGCGCGGAATGCGCCTGCACGCCATATCGGCGGCCCGTTTCATTTCGTGTTACGGCCCAAAATGGCCCACAAAAAACCCACTGTTCACTTTATTCAAACGTTATCCATACACACTATACGAATACATAGGTATGAATGAATGATCGGAAATCGACGACAAATCGCATCGAACACGCAAAAAGGGGCGGCGAATCCAATCGATGTGCGACCATTCGTAGGGCGCGCCCCCTGATTCTGTCGCAACCGCCTGTTGCAAAAATCGTACTTTTATTGCTCCTTCATCGCAGATGACGCGCAGCCATTCACCCAGCGATCGCTACACTTTGCTTGCCTTCGAATCTTTTTCTTGCACAATTTGATTCATTTGTCCGCATTTCAACGTTTGTTCGCCAACCGTTAGTGCGTGCGCCAGCCACCCGCTGCCCATGTCAACCTACGCACCATTCCGCTTTACGGGCCAATAAGCGCCAACCGCAAGTGATATCGGAATCCGCTCACATCGCAGCGTGTTTTTCTTTCGGTTTTCCAAATGCACACATTAACTAACCGCAACTACAATCAATAACAACAACCGCAACGACGCCCATTGAAACAATAACAACAAAAACAACGACTGCTGTTTGCACGCCTTTCGATTTGGTTTTGAATTTGAATTTCCGTCAGCGTACTTCAGCGCCTCCTGGCCACCTCGTCCGTAGTGCGTTTGCCATTGCTGTCATTGTTGTTGTTGTGCTCTTTCCGCGCTTCATTCGGCTTTGATTGCGCGCAATTTTAACGGAAATGTGCGCGCACCATTTGGAATTAGAAATTGCAAATCGTTTTTACAGAAATTATGAATGGAGCCATTCGCTTCGTCGCCACCACAGTCGCTGCCGCCACCGCCCAATGCAGCACTGCCACCGTGCACCACCGCACGTTCTGCTCTGCTCTGATGTTTAATTAGGTTTACGAATTGTGTGCTTCTCTGACTTTAGCCGAGTCGAGCTGTTTTCGAGGTCACACGGTCGCGATGATTAAACTCTTCCATTTTTTGGCAACCGGTGCGGGCGCGAGCGGATATGGAAATGGTCACTTCCGTTCTGTGGCTGTGGCCGTGGCCGGGGCAGCAAATCGAGAAATTTATGGTCGTTGTTGAAATGGTTGCGGCTTTAGTCATATTTTGGCATTCGCCCATTCGGAATTTGACGTTGAAATTACTTAATCTTCGAGCACCGTTTGCGAAGGGCGAAGAGAAAGTGAAGTGGAGCAAACTGAATAGTGGCGTCAAGAGAAAGCAATTTGAATTTATTGTCTTTTAATTAGTGGTCGGCTACGTGAGTGGATAATCTGGGGATCGCAATGGGAAGTTGCATTCGGGTAAATGGGAGCAGCGACGATTAAAAATGAATGCATTGCAGTTATTGCCAATGTGTCGATGTCTAAAGTTTATTAAGATATGTCTTCATCTAGAAGCCGAGAGTCCCATTTATATAAAATTGCAAGTCTTGTCGATATGTTAAACGGAAATCCAAACTGCTTCGTTAAAGTGTAGCCAAGTGGTTTAAGTCAAAGTAATTAAATTGTTATTTCAATGCTCTGAATTGCCTTCAGACAAATGCTTACATATTTGGCTACTAAGCTTCGCAGAAACAGCTTTTTTGGGACACGAAGAACTACATCACAACTTAACACACCAAGCCAAATCGATGCAGATTTGATTAATAACTAATGCTGTCTTCTGACATAATCGACACTAGTTAGTTCCCGCCGAGTTTTTTTTTCAAGAGATCTACATTGCTTTTTACTTCGCACAAAATACGAAACTATTTATTTATCGGTCTGTCTCACATAGTGTGTGATTTAAAAGCAAACAAAAGAAGTAAGAAAGTAGACAACGAAGCACAAACAAATTTTTGACAACACACATAAAAACCCTAAAAGCGTTTAATGACTCATTAACAACCAACGTTTTTTAGACCTAATTAGAAATTCCGTTAAGTACAGTTGAGTGGCACCGATGATGTGTTGTGAGCCCAGTTAGTTAGCCGGCCATTAATTTGGTTAGTCGGTATGCCGCTGGGAAACAGAAGCGAAAAGTGAAACTTGCCAGCAGGTGCCCAACTGTCCGGCCACCCTATCGCCTGACAGCACTGTGTCCATTTCGTGCCGACAACGTGTTTTGTTATGGTTGGGTATAAAGTCAATAAAATCAAAAATGTTAGCCACATTCACTCGATGATTGATCGTAAAAAGTCGCAACGTGTTGTAAGCCGCATTTGTGGTGAAGCATTTAGATTTTATTTATTCGAATTCGAACGTATATTTGGTTGCATTACCTTCGCACGACCGAAATAAACAACGACTGTTCAATTGTTTGTATTAGGCATATTTTGCAGTCAGTCACATATTTGAGGGTCACAAATAAAAACATAATTATAATTGGTGTATGAGCAGCTACCGAGCGTCGGGATTTTTCAAACTGCAGATGATATTTATAAGCTTTACTTATTAATTGAATTACCAATTTGAGATTGCACAGACTGAAAATTGGAATTCAAAATTTAAATAAACACACAATTAATTAGAATTTATTAAAAGTTAAAATCTGTTTCAGAAAATGAACTTGCATTCAAATTGGAATATAAATTCGAAATGCATTTTTCGAGTTTCAAATGTTCTAGCCACCTCTAAAAGTATACTTCAACTCGGTGCTGGTGCATGCACTTTCAGCGCCATCTGCTTGCGTGCTAGGTGCCCTCTATATTGTAAAACTTCAGTTGCATCCTAAAAACAGAAATTAAAGTTAATTAGAGTGCGAGCGCCCTCTATATGTCGGCACTATGCGGCATTCTCTGTACCTAGTAAATTTCATTCTAGCAGTTTGGGTCTATGCTATCAAAAATATTGTAATAGATTAAGACACAAGTTATTTGCTCTTTGCCAGCAGATGGCAGTGACTAAATCATATTGTATGTCCTTTTTGCCGGCAGATGGCAATGTTAAGCAGCCAAACTTTTGTCTAAATATAAAAAAAGGTAAATTAAAAGATAAAAATTAAAATTTATAAACTTAATATTTATAAATTTTAACGGTAGGGAAGTTGACATTTTACATTTCAAGTGTCGCATCTTCTTTATGTGTTGTACTTTTGGGCTTATCTTTCGGCTGTGCGGCTTTCTAGTTGTTTACACCAATTCTACACTCTAAAAAGCTCGTTTGAAATTACGTTTAAATATTCGTCTACTTTTTTTTCCTAAAATATAGATTCATGTCTGTCACTCTTACTCTCTGCATTTGAAAATATTTATAATAAGATAGTCAACTTCTTGTGGTCAATTTTCTTTTTTCAAACTTCAACATTTTTTAAAATAGTTAAATCCATTTACTTAGAATGTACGCTTCTGTGTCTTTGTGGCGAATTGTCAACCTGCTTACTTCTATTATTTTAACGTTGCCTTCCCCTACCCGCAAATCCCCACATTCAATACGTTGCCAAGATGTTCTTTTGGCGTTGAAGTCTTTCTGCCCCTCTGGCTGTACTCATTGTTATTTCATGTGTTTGTCTGTATTCGCAGCCGCGGGAAGCCATTAAATGCAATTATTTCGAAGCATTTTGCCATTTTTGACAATGTAAATTTATTTTCACCTTTCAGATGTTCTTTGTTTGCTATTTCATACTTACTGAAGAAATATTTTTGCAATGAAGAGAAGCCTTGAAATACAAAAGAAACAGTCAAATTAACGAAACTCAATTATTTTATTTATTGAAATTTTGTAAAAAAGAAATTCACACCACACTAGACCGTTTTAATAAAATTACTGTTTTGCTATTGAATTCATGCTAAACTATATTTGCATGAGTTTACTTTTTTGTTCCGACTGTTCATACAGATTTATGACATATGAACCTTTGCGCGTTTGTAGCAATGCGAGTGTGTACATTTTCTTTTATTTTGACTGCAGGATCAAAGTTCCCCCATTACATTTGAACTCCCTCCCACTGCTGCGAGATTGGATCCAAATGATTTCTGCGCAACTTTGCATGAAATTAGAAATCAACGCGTTGCATTTTGGCGTTCCGGCGTTCTTTCGCGCAATCGCCACTCCCCTGTTCGCGTTCCACCATTTTGCAATTAAATCAGCTGAACGCAATTTGGCGCATCCGCCGGCTTTGCGTTGCGGTCAGTGCTCTCCTCAATGCGGCTCAGTCCGACCGAATGTTTGGCGTTTGGCAATTCGCATGTGGCGCAGCGTGTTGAGTTGCATGGCGTGGCGACGAAATCTGCAGCTGACAGGCAAATTAAAATGTCCTGTCGCCGTGGCCAATGTCAGCAACGGGGTTGCAGTGTTTTCGTGCTGCTGAGTCCTTGGTGTCAACATTTAATGACCGATCGCCGACAATGCAGCGGACAACGGGCTGACAGTTGGGCTGGCGCCGTCAAAACGGCCAGGATAATGGGTGATATCCTCACTCGCACTGGTAAAAATTCCAAAATTCCAAAATCACACAACAACACCGAAAGCGTGGCAGTTTTTCGCTACGCGACGCACTTTTGATGGCGCCCCATCAATTTTAATGCATTGTACAAGCCGGCAGGCGGCACATCCGATAAGGCAGATAACAACTTTCGCTATTACGAAAAACAACAGCAACAACACAACAATTTGCGCCGTTTATGTAAGTAGCAACCGCGGCAGCCGCGAAATGTCGCGATTTGTTGTATTTGAATAATTTTCTTTTTAATGGCTGTCATTGTGCGAGCGCGCTGCGGCGGGTCCGGAGTCAAATCGGCGTTGGCAAAACTCTTTTGTCGGTTGCGGTTTGGTGTTTTGTTGCCGGGTTGTTGTTGGTGTCGTTGCTGTTTGCTTCAATTAACTTTTAAGTAGATACGCCGCGCCCGGGCGCCGCACAATTGCCAGCGCAAACAAAAGTGCGCTGCAAGTGCGTGTGTCTGCGGCGTCTGCCACCACCACCAACAACAACGAGGCGTAACTAAGGCCGCGCAACGGCAGCGCCACGAGTAATTTCATGCAATTTATCATGTCACCCAGGAAGCGGCGCGGCGCGTCATCCCCCGCTGGCCGCAGCAGCTGCCACTGCGGGCGCTGTGCACTTGTGTCAATTTTCCCCGCAGTCAGCGAAACCGACCGCCAACAAACTGGAGAGGTGTGTGGCATCCGTTTCCTGTCGCGCTCAGCGCAATGCGTCGCAGCTCAAACTGTTGCAACATGCTGCGGCGCGAATGCGATTGCATGTTTGCCGCGCACTACATGTGTGTATGTGTCCGCCAGATTTTTGCATAAACACCGAACATTATTTCCACCGTTAATCGTTGACCATTTATCATATTTAATGAATCCACATACCCACGGATCCATAGTACACACACACCCCTAGATCAGGGGACAGCTGGCTGAAGGGCGCCAGGAACGATGCGAGCTTTGGCACTCAAACTGCATTGGCTACGGCGCCGCAGCACAGCTCATCCAACAACTCATACAATGTCAATGAAAGTCTTCAGTGGTGGGCAATAGTTGGGTGCGCGACTGAATCGACGGCGCCCACTGCTGTCACGTGCGTAATTAAATTGACACTCTGGAAAGGGCCAAATGCGGCTTAAAGAGCAACCGGGGATTAAATCGATGCCGACAAGCCAATTCCCCCCAGAGGGGCTAAGAAAAGCCAAGCTTATTTGGCTGATGAATTGGACCGAATCATTAATCAAAACTTCTTAAAGTATTTTACATTCCATTATCTACATGGAATAGTTGTCAAGCACGTTCCGAACCGTTAAATCTGCTTCTTAAATGTCCCCCGATAATTGTCAACCGTGAGATGACAACTAAATATTTGCTGAGAAAAATTGAGAAAACAGTTTATAAAAGCACAAAACACTTTCCTTATAACTGTAAATCTGAGTGCAGCCCCGAAGGGTTGGAACATCGATCTCATCAGGAATCGCTTCAACCAGCCGTAAAGTGCGTTTTTCTATTTAAACAAATTTCATTTCTCGTCGCTTTCAGCGCAGCGGCATTCCAGCTCTGGCTGACTCCAGCTGACTGAAAATCAACCGGAGGCCATAAATTCACGTATACCTGATAATAAATTAGAGTATCAAAGGATAAGCACAGGTGGGGTATTTAACCCGAGCAAGCGCATATTAGCCCGAGTCAGTGCGGCGGTTTGACAATGCGAAAGTTTGCCTTGTTGACTTCGGGAAACTGCGATGCGGGTCGGGGGTTGCAATTGCTGTGATGTGGTTTTATGCCAAAAAGGACTAATAAAGACAACACAGTAATGCCGACAAATTTAAGCAAATTAAGTTTAATCAACATTTTTGGCCAAAACACGGAAGACACAGAAACGAACAAACCGACAGAATTATTAAAAACTCGTAGGACTAGAAAGGATGAAAGAGCAGAGGGCGAATGGCAATGTTGCTGTGGTGACCCCTGTCCGCTGCAGTGCAGCCCTGATGTGCTCATTTGTTGGGATTATGGCTGAGATTGAAAAAACATCAACTGTCCCATTGCTGGTGACGTGGCGGATAAGCGGCTGCAAATAGAAATGAATGTCAGCGGGTAATCAAAATTAATGTGTCGTGGACGTATTGTGTGGGAATTTGTCGACGGTAGTCCGCGTGTTGGGGATGCGCGTCTTATCAGCACACGACAAGAAAAGGATAAGGGCGACAACAAGAAAAATCAGTTGGAATGACAAAACAGAAAAGAGAAAATAAAAATAAATCAATGAAGCGTGTCGACGAAATGGACAAGAACAAAGAATTTGTTGAAAGGTGTTGTCATGCCGCTACTGGCGCAGTTCTATTTTGCAAGCCTTAAATTGAAACATTTATTTATAATACTTAACTTCCAAGGCTATACTCAACAAGTTGATCTAAACAGATATTTTAAAAATCGTAAACATTTATAGAAACGGTATTTTGGTTAAAAAATACACTTCATTCCACTACAACGCACAGTTTAAAAGACAATGCAAATTACCCACGAAGGGTCGACCACCAGCACAACGCAACGAGTCCTTAAAGATTAATTAATCTTGTGCGCATGCTGTCGCCCTCAAACCACCATCGCTGACCACTTGCGGCCGCAGCCTGGATGCGTGTGCATGTGTGTGTGTCTGTGTCTAATGACACAAAATGAAAAAGGATGCGTTCTGGGGTTAATTTCGCACTCAACTCACATCAAACTCTTTTCTCTCCAGTGGTTAAGGTTAGGGTTGGGGTTGGCAGTCGGCGGCTGGCGGCGATTATCTCTTTCGGTTTTGAAGAAATAATTAATGACCCGGTTTTGCCACTGTTGCCATTGCTGCCACCAACACGAGGCCGATTCAGAACCGAAAATGAAAATTAAAATTGCTGCAAGTGTTGCGACGGCATTATTCTCGCTGGGCGACCGGCGCATACGCAAGCAGTCACAGCCAGAGTCACAGCCACACGCTACAGCCCAGTGGCTATTAAAAATCGTTTATTTCGATTTGATTTAATCCAAAATAGATTGCCTGAGATTTGGCATGGCCGCATAGCCGTACGGCCGCTAGTTGAGCAGAAGAATCAAGTGGGGGTTGGCAGAGGGCGGCAGCCAATTTATGCACTCAATTTGCGTGCGATGCCCGAACGCACTGCGGCAGTGCAGTACGGTGCAATGAAGTGTGGCAGCAAGGGTTCGGAGTGTGTCGTGGTGTGCGGTACTGTGCCGATTGTAGTATCCTTGCCCGAATAATGTGCTGAAACAAACGAAAAACGATTATAAATTTCGGTTAATCCTCATTTTCCCATTAAGCCCTCACGCAGAGGGGGAGGGAGAGATATGGCGAAATGTTGCACGACCGCTGAACAGTAGCAACTTTGGCGGCTAACTTTTTTCATAGTGGTGCGGTTGCATATTTTGGCTTTTTCGGAGTGCGTGCGTAATGAGTATTTGTTGTCTTGTTATGTTTGCACTGGTGGCAATAACACACACACACACTGCACAAATGCGAATCGGAATATTGTGTATATTTGTCGGCGCTGTGGACGTTGTTGCATATGGCAGTGGTATCAGCAGCGGCTGCTGCCCTACGCAATAAATACGCGCAAAGCGCCACCCCCCACGGAGATAAATCGACACCAACCAGTCGCCAATGCCGTCCGTCCTTCGCCTCTGCAGTCTGCCCGATTGCATTTAACGCACCGTACTGCAGCCCACCCGCAGCCCACCCGCGCCGCCTCTCCCTGCGAGCTGTTGTTGCCATTCATTGACTGTTCGTTACAGCCAAAAGCTGTCCAACTGGGCTGTGCAACGAGCAGATCGAGGCGGACGCACCACAAAATGGCAATTAAACTAATCGCGCTCGGGATTAAAGTGCGATTTTGTGGCGGCGATTTTCATTTGCGATTTGTTTACAATTTACGAGTGTCGAGCGTCCCGCTGCTGCCGCAATGTGGCCGGCTGCGTCGAACCGTTTAGTCGGCAAATACACGCCGTGTTGGTTTTGTGGCAAAATTTGCATTTTGTTTAGTTCGACGTGTGATTTTTCACACTCTCCTGGTGACGCACACACGCACGCATTGGACAAAAGCAAATGTTTTGTTTTTGTGGTATTTGCCGTTGGCCATTGGTAATTATTGCATAACAGCAAATAGCCATTTTAAGTCTCTTTATTTTAAACATTGAACATACATAGGTATGATGCCAAAAATGTTCGATCTACATACAATCACACCAACAAATATATTCACAAATAAGAAACTCTTTCAACGCTTCGTCAACTTCAGCACAGGTAAAGTTCGTTGCCAACGGCAACATTTTGCACCCGAAAACCACCCAAAATCGCCAACTGTGCACCGAAACAACGAAAGAAAGGCGTTAAAAATGATTAATGTTGTGTGATGTAGCGTAAGGATACGAAAATCGCGAACTACCCGTGCAGTAAGTAATGCAACATATTCACATGGCGTTAACTAAACAACCAGCCGTGCGAAAAGCGTCCGGAGCCATGGGGCTCCCCTCGTTTCACATATCATAAATAAAAACGACAGCGCCAACGCCAACCTGGAGAAGTGTAACAAGCAGTGGCAACACGTTAACATGTAAATATGCAAACATACACGTACTCCCTCAAACACACACACATATGCACACTTGGTGTCTGACAGTCTGTTTAGGCCACATTAGCGTCAAATAATGCGCATAAATTGAGTTGGTAGCGAAAATTTATGAACTTCCTCGTCTTGTAAGAGCTGAGTGCTAAGTTGTGAGGAAAGATGCGAGAATTGTGGACAGCAAACACACGAGAAGAAGGGAAAGTCTGAGTATAGAATAAGAGTGATGAATGGAATGGAATGAAATAAGCGATATTTCAAAATCATACAAGATCAGTCAGTAAGGACACTCTGGATGAGCGGCAGAAAACTCAACAAAGAGGGATTGAACAAAATCATTAAATTGTAAAAATTGAAAGACCCTTTAGAAACTCTAAAAGCTTGTCTAATACTCACATTTTTATATTTCATTTGTTGGTTTTAGTTTCTATTCTAATGAATTGGGTCGTTGTTGCACCTACTAGCAACTTTCTGTTCCATGTCTGATTCGTTGAGTATTCGTTGAAGTGCCAAGTTTCACACTTCTGATCACACTTGACTTCCACATATTTACAACTATGCACAAAGCCCTTAGCATCTGTATTGCGCCATTTGCCTGTCGATTTCGTTGACTATTCTCCCCCTTATCATTCCTTCCGTGTTCATGCATTCACGTTCACCGCATTGTAGAAAGCGGGTTAAGGGGCACAACTAGTTTGACCGCCTGAAAAAAGGAGATTTTTTGCGAATTTTGAATTTTGTGAAGTACTGCATCGAATGTTTTAAAATTTTGCAGATATATTTATGTATAAATAATGAATACAAAGTAATTTTTTCAAATGAAAATATTCGATTTTCAGCAAGTTATCCACCATCTCCTGAGTCTTCAAAAAAAACGGTCTCCCACTGCTGCAGTGATTGTAGCCTTCGCAGTGCCTGAAATCAAAAAAACCAAAAATTTTACTTAACTAGGTTATATGTCCTATACAATGACCCTCGGTTGTAAAAAAAAATTAAATGCAACAAAATGGCGGTTTTTTGAAAAAAAAATTAAAATTTTGCTGAAAAATCTGATGGTTTCTGGCCTGGCATAATTATACTTTTCATCCTATCATTAAACTGGAGGGTCATTGTATGGAAAAACAAATACACAATAAGCTAAAAAAAGACCCAAGTCGATCGGATGATTTGTTATCAAGTTACAGCTGCAGCAAATTTGAAAAATTTAGTTTTGAGAAAAACGCGTTTATAGTTTTATAACCGTGTTACCGCGTAGTGAACTAGACGGATTTGAGGCTCTGTATCTCAGAGACTTTTACGAATTCGAAAAAATCCGTTCGTATAATTTTCTATGATAGTTATAAGTACTATAAAAATATGAAATAAAACAAAAAACGAAATTTTCAAAATTTCAAACTAGTTGTGCCCCTTAAAGGCTGCGGTAGTCATCAATCCATTTGGTTGGTTATCCCGTTGCTGAAAAGGACCTCAACTGCATATTTGTATTGCACAGAATTCAAAATTTCCATTTTTTCATGCTTTACATGCGGAAGACAAGTCTCATAAAAATTTTAAACCGTTTACGCCAAGTAAGCAGAATAATAAAATTGGCAAAGGATCTACGCTGCAGCCGCGCTTCACGTCGTTAAGCGGAAGAGTTAACAGTCAAAAGCCCCTCAAGGATTTCATTCGAATTGTGCAAAGTGCGGCTTTGTGCGCATTGTTTAAAATATTGCCGAACATTTACGTTTTGAATGCGAAATTCAATGCCTGAAGAATGGTTTTATTTGTGTAAGAAATATTGAAGTGTTCCAGCGCAAACTGCAAAATGCCGTGAACAAATATTTTGATTTGTCGAATATGCCGCGCTCACGTGCACACGCAGCCCGCCTCACGCAAAATCAAACTCATAATTCAGAGCACGTTCGCAGCCGGATAAGTAAGTGTGAGCCGGCATGCGGCTTTTCGCTGCTGTTGATTTTATTTCGATTTTGAACTTGCCGCAACATATTTCACACATCTCACAAGCCTCATCATACACACATTTGCCGCGCGGCGCAGGTGGCATGCGGGCGCGGAAGCTGTGTGTTGATAACAGGCAAATACTGTTCGCCCGATTCGCGCATTGGCCTTGTCATGTGCGGCTGATTCTGCTCGGCTCCATTAGCTGCGAAATCAAGTGGAAGGAACTAGCTACACGCCGCTCGCGTTTTAACGAGCTTCAAATATATGGACGAACCTTGAAGGAAATCGACAACACCACAAAACCGTGGTAATTCCATTCCAGGCATTTTTTAATGGAATTTTCGATATTTACATTTTTTACGGTTTCATTGTGTATGTAGTTAAGTTTAAATGTTTGTGTAAGTTGTGTGAAATCGCTGCTTAGAAGCGTGTTACGTGCCTGTGTGTGGGACAGCGGAGCTGTGGAGCGGCAAATGTTGCCGTTTGTTTGCTTGGCTGATTCCGAATCAACATTTCGGAATTTGTGTGCTGCTGTTGGTTTTGCCTTTTTAACTTCGGCGCGTTGTTCATTTGTGTGCGTATGTGCTGGCGTGTGTGTGTGTGTGCGGATCCTTGCATTTTTCTGCGCTTGTTTATGCAGAGTGCGGCATGTGCATTGGGGATTTTGTGGCGGTGAAAAATATGAAAACAAACCTTTGAACTTTTTGTGCACTGCTTTGTTTCGCTTCGTGTAACTTTACACATGCATAAAAAGCAGAAGTAGGATTCAGCGAAACAGCGCATTTAACCCGCA
Organism: Melieria omissa; assembly: GCA_963971225.1. NCBI lineage: Eukaryota > Metazoa > Arthropoda > Insecta > Diptera > Ulidiidae > Melieria > Melieria omissa. The sequence continues at coordinate 2,407,963 of OZ020268.1, read as the reverse complement.
GCCATTGAGCTAATCTTTTACGCGCCTTGCATTTTTAAGTGCATGCGAGCTGAAGTGGTGCAGAGTGTGAGGAAATTTAACAAGGCGAAACAGTTCACAAAGAAGAAAGAGTTAAACAGTTGTGAGTGGGTGGAATGAGGATTTCCGCATATTCCGAGCGATGACGTTCAAATCTGTTGTATATGTAAATCGAAATTAAAATAAAAATATTTTTCTATATTTTTACATCATTTTTGTCATTAACATATTTCATTAATAGTCTATAATTTCCACACGCCCCCATTTAAGAGCAAACTTAATTTAATTAAAATTACATTTAATCAATATTTGTGCAACATTGAACGCGTGGTCATAAAAGCAAATATGTGTGCAGTTGAAACATATTTTTTTCTGCATTTTCTCGCACACACCGGCGGCACGTACTCATTACGACCAGAAAATTAACGCCTGCGTGACCACAAATATCGCAACCGCATCCAAACGCTCAAAAACACACAACGCATCCGAATGCACCCACTGCGCGCAGCCCACAGGGCACTCATACACATACATATGTGCGTATGTGTGCGTGTCACATTTTTAATCTGCAATTAAGCTCATCTGCTTTTGAAATCGCGCGCGCATCCGCCGAACGCATCGACCAAGCACCACACTGTGCGGCAACGGAGCAACACTGGCAGTTGCAACGTGCCAATATTGATACTATTAATTATAAAAACATTAAGCGGAAACACCATGCACCATGCACCGACCATGCCGTGCTTAATGTAATTAAACGCAGACTGCAATCGCCGCAATAAAAGTGGCCAATGAACGCGAACGCCACTGTGTCGGCGCAGCGCACAAGCGTCGGTGCAGGACGACGGTGGTGGCGCCTGATGACTGCCCGATAAGCATAGTGTGGAAATTGATTTTGCAATTTTTTGCTATAGGTGGCTCTGTGCGACGTGTGGGTGCGCTCGCATTAATGCGAAAATTATTGGCCTGCGTGGAGATTTGGAAATGCGAATAAATTTTTTTAATAGCCATTCAATTGGCCATTTATGCAAATGCGAGAGCTTTACTGCAACACAACGGTCAATAAGTCAGTGCCGGCTTGTGTGAAAATGTTGACGTGAATGTTTGTGTGCCGCCAGTGTTAGTTAGTGTTGCCAATCATTTTAATAAATAAAATTTTAATAATTAGCTTGTTGGGACAATGAATGAGATTTGCATTTTGGCGGCGGCTACACAAAACGCTGGCGTAATGGTGATAATTGTGCCGTTGTCGACTGTTGCAAATATTGCAATGGTAATTATGCCAATGTTGTTGCTTTTTATTGTAAATTGTTGAAGCGGGGTTTCAATAGATTTCAAATGATTTATTTTATATATGTTGTCGAACTAAATGCACAAATGGAAACTGAAATATCTCGGAAAAAGCGAAATTACCAAACATTTCTTATGGCCATTTAACAACAGCAGCAGTTAGTAATACTCGAAAATTCCCACAGTTCTTAAGAGTTTTCTACTTATCCTCATCTCCTCTCGTAAAATACTTTATTATCTTCATTAACACTTTGGCGCCGAGAGCCAGACGCGAGAAGTCGATAAAATCCTTTTCTTGAAATTCAATATTCCTCCCCCCCTCTCATCAACTCGTCCACCACTTAAACCTGACACCTCCAAAACAAGCGCTAAACCAACTTCAGTCTTTAGAGTCTGCTCCCAGTGCCCATTCCAGCCACTCCCGGCCCGATTTTGCCCACTTGCCGCTGCTCACTTTGAAAATTTTCAACTTCTTGCATAAGTTATGAGCCACTGGATTCGCCTTCGTTTTGTGTTTGCTGTGGAAAAATTAATCCTTTATGCTGGCTCGATGCTGTCGCTGCTTCGGCATCTTCGCCATTCGTTTTCATCCGCAGGCGATGTCGGTGGCGCCAGTACCGCTGCGCACTCCAACATTTGACATGAAGACGTCATCCTTGCTTCTGGCTCTGCTTTTGCCGGCTCTAAGTGTTGCATGTGCTGATAATAATTGACTTTGTTGGCTTAAGTGGCAAATTGAAATACCATGTTCCTTGCTTGTTTCATAACTGCAGGCTCTGTTCGTTTCCCACATTCGGCAAAGTTCTGCTTTCTTTACATTGGCCTAACTTCTTAATTTCGATTGTTAAAGATGCCTTCAGTATATGGAGCAGCACATACGTATAGTATTTATATTGCACACTTCAATTATTTCGTCATCAAAAACGAACCATGTCTTAAAGACTGCTGTTGAAAAGCTGTTTACTGCATTCAATATTGAAATTTTCACTTTCAGCAAGAAACTATGTTGCTCGGCAACCACACAAATATGGCCAGGGCGCACGCCAACATTTATTAAATTAAGTTTTGAAGCTCTCATTGAAATGCGAAGAATTCATTCATACAGAAAAATGCCACAATGCCAGCGACCAGTGAGGCACATGAAGTACATAGCCCGAGAGAAATGTTAATATAAATCCAATCGGCCGTTGGCAATGACTCAGTGCTGGTATTTGGCTGCGTAAGTGGAGGTTGGAATGTTTGCTTGCTGGACTCTGGTCAAAGCATTTCATAAGTTGCTCACATGCCAATTCATTGCCTGCGGAGGTATGGCCGTTTATGTTAAGTAGCATTTGTGCAGACGCACAAAAAATTTCAAAGAGCTGCCAACCACTCCAATGCTCAAACTGCCTTTTGTTGAAAAGACAAAATAGTTGTAAGCATTTTTTCATTTGTTATTGTCATGGCAGCAGGTGAATTTCAATGGAACAAAGTAGCGAAATAGTCGAAGAAAGTTAGTGCTGCCAAGAGAAAAGTTGCCTTAGTAATAAAGTGTAAGTGCAACGCTGCTTCTTGGATGCAGAAATAGCTAAGCGCTTTCCTTCGTACACTTATGTGGTAGTGGAATTTGATTTGTGGCATGCAACTTTGCCGACAGCCACATCATCACATCTAAGCATCGCGGCAGCTGCGTTTGTGTGATGGTTGTTTCATAGAGTTGGTTGTTTCATAGAGTTTTTCGAAAGTATCGGAAACGTATTTTGGGAAATTTTTCTTATACTTACGATTTGACGCACCGTGAACTTGATGGTGTAAAAGCATTTGAAAATTATGATTGCTATAAGATGCCTACGTGAAACTAAAGTGGCAAGTGTTTTCATGAAAACTGCAGACTAGCAGCAAAGTTTAAATGTGTTGAAAAAAATACTAATAGTGGCAACGAGTTTTGGTGTTTATGTTTACTTTTGAAAAGCAATCAACTTGATTAAAAAAGTTCTTGCTTTTAGCTTGTGGTGGTGACATGTGAGAACTATGTTGCAATATAAGGGATCACTACGAAGAATCGAGCAATATAATTGGCATTATATGATAGAAGGAATAGGGAAAATGCAAAGAAGGAAAACACAAAAAACTGAAAAAGCCCAAAAAGAAAATTAATATAATGGAAGGAGTAAATATATAAAGACGGACTAACAATAAAAAGAGAAGAACGCAGCACATCCATTACCTCACCATTAATATCCATTAGCAATGTGTTTCCATCTTAAAACCAACCGAAAGCAGGAACAAGCCAACAAAAAGTACGTAATCGATCCCCAACGTCTCATTTAACGGTTTGCACCAGTCGCAACATAATTTAAAATATCCAGCAACCACACACAAGCACACACAGCCATCCCAAATGCATAAGAATGAACATGCACACTCGCATATACCAACACGGCTAATGGGCCAAAATCACTTTTAAGTCCATAACTACCGCTCATAAAGCAATTATCTGCATGTGGTCAGCGGTTAGCGCCGACAGCGGCGGCAGCAACACACTTGGCCAGTGGTTGGTGGCCGTGTTCTGCAGCTTGCAGTTGCAAGGATACGGAAAAGGATCAACATTAATTTTCGTTGGACTCAGCGCTTGTACCCCTTTAGGGTGATTAAAATATTGCACAGCTCTAAGCTCAAACACACAAACTTGGACACTGTATTTGATTTAGTGTTGTAATTGAAAAAATATACTGTTATATACACTTTTACGGCGCGTAACAACCACACTTGACTCTGAAGCCGACCTATTCGGACAAAAGTGTGTCCTCTTGTTGCTGTTGTGGCCTAACGAGCCAAAAAGCAATTACTTTGCATTGCGAATTAATTTCTCCAACGCCTTCTTAAGCCGTAACATACAACGCACTAAAGTCAAACGAGATACCAAAACAATATGAAAACTCATTTCGTTCATCTAACGCCGAGACGAGAGCAACGCTGGCAATTGTACGTACGAGTATTTGTTGCCATTTTAAGCTCACGTCCAACAAAAGTAAAAACTGCACATAGCCGCCGCAACTCATAACTCAATTTTAATTGAAGAAATCCCACTACACACACACTAGTTGAACTTACTCCCACCCTCACCCCCACACCCCTCAGTCGTTCACTAACACCGTGCACGCGTACACACAAACACACATTTGCACGCTTCCCCGCTGATAATTTTCTGCACTCGACTGATAACATTTAATTTAATGCCCGAGGTCAGCAATATTCCATTTATTATTGGATTAAATTCGGCAGCCACTTTTTGCGCCACTTGCAACTGCGTCCAACAGAATTCACTGATCCGCCGTCAGGATAACACTTTGCATACATTCAGAGGGTCGAGCAGAAGAGAGAAGTAGCTAGAAAGGAGTAGCGGCAAATAAATTTGTAAATCTCCGCTCTTCACTTTTCACCGCCACAAATTCCGGCCGAATACTTGGCTGCTCTTTACCTCCTTCATTTCTGATTTTTCCCGCCGCTCTGGTTTTTCGTTTTGCAGCGTTTAACATGGAAATTCATTTTTAGAACAATCCATCTTCTCGCATTTGAATATGTACGTATGTACTGGATCCCTTTTTGCATGGCAATTAAAAAAGAAATTCGAAAAACAAATAATGAAAAACAAAAAAGTAATATATCCTGTGCTCGACGCACATAAATCCAGGCGTTGGCCATTTGGATCGTAAGGGAGAGTCGGGGGCATTACGTATAGGCAAACAATATTTCTATGCCTACAAATTGTTCTGAAGTTTATAAAATAACTTAAAAAAAATAATATATATATTTTGCGATCATGAGTTCACATTTGTTCAATATGATTTTAGCACTTCATCGCTCAACACACATCCGAAAAATCCGCTTTGTCAAGGAATGTCCTGTTCTCCTACAAAAGTCGTACATGTCCAGCTGGCCAGTCTGCCATTTCTCGTTGCTGATGCTGCGCGGCCGACTTGACTAGACGACAGGAAATGTTTTTATGTTTCTTCTGGCAAATAAAACCAATGCAATGTGCGCATGAAATTTGCATGAGCCGTGAGCAGGCGCGTGCCAGGAGGGAGTGACGCTGCGGCTAAAATGTTCCTAATTTATTGGACAACATCTTGCACGCAACAAATGTTGGATGTTAAAATCTCGATTTTACAGAATTTGATTGTAAATTAAAAATCTGTGGTACGCACCCCTCGCTCAGCTGATCTCACCCTCTGACATTTTGTTGCCGTTGTAAACGACAACGACGACATGTTGCTTCTGTTGCAACTGTTGCCTGACGTCCGGTTCGTTTTAGTAGGACGGCGAACGTTCTGTTGCGTTTTTCAAAGAGGAGTGGCACAGTGACATGGGCCGTAGGATAAAAAACTGGCTACAAAATGCCCATAAGGGATTAACTGCAAATCGTTTTTTATGTTGACTGCCTGGTGTCACAACTTTCCCCTCTATCTTCGGGCTGTTTGTTGTTTGGCGGAATTTGTTGCTCCAAACTCGCTTAACTGTGTGGAGTTCTGTGAAGTATGTAAATTGTTTTTGCACGCTGGCCGCACAGCCTGCGACGGCAAGTTAGTAGCCACAGTTTAATGCTGTGTTGTTGTTGTCTGCTATTTTTTCCCATATTTTATGTGGTACTGAAGCCCTGCGAATGGCTGTGATTTTTAATGATTCCGTAATTGTTTTAGACGCTGCCACCAAATGAGAAAATTTCAGCATTGGCTTTGGCGAAAATGAAATTTAATATTTATGACGATTTTATGGTAAAATAACAACCGACATGTCATTGTTAATATAAATGACTATGCGTGTAGAATGATGGGATGCAATAAAGCCAAAAAATAATGTGAAACAACTGTTTGGCCTGGACACTTCATTTATTGTAATTGATTTGCTCCTGTTCCAACAGCCATTCCAGCTCAAGCAATATCATCCCTGAACATTCGCCAGCGGAAACAGCTGAATTCAACCGAACAATTTGCGCTTCCACTGGTCCTGCCACCACAACCACACACACCCACAGGTCCACTCAAATCGGAGAATTTATGCATGAAATTCGTGTGGCGTTTCAAAGGAAATTGAAACAAAAACCATACATTTTACAATTCCACATCCGACATGTTTGCCATGCCAGCGCCGTCTCCTGCTACTCCAACACCCATGCACTCACACCGAATTCCCAGCAGTGATAACAGCACCAAAGCGATAACTCGCAGACGGATATTTTCCACCATTCATGGTGCACTGGTGGCAAATAACAACAAAAACACCAACATTCTGGCAAGCCATTCCAACATTCCGGTTGTGGTGTAAATGGTAAACAAACCATAAATGGTTAATTCAATCATCTTTGTTTCAACACTGTTCGGCATTGTGCGCTTTGTTGTTGCTGCAGACTGCTGCGGACTTGAGTCGTGCATGCGGGTCTACGATACGGTGGTGCCAGCGTACGGCCATAAGCAAAGGCGGCAAAGAGTGTGGGTGCTAGTTTTCCACATTGATTTCCTTATAATCGGGTGTAGACTGCTCAGCCTTTGATTGCTTTCACACTCAATCAGATAACGACTTGAAATGGTTTCCATTTGCTTGGGTTCCATGTGTTGCTGCCGCACATATCAATGTGCGGCGTTGTTGGCGAGTTGGAATTGCAAATGTTTGGTATCGCAAGCAAACTTTCAACTAACAACAATTGTGTTACTGTTGTTGTTTTATGAGAGTTGGCCAGGAAATACGGGTGAAAGTAGTTTTTCGGTTTAGTTGTGGATATTGTGGTTGGAACAGGAATTTCCAAGCGAAAGTGATAGAAAAATTAAAACTCCAGCCCTTTATAATTATCAATATTTTTGTAATTACCTACTCTTAACAATGTCCAAAAAGCTGGAATTAAATTTTAATATATTTCACATTTATTTCGATTTTTCTATGAAAACATCACAATCAATCATCCCGATTTAGTTAGGCTAACAGAATACATAAAATAGAAACCCTCTGTACTAAAAAGTTGATGTTTATTACCAACTTACATCCTACACTCAGCACGCTCTCGAAATGTCTCAATTAAACTTGTGCAACAAATTAGTTACAGATTAGTGGTTCGTATGTCTGCGCACATACTTCCGCCCTTCAGGGCCGCTCGCTCGAGTCACATCAACTTGTTAAGCTTATTTATGTCTTCTACCAGTTTTCCGAGCACCCACACCACCAAACCACCACACCGTTTACTTCAGTTAGCGTCTCGGTATCTGTAACCCTTTTGTCGTCCATTCAAGCGGAACACATTAAATCGCATTTGTTTTGCCAGCTGCAACAATGGCCGCATATCCGTTCGCCCTTCATTTGGCTGATAAAATCGCGTCACATACGCGGTCGTCACACAATACCGGCAACAGCCACAAAGAAGTACCAGGCTCCATACATATCCTCGAGCTGCGTATGGCGAGCGGCCGCAAACTTTACCCAACACCGAGAGGCAAATTTGTTTCTCGCAGCAGCCAGCTGCCACATGTTCTCCGTGGTCCATTGGTTTGGTGCGGCGTTGTGCATCGTTTGGCCAAACTTCTTAATCGACACGGCCCGTTCAGCGACGCCCACTGCTCGGTGCAAGCAATGTTTGCGTTTGTCCTACGACGTTGCGCCGGAGTTTTAAGCTTCTTAACAATATTTCCCAAGTAAAAAGGAGTAAATCTTGAGAAACTTTTAGGCAAAGTTGGTGTGTTCATCGGTGTGCGGCGGTTGTCGCATTTGATTTAGTGCTCTTTGACCTCAGTTTAAATATAAACAACGTACCCCGTTCCGCGTGGAGCAGATGGGGCCGAACACCGAAATACTGTCGTCTTATTGAGTGCCAATGCTTTTATGTGGCGCAAATTTGCAACAGATTTTCCTGCTGTTTGTGCATTGTAAAGTCGTCGACTTGCCCGCCACAAACTAAGAACACCCAATGCTGCAAGTAAGTAAAACGCAGAAGCGGCAGTGCAAACTTTCCGCTCGGGTAAAGACATAAATGGGATTATGATCTTATCACGAGGCAGGCACGAACAGACAACCAAAAATTAAAACAACACCTCCAGGCGGCGAGTTGCAGCGGGAAGCTGTGTCCAAAAGACAAATAAGTTGCAACTTTCGTTTCAGCTTTTTTGAGATTTATTTCTTGAGGTTAGAATGGAGTTGGAGATATTCAGTGGTGGGATGGCACACTTTGAATTAATGCCGGACAATATCTGCCAGACTCCGTTGTCTGCGGGCATAAGCACCAAGACGGCTGGCTAGAAACCCTACTAAGGCTGCTCAAACTTCCCACGTTCTCAGATGTGCAAAAACTCCACTCGAACTCGTACTACAGAGAACACTTTAATTAAGAGCGGATTAGTTGGACATGGGTTCTGCGCTGCTGCTGCTCCAATAGTTCGAAAATGTCTTCTCGGCTGCCGACACTGGCGTCTGACGGCTTGATTTGCATCTGTGGTTTGCACATTAAATGAACTTTGCGCATTTATTTTCATAGGCCAGATTGCTTCTCCGGCCATTATCAAAGGAAAGTATACTCGTTGCAGTCACAAAAACCAGACGTCCCTCAAACCTGCATACACCCAGAACACCATTAAAATTTAATGTTTTTCATTCGAACACGAAAGATGCACCAGCGATCAGAGATTAGAATGTCGATTTTCGGGCAAATCACCTTCGGAAAATGCGCCAACTGCTGGATGTAAAGCATTTTTTCTTGTAATGACATAAGGAAGTTGTCGGCGTTTCCTTGATCAAATCAATTCTTAAATGTGCTGTCATTAAGTTTGCTGTGGTTATGCTGCTGGTTTTTGCCGCTCATGGCTTCTAAATTAAGTGTTCAGACATAGCCATTAGAATATGGCAAGTCATCAGCCGAAAAATCACTCCGCTGTTGCTGTACCTATTTTTCACTTTTTAAAATTGAGCATTCCTTCTGCTACTTCCTACACCCAGTTCATTTACGACTGCGCACGTTTTGTAATAAAAAATTAATCGCTACCGCAATTCGAGCAAATATTCCAATGCGCCACACGCCGAACATTAGTCCAACAGTCTGGCTCACCCACAGAAATTACGTTTCGTTGAAACGTCGATTCCTTTCGCAAAGGTGCTTACGTTGTCAAGTGGTGTGAAGTTGGTCGTTAGGCGTTTGCCTAGTTAGTTGGTTGGTTGGTTCGAGGCAACGAAAGACTGGTGTGAGCTGCAGACGCACTTCGAGCACGAATGAAGCCCTAACAATTGCCAATTGTCAATGAATCACAAACAAGATGTTCGCCTTATCCGCCATTTGCTTTTGCCGCAGCACAAAAGAGCAGAAAAATGCCACTATGCCCACTATTCCCATGCACATTAGCAGGAAAGGCAATTAATTCCCCAGCATGGAATGAAATCTAATTGCCCGTTAGGATGTCCCCTTCGTCCCCGCTTTGTTTTGCTTTGTCTTTATATTTTGTTAACTGCTGATTATAGCATTTGTTGCTCGAGGCTTTGAGGCTGGCGCTTCCTACTCCTACTTGTACACTGCGAGCCCAGGGTGGACGATGTTTATCTTTCGGTATTTTTTGCATCAGGAATTTTCTTATTTTCGCTGCGTGTGAATTAGCCATCGTCACCGCTGTTGTAGCAAATGTTTCCCAGCTGGTTCATAAAAAGAAATTAACGGCACTTCTTGTTTGTCCCAGCAAGTTTCTTGGCCGGACAGACCCCCGCGGATACATCCCACCCACTGTTGCAAATCGTTTAATGAGGTTGTAACTGCCGCATTTCTCACATAGAATAGCAGTAACAACAAGTACAATCGGAGAGTATAAACGACAATGAGTATAATGCACAGCAGGCTCATTCCTTCCTTAGTCTGGGACGCGATTGCTGCATTGCGACGTCATATGAAAAGAAAAGCTGGGAACACATTTGTGTATGTTCTTCTTCTTCTTGACTGGCACGACAGCCCGATTACGAAAAGCCTAGCTACCCGCAACCATCCATGTTGTGCGTGTGAATTTTTACAAGGTTGGAACAGCCCTACAGTTTATGCCGATTCCGAACGGCGAATGGGGAGCTTTTTCATAAGCAATTTTTACTCTCAGATTTTTGCCATTTCCTGCTGAACGGAAAGCCGCCGAAAGAAAAATTGTTGTTTTTCTTTTTTTCGGTGTTAACACAACGGAGTCTGGAACCTGGGTTCGAGCGTCGCATTTGACCCGCGGCCTAATGCACTAGCCAGCTGAGCTACGGCGGTGCTTTGTGTATGTAAAGTTACAAAAAAGATTAAGGCTGCTCATACGTTCTGGTGCATTCACAGAGCTTAACTCTTGAATCTCATTTCCCAGAATATGACATTTGTCGTATGTCGAACCATTGTGTCTCCAGCTTTATGGCAAAACGCTCGACTACAACTTGGTCAGCAGATTTCACTGCACTCCCTTCTAGTGTCCTCTTGCTTAAGACAACTTTATTGTTGCTGTTGGAAGTTAATTTTTTGCTCAATAGTTTTTGTCAAGTCATCCACAGCTGCGCAACGCCCGAGCAAACAGCGAAAGTAAGAAATAAATACAACGAGCAGGATAATGATAATGGCGCGTTGATAACATGGGATTTGAACGCATTAAATGAATTGGAATGGAACTACAATGCTGCAGAATCACTTGAATAAAAATTCAATAGCTGTTACGCACATCAACACCTTCTCTGCTACAGTTACAACGCATTAATAATGGACGAGAATGCAAAAGTTTACTTCTCTTCAAATTTTTTTTTGACCAAGGAATCGAGCACGAAAGTGATGCTGCAATATCAACAACAACTATTTATAATAACAACAACAATAACACTTAATAGATGGTGTCATTGTGGAGCACTGCCCTCGTTCTCTCTCATTCTAACCTCAACACCAACGAAAACGTTTCAAATTAATTGAGTTGTACTAGGTAGACCAGCCAGCCAGCGCACGTTGTGTTTCGGGTTAAATATTTGCAGTGCTTGATCTTTCCGGGCTCTAGTTGGCCCTCTGGGATTTGCCGTTCACTTAGACGAAGCCAGGTTCGAGCAGGTGTGGTGCAGTGCGGTCGACAAGAATGACCAGCCAACGGTCAACAGGAGCATTAAGTGGCGCGGAGCAACGGCAAACAGCAACTTGGCATATTTATGGCTATGTGCGCAACCATTGCATAAATCACTGATGGCTCAGGAGCTCGCAGTAGCCGGCGTCGGGAGCAGTAGTGAGCGCTGAGCACACGCTCATGTGCAAACGGACGCAGTGATGTAGCCGCAATTTATGTTATGCGATAAGTTGGTTAAATGAATGAAAGCCTGCAACAGTATTTTGATATGTAGAAAGAAGGAAAAAGACGTGAATAAAGTGTTATCAAGTTGAATGAAAATAACGTTAAAGGAGAGTGGGAAACTCGCCTTCGACTAACATTTTTTGGTTAGTTGGTGTTGGTGTTGATAAAGTTATACAACTTTAAAAGATTCGCTACTCTGCTTTCAATTTTAAAAAGGAGAGGTATCTGAAATTCTGTCATTGCGGAAGAAATTGTGAAACAAACGACGATATTAGATAAAACTGAAAAATCTGAAACTAACTAAATAGTTAGAGTGACTTGTGAAGCTATTCAAGAAAATTTTTTATTTTGAAGAGGTTTTTATTGAATAAAATATGGACATTTTTCTACTCTTGATAGTACATGCACAAACTTGCGTTTTTCACATTACTTTTCCCCTTTAAACAACTTTGTTATCTAAATTTATTGTCGCCAAATGCTTTTTATTCCTTAATTGTTATCAAAAATAATGTCACTCAAATTTGCATAAATGTGAGGTTTAAAAACTTTCGAGACTTGTAGCCAACCGACTTGGCCTTCAGCTCATCAACTGTCGCATCTCTTAATTATACGCCCGAGCGTTGCTATAAAAAATTTAAATTCTCTTACTTACTTTTCTTAATTATGCATGCAACATATCCTGCCACACCCGCCCTTTTCGTCAGGGAGCGAGTGTATGTTGTGCTGAGATTGTCGTTGCTGGATCAACGTGCATAAAAAGCGGTTAAAAGTTTGCTCCTGATGAACGAAATGCCACCATAACAAGCAACAGCCGACTCGAGTACAGAGACATGATTTCAAAACAGGATGGCACAAGCGCGACGGCAACGCACCACAAACGACTACTTCCGTTTCCCGTGCACGTCTTGCCGTGCAGAGAGCGCGAGCAGCAGTTGGAGATGGAAGTTGGAGTAGGAAGTTCATGTTAATCAGTTTATGATAATTATTTGTAACAAATTTGTGCGACTAACTGGAAGTGAAGGTGGAGTGCCGTCGGATGGAGGCGACGATAACAAAGGCCTTAAAATGCAAAATTAACATGCGGCACCGCTAACAGACGCGAACGCCAACAATTAAGACCAAACTCACAACAACCAACCAGCTGGGCATTCTACTCCCTCCTGTCTTTTCCTCGAGGTGGATTACCTAGAGCGCGACGTGCCAAACTTCAACTGCGATCTGCGTCGCTGACAAACGCAAACGGAAACGCCACTTTCATCGTAGCAACATTTTATATTTAAACAATTAAAATTTAAACTGGCGTTAAATTACGCAAGAATTAATGTTGTAGTGCTGCTTGGAAGAGGGCGACAGGCAAACGGATGTTGTAGGATGCGGGGCGAATAACTACTTTGTTTCATTTGTATTTATTTTAAGACGGCATTGAGCTATAATGATAGCTCAGTCGAATGGAAAACGTTTTCGGTTCAATGGTACATTTTACCACAGAAGAGAGTTTTAAGGGATTGCGTTGAATGTGGTTAAAATTATATATCATATCAAAATTTCTTGAATTCAGTTCTTAAAGTTTGTTAAACGAAAAGTACGAACTATTGTTTGTTTGATACTCTCCATTGTAGTTCATTTTAAGTAGGATATTCCATGATCTTGGAGTTATTTCTCACATCTCTGGAAACAAAAAATACTACTGTTTCTAGATCTATTTTACGGCGCTACTGTTGTTTGACTCTAAGTCAGCCAGTAAACAGTTTATTTGATATTTGTATGAATTTAATTTCTCACATCGAAGTAAAGCTGCTGATTACTTATAACTCATGCCACAGTGACATTCGTGAATGACATGGAGCTATGCTCAATTATTCATGAAAATTCGAGAAAGCGTAATGGAAACGCTACAGAAAGTTTTCGTTTACTTTAAGTAGCCTTCAAAGTAGAAAGTCACACTTGAAAGTTGATTGGCTGGCTGCCGTTTTGGCCTTTTCGATGGAGGTGATAGTTTTTCAGGATGAGATAAATATTTGAATTGAAATTAACCATGAAAACCACGTCAAGAAAATTCTTGCTTCCTCCCTGAAGAAGTTGTGATAGTTCTCAAAAGTTTTGACGCCAAAAACTTTACCTCAACTCACTCACACACCGAAGCACTCACGTTGACAATTAAAGAAATTAAGTTGCCACTTAAGCAAACTGTCAGTTTGACAGGCAGACATCTTGTTTAATGTTTGCATTATCAACAGTCTAACACCTTGGCGTATGCTCGCACGTACGTGTCCCTTCGTCGGAGTGTGTTTGTGTGTGGGTGTGTGTGTGTGTAGAGTGGCAGCGTGTACCTGCCACGTTATAAATGCCACTCATAATTAAATCAAATGTTTGTCTGCCGGTGCTGCGATAGCGATAGCTGCTTTTGGCAAAAGTTTCTCGCCTCGCGTGAAGCGGCGGCATTAATTTTCCGACGTGCATAAAACTACTCGCCTGCAGCCCCTTGGGGTTTTTTCGACTGCATACGGAACTGTGTGCTTTTCAGCCGAAATGAAGCGACTCTAGACTTTGTCTACCGCAGCGGTAACGCGACTTTATTCATTTCGAATTTTGCGGCAGTTTTATTGGGTTTGCAGTTGGCATCATTACCACTCGACGTCACGGTGATGCGGCAGCATTGCCTGCCCCGCCCCCCGAACATACGTGTTGCTATTGGCTTGGCATGCGAAGTAGACATTAGTCAGGAATTAAATGGGTTTCAGCTTGCCGGATCGTATTTATCAGAAGATTTGTGCATGTGTCGGCGGTACACTAGAACAACAATGTGTTTGTTTACTTAGTAGTGATGCTGAGTTTGATACCTTTTTCAATGTAACGGTGAGACTGACGAGGAAAGCCGGTTGGCGGTTAAATATGAGTCACATAAACTGTGGCAATGCCGAACGAAATGATTATAAAATTAAATTATTTAGCATTCCCCGCACTGGATACAAACAATTATGTTAAAAGCCTGTCACAGCTGAATGCTGCGAGCATTAGGAGTCGGCGGGATTAGCAAATGTATGTTAGTTATGGATATTAGATACGTTGCATATGTACATAAGTGCAGGAAATTAATAAATCGCACACCCACTTCAAAACTGACAGAACTCAAAATTTTTAATTTTCGGGTTTATATGTTAATACTATATATACAATACTATACAATGCATCTATCTACCAATAAGTATATTGTGCTGTTGTTAACTGTTGCCAAAATACAGTTAAGTCTCTCTTCTATCGAAAAGTTTGATGCTATTTGATCGCTGCAGCTCAATGCAACAGAGTCCTAATTCGATAATTGTGACACTTTTGACGAAATGCATTTTTGTTAAAGTTAATTTTAAGTAAAGTTGTGAAAATTTTAATAAATATTTTCAAATAAAAAATTTTTTTTTAGAATTTTCAAAATTTTTCAAAAATTTTCTAGTGTAAAACAAAAAAAAACTTTGTAACTTATCCCAAAGCATAATCTGTAGGAATTTTCTTCTAAATGATATATACGTTATTTTAAAAAAATTTTTATTCAGCTCAAAAAAATTAAAAATTTTGAGTTGTGTGTAACTTTTGCAGTGGGTGTGCGAAATATTAATTGATGTTATAAGGCTACTGAATTTGATTTGTTGTACAAAAATAGTACCCAGAATTTGCTTTAGCCGGTGGGCCATCTACATTGGAAGTAGATTTATGGCCGCCAACGTGCCTTTATCAAATACTACCCATGATGAGCACTCACCCACACACATATCGTTGTGCAGATATGTGCGCATCCTTGCCGTAGTCCTGGACAATACAATAGCATCGTTTGTAAATTAACACAATGGCAAAAGTTAACTGCCGTTTAAACCATTTAGCCAAAAAACACAAACGATTAATCTATAAACACATAAACAACATCAAAGGCCACGATTGCAGAGCAATAACAGGAACCCGATTGCTGCACAATCAAGCGCCCATAGAAAGTAAGGGCCCATAAAAATGCAAAAATGTTAAAAAATGTAACCAAAAACAGGACGCAAAACACGAATGCTGCAATAAGCCATTCAAAATCGATTCGAATCGGAATCGAAGCGCAAATTTCAAAGTGCAATGACAACGCAGTAGCCGATGGCAATGCTGACAAGCAGGAGCGTCGTTAGAGTCCAATGGAAAAGGGGACTTTTTCATACGTGGTTCTCCCACAGTAAAGAAACAATCTTTTTTAAGTGTGTCGGCAAATCGTGCACCAATCGTATTGAATACATTTCCAGATTCGTAAGGCCCTTTGCAAAGCCTCTTGGCAGTCAATCACTGACCAAAGGGAAATGCGGCCATGCTCTGCACACTGGTTTCCGCTGGAAAACGCGGCTATAAAACATGCGAACCCACTTCCCCGAGGCCAGAGCAACAACAGAGCCACCGCGAGCAACGTTCAGGACGCGGGAATGTGACCATTTGGAATTTATGAGTCGTCCGCTGTCGTCCGTACAATGGCGTCATTGGAACAGGCCGTGTAAGGACCATTTCCGGTGGCACTGGCAGTCCGTGTGTCCACTGTCCGCGTCACCGCTAAGCGATTCGGGAATTTGCATTTTCATTGCCATTTATTATTGAATACAAGTAAAAGCGCATAAAATGTATATCACTAGCAGCCAGCCGACCTTTGAGCAGGCCGCCTTCAAAGGCGACACATTGGCATTTGCGCACAGCTGTCGCTGCCATTGTAGGCGGCGGCCGTGAAGTTATAATGTTTCGCTGCCCACCTTGTCTGCGCTTTGCTTTTGCAATTTGCACAAGTGTTTGCATTTTTAATTTCCCCAGCAGCGCTGCAATGCAATTTCCTCCCCGACAATATGTTGGCAACGCAACAGCAAAAAAAATTGAAAATTTGTCCTCTCGTATATGCTTCGCTCGTTCTATGGTCGTTGACTTTTCAACGTTGGCTCGCCGTTGCGCATACTGTGAGAATAAACGAAAAAACATACATAAATGAAAAAAGGCACCAACGTTTCCAACTCTCCACTGGCTGCGTTAAAGACTCCCAACGGATCAAGGCATCAGGACGCCGGCGCGCATAAGTACACCTCGAAGAAAGCAGCAGCGGGCCAAGCGAGGCTGGCAAATATAAATCCCGGAAATATTTACACAACGTAGGCAGCAAGCGGAAATAACAAAATAAGCAAATTGTCTGGCAAAATAAAAATTACTTCCGCGCATAAGTGGAACGAGAAAATAGACCAAGAAAAATGAAAACGAAAAGTGGCAGTTGGAAAAATGCAAAGAAGCAGAAAATCTTCGCCGGACTTTTTCGTTTAAAAACCCCCACCTGCCAGCTTGCGGCACTTATTCGTTGACTTGGGTCAAATTCATGAATCCGTGCAGCAGAGTTGTTTGGTTTTCTTCACTCACCGAAGGCATCAATACCCTCGCCCTGCGTGTGCCGGCAGCAAGTGGCGCAAACCTGTTGATTTGTTTTATGCTCGAACTGGAAAAAGGCGAGATTGTTGACTTTTCAGCGCTGGTCTTTTTTCTTGGCGGCCTCGGCCTGAGTGGCAATAAATTATGCAGGATTAAATGGCATTAAAAAACACAAAATTACATTCATCGTTTACATTCATTGTGGCGGCAGTTGAGCGGCGCGTGGCCGGTAAATCGTCTTAAGCGCGGCTTAATGATTTACGACGTGGCTGACCAATTGCGCGATATTATCCCGAATCAATGACGAAGCTGCAGCAGGCACCAATGATAAGAAGCAATTTAAATCAGTGAAAAATTAATATAATATTATTTAATTTGTGGCACTTCTACCGTTACGAAATTTTATATAAAACAAGAAATTTTCAAGTTTTAGAATTCATAATGTTTAAAAACTTATGCAGCGCGTTTTCTGTCCTTCTCTCTGCCTTTACCGCCAACAGTTGGTTTTCCAATTGTGACCGATGTGAAAAATTGAATCAATAACAACGCTACTAATAACACTGAAACCATTTCAGTTGCTTTGATGTATTCACACATAACGATTCCACACACGCACACTCACGAATCGTCATTTATCATTCGCTCCTAATTTGTAAATAACATCCAACTCAATTGTGTGGTGTCTCGTATTCACCACAAAAACAAATTTGTAATATTTCTCGTTCATAAAGGATATTGAATTCTACCCTTAATTATATTTTAAACTTTTTCACAGCCTCAGTTACTGCCACTGTGTGATACATTTCACTTCAGCGTTCTGCAAGCTATTTGCCACTCGGAGTATTCACTTCAGGCGTGGTTTAGGTGGAACTATTCAAATCTTTAAACGATTTTCAATAAATTTAGATTGTTAATATATTTATTTTCGGCTAGTTAGTTTTATTTTCTATGATAATTAAATCGTTTGCGTTTTATTTAAGGTTTGTGCCAACATTTTTGAGTTCCCAAACGTTTGCCGACCTCTGATGTTACTCATTCATTTGGTTTCTTCGCTTCGAACGGCCGCATAGAAATAGAACATAAAACGCTTACAGCTCATTGCCTGCCACCCACAAATAATGACAATATATTCTGCACATCCACACGCATTCACCAAACTTCACACATACACACACAACGATCCCCTGTTGGCACATTCGTGCCGCTCAGTTCGGCATCTATTCTGGTAAATGTGTCGTTTTGTGTTGTTTTTCTGGTTTATTGGGCTAATTCAATAACCAGCCAAGCCAAAAACGACTACCACAAGCAGCATGTGTACAGCAGACACAAAAACAAACGGACAACAACAACAATAACAATAACAAGAAAACAAAAATAGCAACAGCCACATGCGATATCCATACAACACAATATCCTTGATGCGATATATGTGCGGCCGTGTTGCACACTAATGTATGCGCACTGCCATCAACAACATTCGCAGGCGGCACTGAAAAGGGCGAGAGGGGGACTCGAGAATGCATGGGTGTATTCGCCCACAGGATTTCCGTTTTAGATCATCGCTACGGCAAGCAGAGAGAACCATTTGAAAACGTAGACGCAGACGCTCATAGACGGCCACAGACAGTTCTCACTCAATCAGATAGCTTTGTGGTGTTGAGGCCACAGGAATTTCATGCTGGCGTGCCTTATCCGTTTGAGCTCAGAACTAGTGGGGGAAAAATGCAGGCTCGACAAAATGGGCAGTCGATAAAGCACAGGTGTTGGCACGGTGAGAAAATTCAATGCACATACTGATGTTTTTAAAATAGCTAATTTTGCAAGAGTAACGGCGGCACAGCACAATAATGTCCGCATTGACAATATTCCAAGGATATATTTAATACAAAGTTAACACAGTTTTGCATGTAGCAAATGTCGTACAGGCTCTCAGCAGAAAATAAATTTCCGCACTCACACATTGCCGGCATCTTCCCCACAAATGTTTTCGGTCCACTCACTCACATTACCCACATGCGGTTCAAACTGCTATCTGCGCGCCCTTCCTTCCGACGCACCATTCAGCTCCCACCTGACCGCCAGCCCTCAGTCTGCTGCCAGCTAAATGGTTGCAACATGAGTTTATAACTTTATCAGCATAACGACTCCATTATCCTTGTGTGTTGCCATTCTCTGCTGCCAACACACACGAGTCAACGCCGCTGCTGTGCTGGTGCTTGGTTGCCATTCTGGTTGCGGGTGCAGTTATCTGCTTGTTTTTGTGGCATTTAAAAATAACTTTAATGGAAAATTTATCGATCATATTTCGCACGGCATGCGGTCACCCATCCCTCGCTGCCTTTCACAGCACACTTCTTGCGGAGCTGATCCGAACCGGCAGATAACGTACGTCAAAAGGCATTTAACAGCAAGGATATCGGCGCTAAGCTGCTGAAGCGGGATTGTTCAAGAAAGGATAAGGCAGGCACTAAATCGTTTGCGTAACGATGAACAAGGATATTATGTGAGGCATGAAAGGATGTTAAGACGTGCTGTAGTTGTTTTCACTTCATTAGTTTTGATTTAAATACGCATCGGTTGGCGCCGTCACAAGCAATGCGATTTTTAAATAAACTTGAAATTGTAATTAAGCTAATGCAGAGCTGCAACAGCAGAGCCACAGCAACGGATCTGACTCCCTGACGCGCAACTTGGCCCCAGCACTTAACCTAATAATAGCCCCCATCTACTCCGGTCTCCGGAAGGGCCAATGTGTATTTCAAAAGTTTTGAAGAACTCTCATAAAGCTGACGCAGACGTCGTAGATAAAAAATTGAAAAAAAAACAAGGCCAATATGACAAAACACCACACCACACCTTTTCTGAATGCAAACAAATCTGCTTGGCCGCGAACTACGCGCGCAGCAAAGGAAGAAGGACCAGAAAGTTGCGCGCCACTTAAAGTGATCAAGAAGGATTCACAGTTTGTAAAATGACATTTTATGGCTCAAGAAAAGCAAAAATAAGTATTTACAGGGACGGGAGGCATTTTCCTTTTCATCTGCTTCAAAACGATGTGACCAGGCGAAAAACGAAAATTGTGGAAAGTGGCGATTTATTTCTCAACGTAGTCTCCTTTGAACTCGATACACTTGATCCAGCGATGCTCCAACTTCTTTAACCCGTCTGAAAAATACGTTTTCTGGAGGCCTCCCTGGCGGCGATAACCTCCTCATTCGAATCACATTTCTGCCCGGCGAGTGACTTTTTCAAGTTTGGAAACAAAAAGAAGTCACACGGGGCCAAATCTGAAGAATACGGTGGATGGGGCAGCTGTTCGTAACCTAATGCGACCAATTTGGCGAATCACCGACCGATATTTCTCTTTTTCCATTTTTCTAAAATCCGCGGACACGTTCGTTTCCACACGCGGTCAAAACAAAACTACAAATCCAATATGGCTGACAGTAGCCGTCTACGAGGATGTACTACACGATAGTAAATTTCTCTTACGATAGTGGCACCATCGGGCGGTGGGGCTAAGTACTTATCGGACTGCCCACGTATATGACGGAAAAACGAAGAAGAACAGAAATTTTTTGCTCTAAACATAGGTTAGATTAGGTTAGGTTATACTGGCTGCCACCAAGGCTACGGATAGAGCCTATTGTGTTTTTAGCAATGCCAGTCGGAGTTGCGCTTAGGTGTGATTATAGAAGTAATCTTTTAGGATACTCGTCGATCTTATATACTGCCTTGCATCGAGACCTGTTCTAGTCCTGCAGAATTCGGCGAGAACACATCTTTACGTGTGGATTTGGCTTTAATTGTTAGACGAGAAGAGAAGATCTGAAATTCTAGAAACGAGATTGCTGTCCGATCTTCCACAATCACAGCACGAAGTTCAATAATAATGCCGATTTTTGCGGCATAATTTTAAAAATGCTCTACCAAAAAACTAAACTTGGTCACCGCAGCTATCTGGTTGACGAAGACACAAAAAGGAATGCAGCACGAAGACAGAAAGGACCGAAATGACTCAAGGCGTTTGTGTCCTTGCAAACGCTTCGGCGTACACGCGTAAAGTGTACAAATCACACCCCATTATTCCCAACGCAATGAATAGCCCACACCGCCACCGACGTCGTCCCTTGCTCCCCCTGCTCCCCGCTGTGCTGTGCACTGCCAATGGGAAAAATGCCACAACGTCACTTTTTCACAGATTTTGAGCGGCTTATCGCGACTTCATTTGAATATTTTGCGATTTTTTTCTCATCTGCTCCAGCTGCCGCTGCTGGCTGCCGGCCGCCCTTCCTCTGCGCGTGCTTGTTTACTGCTTTACGATGAATGGCTGCGCGAGTGCTTTCGGCTTTCGCGATGGTTCTTAAGGATTTTTTATGCATTTGTTAATGTTGTAACGGAGATTTGGAGAGTATCTTTTAAATAAATGAAAACGCCAGCAACAATACTAAGTACAACAATAATAATAACAGCATTAGCAGCGCCGCTGAAGTGGCGGAGTGAGGGCGGTAACAAGCAGTAAACAAGCGCCATAATAACAATAATGAAAAGCTATTATAACGCCGTGGAAGTGGCGCAGGGCGCGAGTGCTGTCGGCGAGCGACGAGTGCCCGCGGATAGGCGAACGCACGCCGAGCATGAGCTGGTGCCACCAAGGGGCAAGTGAAAAATTACGTTCGAGACGGCGACTGGCGCGCGCTGGTGCCATTCAGAGCCATTTCAGCCTATTAGGCGCATTATCCGCGATACAAGTGTAGAGATTTGGCGCGAATTACAAGTCCGCCACGCTTCAACGAGCGTCTAAGCACAATTCGCAATTTATGCGCTCAGATGGCAAGCGTGCATTAGGTGGATACTCTTCGTAGAGGATTATTGAAAACATGCCGTTTTGTCGAAGGGAATTTCGCGAGCTTAGAATTAGATACACACAAATTTTGAACCATTTGTCGAATTTTTATTGCTTAATCATTTTCAGACCTTCCTTGTCTTCTCCTTGGCTTATCTAACTTACTCATAAACTGGATGTAAATACCGGAAATGGCATTAAATACTGTTCAGTCAACTTCCTTTCTGACGCATTCTGTAATGTTTTCAGCAAAATGTGCTCTGCCGAATAAAACAAAAGACAAATAAAATTTTATTTACTCCAAACCCCAAACGATTTCCTTCTCACTCCTCTCCCGGTTAGCAGCAACTTTGCAGACTTTCTTCATCTTCCGACGTTGGCGACTTTTGTTTTGGTTGTGTCGCGTTTTTCCGCTTTTATTTGTTAATTTTCCACAAAAACAAAAACCAAGTGCAAAATAAATTCAACAAAAATCCAGCGCTGCCGCAGTCGCGCGAGTCCCCACTTGACGTCAAGCACCACACTTGAACTTGGGCCACGGAGCAGTGCAAGTAGAAGACGTTCAGTAAAAACCGACAACTTTCACAGCTACGCTGCCGCATAAAAAATGCAAGGGAAACGCGGAAAAACAGCCGAAATGGCAAAAGGAAGGCACTGTGAAAGAAAAAACAAAGCGCACGCTCTCGCCAGGAATAACAATCATTAAATCGTTTGTTTATACTCATTTGGCGTGGAGCAAAACAAAGGCGCCAACAACGGCAGAGACAAAAGGAAAAACGAAATGAATTAGACAACTTAATTATGAATGAAGTGGAAAAGTGATGGGAAAAAGGCGGAAAACGCAGAACGGCTGTTTAAGAAAGCCAAGGAAGTGATCTGCGGGGACGGAGTGCAGGAAATGATGAAGTTAATTCTGAAACGAATTGGTCGGAAAATACAAGGAAGCGGTGTAAGGAGTATTATTTGTTGAATTTGTTTGCCAGCACACTGGGCACATGACACCGATAAACGGTTTATATGGTGACAATTTTTTCTGAATTCCAATTATTACCAAGGATTAAGATACTAAAATGTTGGTATTGGTATATAAGCTTCATGGGTTTGCCTATGTTGTCAAGGATTTTTGCAAAATGAAAGAATGAATTTTGTTAAACTGCGCGTGATTTCAAGAAAATCTTAATTACATATTAAGACTTTTGAGATTGTATAAAAGCGAATTTTAATATGTTTAATAAATTAGAAATTCGTAGTTAGTAGATTCGTAGCCGAACAAAAATTTGATTATATCTGCCTTTCTAGCATGGAAGTCGGTAATAATTCCTACGGTCTTACTGAGAGGAAAGCTACCGAAAGCATACCAAGTATATCAGTATAAAGTGAGCATCAAAATACAAATGTCTCGATAGGGAATATTTGTTGTGAACGAGCCTTAAATTGTTTTTGTTTTGTTGCTATGACATCTGTCAAGCATATTTAGTATACATCAAGTCATGGAACAAACAACATCATATTTTTTCATCGTGTTAAAAATGTCGAATTTCGTACCAGATAGTGATGATTTGCGGAAAGCATTAATTTTTTGTTTTCATTTGAAGAAAAGTGCTGCAGAGTCGCATCGAATGCTTGTCGAGGCATATGGAAAAGATGCAAAAGATGGTTTCAACGGTTCAGAAATAATGATTTTGATGTGAGAAATGAAGAACGTGGAAGACCACCAAAAAAGTTTGAAGACGCCGAATTGCAAACGATATTGGATAAAGATGACACTTTAAGTGAAAAGCAAATGGCAGAAATGTTAAATGTTGCACAAGCAACAATTTCTGTCCGTTTAAAAGCTATGGGAAAGATCCAAAAGTGTGGAAAATGGGTGCCACATGAATTGAATGAAAGGCAGATGGAAAACTGAAAAAGACACTTTTTTGCTTCAAAGACACGAAAGAAAATCAATTTTGCATCGAATTTTTACTGGCGATGAAAAATTGATCTATTTTAAGAATCCGAAATGGAAAAAATCATGGGTTAATCCGGGACAACCTTCAATATCGACTGCATGCGTTTGGTGGGACCATAGTGGCGTGGTGTATTACGAGTTGTTAAAATCTGGCGAAACCGTTAATACTGATCGCTCCCGACAACAAATGATCAATTTGAACCATGCATTGATCGAAAAACTACCAGAATGGGCCAGAAGACACGGCGAGGTAATTTTGCTCCATGACAATGCACCTGCACACAAAGCAAGACCGGTTCAGGATACAATCAAAGCACTTGGCTGGGAGCTACTACCCCTCCCGCTGTATTCACCAGACTTGGCTCCTTCCGACTACCATTTGTTTTCATCAATGGGACACGCATTGGCTGAGCACCACTTTGATTCCTACGAGGAAGTCGAAAATTGGGTGTCTGATTGGTTTGCTTCAATAGACAAACAATTTTATTGGCGCGGTGTCCACAAATTGCCTGAAAGATGGAAAAAATGCATGGCTAGCAATGGCCAATACTTTGAATAAAATGTTTTTTACTTTCCCATTAAAAATTAGTGTTTTTTCGCAAAAAAAGGCTCACTTCATTCTGTATTTTGGTGTTGGCTATCACGGAAAGAAATCTTTGATTGAATTAATGGCGAAGTTGACGGAGATATAACGGTAAGATGCAAAATGGAACTTCTACAAGAAGCTAACAGAAGAAGCACTGCATATGCAATGCCATGCAGCGAAGTGTTAAAGTCGTTTCAGGTTTCGTGAAATCACTTGCAACTGGTTATTGCATATATCGCACACGCACTACAAAAGTGACACAACTCAAAATTTTTAATTTTCGGGTTTATGTGTTAATACTGTGCACAATGCATGTATCTACCAATAAGCAAAAGCTCAGTATATTTTGTTGTTGTTAACTGTTGCAAAAATACAGTTAAGTCTCTCTTCATGTCCGAAGTTTGATGCTATTTGATCGCTGCAGCTCATTGCAAAAGAGTCCTAACTCAAATTGTGACAGTTTTGACGAAATAAATTTTTGTTGAAGTTAATTTTAACACGCATCCGTCGTTTGTGTCAATTTGACACAATTTCCGAATTCAAACTGTCATTGCGCCTTTATTTTTTCACGAAATCGAATGAGATTTTGGCTCACTGGCAAAACACAAACAAAAATAAACTTCCCCTCCCTTTTCCTTTTTAACTACTACTCATAGTTCAACTATACAAGGTTGTAGCAAGCCACCGGCTGATCGTTTATCGCTTTAGTCAAAATCGTCGGTGTCAGCAGTGGTGCGGTGTTGCCGCATCGGTTGAAATAAAAATACCTGACTGGAAACAACTGACCTGAGCACTTTTCCCGTTTTTTCACTCAAATACAGCACTGTCTGGCAACAATCACTTTTGTCTGTTTTCAGTTTCTCCCTCTTTCGTCGGAAAATATCAGCTGATTTTGACAGTAGCGATAAACAATCCTACCAACAAAATACATGTGGTTTTTGGTGTTGCGGGGATGCTATTACCTTGTTTATTGTGCCATGCTACTACTTTGCATTGATATTTTTTGATGTTTGTTTTTGATGATTTGACAAACGACTCTTTCGTAACTTTTTGTTAACGACGGATGCGTGTTAAGCAAGTTCTGACAATTTTAGTAGGTATATATTTTCAAATAAAAAAATTAATTTCGAGTTTTCAAAATTTTTCTTTCGACTTTTTAACTGTCATTTATAATTATAAAACTCAGCAAAAGTGACATAACTTAAAATAATTTTATTTGAAGCGTTAATAAAAATGCTTCCGATGATTGCGTAGGAACGATGAACAATAATTTTTTTATTATATTTTTCATATGACAGAATTGTTTTTTCATAACTTGATTTTAATTAATGAAAATAATAAAGTAAAAGAAGGTAAAGTACAAAATATATAACATATAGGAATAAGGTTAGTATACGTAATTGGAGAGGATTTAGGTGGTGCGCGGTGACGGCAAGCAACCACGTCAACAAATTTCCTAATTATTGAATTAAAATATCATCCAAACAGTCACAACTCAAAACTTTGGATTTCCTAGTGTAAAATAAAAACAAATTCTTGTAACTTATCCTAAAGCATAATCTGTAAGGATTTTCTACTGAACGGTCTATACGTTATTTAAAAAAAAATGTTTATTTAGCACAAAACCAGTTTTTTGCGTTTTCTGAAAAAACAACAATTTTGAGTTGTGTCACTTTTGTAGTGCGTATGCGATATAAAAGTTTGTATTTTTCCATTAAAAATTCTTGTAGAATCATGGTTCAAGTGCTCCTAACGGTTAAGGTAACAGAAGTTGACTTTTAGCTAAAGTTAGTTGTTAACAAAAAATACCATTTCGGAATGTGATTACTGAAAATTATTCCTCGTTCAAGGTATTGCCGTGTTGTTTGTTAAAAATATCCACTGTGTTTCATTTGCCTCATTAATTGTGCAAAAAACAAAAGGCATCAAAGTGTGGCGACTGCAGCTGTGTGAGTAAACCGGTTCTTAAAATAAATGCAAACAAAGGCAACGATAATGAGATTTACAAATAAAATTGGCGCACATTAAAACTTTTTCATTTCACAGCAAACAAAGAGCTTTCTTTGCTTTTTGGTTTTAATAGCAAATTCGAGACATTTCGGAAACCACTTACTTAGTATTGTCAGTGGCAAACCACAGTTCCATTCCCTAGACAGCCTTTAACATCGTTGAGTCTTTTTATTCCTGGAAAGTATTGCTTCGAAATATACAAAGGATTATCTTTTTTGAGAGATTTTTGAAACTGATTACTAATTTCTCCTTAACGAAATAATTGAGTACCAAATCAAGAAATTATGGCACTAGCCAATTTATAAAAAGTTGAAATTATAAAATTACATTTTTCTCAAATTATGAAAAATGATATTAACACATATGTCTGCCGCGTGTCCATTGCTCCATGTAATTTGTTAGCATTACCTACGCATATATGTACCACTTGTACATAAAATCAACCATTCTCATGTACGTGCAGTCATTTTATATATGTCTATCAGGTGGGTGGAGCTTGCGCGAATAAATGGCAACGCCTCCATGCAAACTTGTTGTTGCCCCAACAAAAGTCCCTATAAAAGCTTCCATTGCAGGAGGAGCTTTTGCGCGCTACAGCATTTGTTGGGTGAGTGCATAGCAAGTTTTTACGCAGAGGTATTAAGCAACCTGCTTTGCGAATAAAAACAAATTGAGTACATAAAGTGATTGTGCACATTAAACATTATGGACTGGATTATATACCTTCCTACATGCCTATGGTGACCAGAAAATGTAAAATAAGAATAGCAAGAATTTTTTAAAATCAAATAAGCAGCTTCTGCTTTAGTCAGGACATTTCTATTCGCTCAGTTTTCATACAGAAATATGTAAAAAGTACAGAAATAAGCGGAAAATATGGCCTCATTCAAATAAAACTGATGGTAAACACATTTTACATAAATTTATATGTATTGCACGGCATAGAGTTCAATCAAAGTTGCGTATACGCCAAGTAGGCAAAGAAATATCGCGTTGCTGTGTGAACAGATGAAGTTGTTGAAAATGAAAGAACGCTTTTTCATCTGAAATGCATTTCACATAAAAAGTCCATACATATGTATAGGTTTTAACGCTGCAAATTTTTTATGCAAACGCCCCACTCGATTAGTGGCCTTAATGGACCTAACAAGAACTCACAGCCAGACAAACACCCATTTATGAGCATCACAGCACAATCAAATTGACATAAATTCTTGCGTAAGTCAACAAGAGCAATAATCAGCACTGCAATAACAACAACCATAGAAGTAATAATAGCATCTCCGACAATTACAAATGCTCGGCAGGAAGATTAAACACCAGCAACAACGACAATGTCTGCAACTAACATGAATGATTTAACAAACAAATAAAACAAATAAACACATCACATCATGCTCGGCGTAAACGCACACATATGAGATATATGTACACAGAGACAAGACCACAAGATGCTGCCACAATCACCAACAACTCAACGCTCACATCTCAGTCAGTAGCTGTCGTAGAAGTCGTTGTTGCTCTGCGGCGAGCAACTTCTTGTAGCTTGTCAACAATTTCTTGTGTTGGAAAAGATGTTAAAACGCCTCTACATGCTGAGCTGCTCAAATGGTCGCCTTAAATGACATGAATGTTTGGGGCGTGAAGGACGTTTGTTGAAGGAGTAAATTGCAGGCATAGCCCACTTTTATATAGCTGCAGGAAGTGGAAGTGCTTCGTCATGATTTGCATACACAGTCAATGCGATGTGGTCGTGATAGTGATGTGATAATAGTGTGATGTGCTTATGATGTGTTAGAAAATATGAATCAAATGGTGAATTTACTGTGCAACACATAGTTGTTCTCTAACATTGCAATATTCTAGCTTCAATCATTATGAATATACTATATTTTTGTGATCTCAATTTAACAAATAAAGCAAGTGAGAAGAGGAGATGTGAGATCAAAGTTTTAAAATTTCATTCTGAACGCTGTCGTAGTAATGGCTTATCTGATTTTTTGTGTCTATAAATTAAACCGAGAGCTAAGGGGTTTGTTAGTTGCGCTTGATGACGAAACTCCTCATTGCTTTACTGAAATACTCCACTAATTTCAACAAAGTGGAGGTTTCGCGCAGTCATAGAGATTTAATCTAATTTCTCTGCAATCACAACAAATCGCATTTGCAAATCGTAATAAGCGAAATCCAAACCAACTGTCAGATCCAAATTTAAATCGAAATCAAGTTGATGCAATTATGTTCCGCATCGAGGCGCGTAATATAAATAACATTTCCATACACCTAACCCCACACCCACACCGTTTCGTTCATGTGCTGCCTTGGCAGTTAACGGAAACAACCGCCGAAATCGGTGGAGGCTTTGATTAGTAGATGAGCGTGCCTGCTCGAAACACCGGCAGCACGCGACCGAAAGGGTTCATGTGCACCCCGCAAGCTTCATTAAGCCTACTGGGGCGCAAGTAGATGTAATCTTTTTGGGAAATCTATGAAGTGCGCTTAAATTAATGAAGAAATAAAGACGCACGCCGCGGTAACGCTGGCAGCGGCACAGGAGGAAATGAGCAGCGCCCGAAGCGGCGCTGGTTTCTGTGTTTTGTGAAAAACCAGAAATTCAAATGCCGCACGATGGCTCCCCGGGGAGCGATAAAAATCGAATTAATAAGAGAACACAACTTAAATGGGCCGCCGAATGCCGAAAATGTCAATGCGCGTTGGAGTTGGAAGCATGTGGAAGTTGTGGCTTGGAAGAACAACAAATTAAGAGTTGGCAATGTATACAGAAATGAATTAAGCCTCAGGGCACACATGAATATGCAACATACGATTTTATGAAATGCCGTCAAGCTATTTGCTAATTGTAAGTAATTCTCTTAAAGCTGTTGCAATTTCTGTGCTTCACTATGAGGCAAATCTGCATTGTCTGTCCGCGTGTCCGTTGGTCAGCCCATCCGGCACGTAATTAATACATTTGAGTGTTTGTGACACTTGTACGCCACAGGTGTGTGCACTAATATCCATTTATACCCTGCAATGCATACACCCACATATACACAGACACACATACATAAATGTTCTTAATATAAGTAAATTATGACAAATGTCCTTGACAGTTCCCCTTCCACGCGTTGGCCTTTCTCACCGCACTTGGACACGCAGTCCAGCTCGTTTAACCCCTTCACGGGTGACAGCAAAATGTGGCAAAAGATAAATGTCGGTCGGTTCAGTATGACAAACGGAGCGCCGGTTGGCGAGGCGAGGCGAGGCGCAAGACGATTATGCGGGCATGTCGTATGCGGCAGCTGTAACTAACAGCAGTAAATATACAAACAAGCCCAACACTTACACATGTGTATATACATACACACACACACGAGCCCAAAACAAATTAGCCATTTAACACAGCAGCAACAGCGACAGTAACAACAAAAACAATAAAAACATATACCCATCGTGCAGCAAGTGTTGCCAAACAATTTGTTGTTGGTCCTGCTGTTGTAATGGTCGCTTTAGTTGTTATTGTTCCCTATTGTTGTTGTTGTTGTCGTTGTTTCTGCCACACTTTGTAGCTGTGTGTGCATAATTATTCAATTCAATTAATCCCTTTTACGCCTCTACGAGTGTTACGGTTGTTCGCATTGCTTCTTCTTCTTCGTCGGCATGTCCCAGCATTGTCATACGCCTGTCTGACGAGCATTCTCCATTTTGGTCGGCCATGTAATTGTCGTGTTGCATAAGTGCATGTGTGCGTGTGACAGATAATGATTGCCTTGACCGCTTGGAACGGCTGGCTTTCCAAACTTGCGAGCACATAATCCGTTTGCCAAAATGCCAACAAGTTATGTGAACCCAAAAAGTCCAAACACATTTCCAAATACAAATACAATGACACTGCAATAACA
Source organism: Melieria omissa (assembly GCA_963971225.1). NCBI lineage: Eukaryota > Metazoa > Arthropoda > Insecta > Diptera > Ulidiidae > Melieria > Melieria omissa. The sequence goes on along the minus strand of OZ020268.1, from coordinate 2,377,662 downwards.
ACGCTGCTTCACCGACGCCAGGAGAGATTTGTCCTCAGGCCGAGGAGGCGGCAAGCTTCCGCCGGAAGTTTTGACATTCTTCAAAAATTGTTCGGAACATTTGTAAACAGCAAAAGTTTAAGTATTTTTGTTTGGTTTACATTTTATGTCTGATCCCTTCCACCTTCTAAACGATTGGCATGAATTGTTGCGGAACAATTTAAAAAACAACTAACAAATGAAAATATTCGGCCACAGAAATTATTGTGTGGCAAAAATCTGGTCCGCAAACAGTATTATTTTTGATATACCGGCAGTTTGCCTTGGCCCTCATAGTCCTCCGCTATTCCCTTCTCTTGTTTCTATTTAACTTTGTTGTCATTTTAATTCACTTTTAAATTTCCGCTCATATTTGACTTCCGCTTCCGCTGGTCCCATGTTACTTTAGTTTCCAAAATAGCTTGCAGTCCTTGTTTGTCCATGGTAGACTGTCCACCCTCTCGACTTTGTTGTTGTTATTTGCCCTTACTTTTTTCGTAAAATTAAATTCTAACTACGACAATACAATTTGGCGTTGCCATTTTCGAAGAAATAAATAACTCAGCATAATCGTTGATGTACAAATGATAGAATGCAGCGCAGCCACAAGCCTCGTTCCTGCTGGACACGCATCCTCTCGTTTCGTCGCAAATTGTGGCATCCTTTCTCTTTATCATTTCCGCAATAAATTTCATTTCGCATTTCTATTATAACAGCAAACAATATATTTTTTTTATATTATAAATAGATTTTTACACATTTAGTTACTACAGGGGCCCACTTTGGTTATAAATCAAAAATATAAAACAAATCTTCCATTCCCTTACAACATGTGAATTAAATAGACAAACTAATACAAGCACAGCAAACAGAAACGAATAGTAACAAAGCATTCCTATGAGCTTTGCTGCATAAATGTGTTACATACATTTATGTATAACGTCGACCGGCTGGATCAGTTACCACTAACGTGCGCGTCCCCAATGCAATCTGCGCGCCGCGTACGTGCCGCACTCGCCGGCGCTGCATGCAAATGTGACTACATTAGAATTTTCAACAGCCAGAGCCACCGCAGGCAGTGTGTGTTTTACTTATGTGGCCACGCTAAGCAACCGCAATAAAAACATTTTTTATCTTTTGCATTTTTAAGCAAGAAAACTTCTTCCCTCTGCTACGATTTATTTATTTATTTTTTGTTCGCAACTCCTTGTCCTTCCAGGACACTGCGCGGTAAGCGGATTTCCGTCAAGTTTAACCTTTGACTTCACACATGCGCCCAGCATGTAGCGCTTCAGTTTTTGTGCGAATCGTTTGTCATTATTTAAATTCCTTTGTGACGTTTATCGCTCGCATGCGCGCATCTTAAATGATGATATCAGCTGTCATGTGTGAGAGTGTGGTGCGTGCGTGCGTGCGCCGAGTATGGCCGACTGGGGGGTAGATTAAATTAAATGGCAACCTCAACAAATCCGATGATAAATGATGGACAGCAGACACGCTTAAAGAGCCGAACCCGACCCAAGGCAGACATTGACACAGCATTGAGGACACAAACTCGATATAGACTTTCTTTGATATTGTCTTTTGCTCTGAAAAAAATTAACTATTAAATAAGTAGTACCAATAAAAGAAACAGTTTTTTCACAAAATCGGTTAGCCTCAAATCTGTTCTTTTCTACGGGTTTCTTAATTTTAATAACATTTTCACAAGTAATCACCGAGTGCATTCAACTCAGTCTTAAATTATCACCAATTGAATATTACTCCTCACAGTCTTATTTTGATGAGAATTAAGAGAGTGTATTTATCTATAGAATCTCTGTAATGCATATAATGTGTTAATTAGTGATTATATTCGTAAGAATTGCATACAACTCGTTAAATTCAAATTCTTTGCTTTTCATTATTACCCATCGACATAACAACAACATTAATGTCGGCATTACAAATTTGTAACAATTCTACCATAAAATCATATGAAAAACCATAAAATTTATCAAAATATTAACATCACAAACACTCATAACACCACTCGCACACGCACACACACACACTGACATGCGCACATGCATGCAGCCAGCACGCATTCAAGTCTTAATTACCTTTTCGGGTGCACTTTGGGTAGCCCAAACGGCAGTCAGGCAACCAGTTGGGCGGACTAGCTGGCAGGAAGTCAGGTCGCCTGTAACCGTTTTCATTCAGATTTGATGTTTTTGCGCCTTGTTTTTGGTAAGCAGAGCGACGTGTACGTTTAAATTAAATTACCAACACTTGAGCGCAAATTACGCATGTGTGGCACTTGAGGCGGCTGCGGCTGCGACGGCAACTCTTCAAGTGTGGGCGCATGCAAATGAAGGGTCACACTTATGCACACATATTCCTGTACCCATTCAGACACACACACACACTGGCAATTATTGTGCAAACGTACGAATGAATTTGGTTGAATGGTGTGAAAATATGCTGCCGCAACCATGGCGTGCCGTTGGTCGGTTGGGCGGCTGACTGGTTGGTTGGTTGGTTGTTGCTGCCACTTGATGTCAGCGCCAACGCGCCCATTGCGCCAAGTGCTGCCCAAAAAATTTTCCAAACATTCATGAATATCAAGCGGCAACTCTTCCCATCACCACTCAAATGCCATTTAAGTAAAATAATATGAAATATAATAATGTGAAATCTGTGGCACCGCACGACATTAACAGCAGTCATTACATTTGCCATTACGAGGCGAGCGCAAACCTAAGTGTTGCTTGTGTTACCGCAAAAATGTTCATGCTCCATTCTCATTCGTCGCCTGTGTGTGTGTGTGTTTGGGTGCGACTTTACACCTTTTGCCGCCTTTTGTCAACGTTTTAATGACAGCAATACCAACCGTAGTCCTTCGCTTCTCATCGCGCTGTTGCAACATTTTGAGATATCGTTGACATCGTTGGCTGACGGTGTCCGCCATCGTTTACATGAATATTCATGCTGTGCAAATGGGACTTTCTTATCTTTTTTATGTAATTGCTGGCATTTCGGAGCAGAGTTGAGGCCGCAGACTTTTAAATAGCAACATCATTTGTAACTTGTGAAAGAGAAAGATAAAATGCGAAAATGCAGCACTTGCGATTAATGATAAAAATAACGATGCCACTGAGGACAGGTAGGAAATTATATTAAGTCGAACTATTTTTTTTTTTAAGTATTTTTTTAAGGATTTACATATTTTATCAGGAATATAAAGTTTGGTATTTAAAAAAAAATTAAACACATTGAAGCTCTAAACAAAAAATTCAAAATTATACCTTTTCATTCCATACTTTACAACACTATAAAGTTTTCCCATTTAAGAATCCAAATTTTTTTATTAATTGTTCACTCCTCACTGGATCATAGGGCCTTACCAAAACAAGACTCTTCTCCATTTGTTTTTTGGTCAACCGCGACTTCTACTCCCTTGCGGGTTCCAGTCCAGTGCCATTCTCGTGATGCTGTCGGATGGTTTTCTTAGCGTATGACCTATCCATTTCCATTTTCTGCGTTTTATCTGCCTCAGAATGGGTTCCTCATTGGTAGTTTGTGCGAGAGGAGGCAGATGTCAGCGAAGTCCAAATCGTCGAGATGCCTGGTGAAGGTCCATCCGATGCCTCGTTGGTGCAGGGTGAGTTTTCTCATGACGTCGTCCAGTACGATGGCGAAGAGGAGAGGCGACAGGGGGCAGCCTGACTCCTGCGCTGGTAGTGAAAGAATCCAAATAATTTAAAATAAAAAAAAATCTTTTGTTCATTCTGTGTTCACCCAATTACCGACTTTGTATTGGACACAAATAATTAAATGCCACCGTTGGTAGACGTCATAAATTAGCAATAATTACAACAAGAGGGTGACATTAATGACCTCTTTAACCCCTTCTACGCCGCACACCGCGCTTTTTCAAAGACAAACACCGCTGCCTATTAGACAATTAATCCTTTTGATAGTAATTTATGACCATGTGTAATGCCAATTAGCGGCATTACAAATGCCAACTGCAGCAACAACAACAACAAACGCCGTGGAATCGGCAACGCGACCGCCTCTGATTGTAAGCAAATTCCGCGCAATTAACTGCACCTGATGACAAGCCCGCCAACCCACTCGTTGCGCCAAGCCGTCGAATTTCAAACACAAAATTACGCGCAACACATACGCGCAACATTAATCACAGCAACACGACGAGGCACTTTAGAGGCCAATACACCGAAAGAAAACATTCCTACACGCTGTAAGATTTCAGGCTCAAATGAATCGTTGCAAGGCAGCAATTACACAAAGTATATGTTGACCAAAAAGCATATACATCTTATGTTTTAATTTTATTTCTAATTTTTCCTAATGTTATCGCCTAGAAAGTTTCATATCAGTAGCAGTGAAGAAGTGTTGCCACAATTTTGTTCCTTGAAACTCGCCAGACTTTTGCCCATCATAATCCACCGCCCTGTACAGCAGTGCAGAATGTCGCTTCAAATTGCTGCAGCGGCTATCCTGCGGCACGTACTGCACAACCATTTCGAATATTTATGATGCGCCATTGCGATTTAGTAGACTTGAATGTAGCAGCTGGTTCGAACTGTTGAAGGCTTAGAACACCGAGCACGGCCAGCCACAATTTGCTGCTGGTCTTTTTATGTGAAATAAATTGTATTGAGGCAACTATAACTGTTCATGATACAAGTTCGCTGGTTGTACATTTCGTTTTTTGCAAGCAAATATTTTTGATATATCGCTGCTTGTCGGAAGCGTTTGGCGGCGATACTAAACAGCCGCTCACCTCAAGCAGCACAAATGGCCATTACTGCTCTAATGTCGACATTTTGGGTTTTGGTAATCAACGTACATAAGAGGGGAAAATATAAAATTACGTCTTGTTTTCATCACCGCGCCTCGAATTGCGCGAGCGTTTCTGCAATAAAATAAAATGTTCGCGAAATATTCCTCTTTATTGCCTGTGAAATTAGTATTTATGGGTCGCACATCGCCGGATAGGCACTCTGTCTCGGCGTGCAGACAGGAAGGAAAGCTGGCACATGCCGTGCGCTGACATTCCGATTCGTTTACTTTATGTGCCGTGATAGCAAATGCCCCCAGCTGCCGCGCTGCAGTGTATTTGCGGATATTAGAAATGATAAAAGTACCTGTAGCGATTGCAATAAAATTGAATTATGGCTTTTCGTATATGAAAAACGAACATTTCTGCAGTGCGCCGTGTGGCCATTGTTAACATTTCTAACATTTAATATTCATAATGTTCAGCGCAGTGAATCCGACTCAATTATGAAATTTCCCATTACCGAAACTTAACCTGATTTCAAATGCCAAAGTGTCATTTGGCAGCTCATTGGTAACGGTAGAAACGGCTTAGCGCGGACCTGCAATTAATTTGCATTTTAAAATTGCAACACTCAAAGCCCGAAGAAGGAAAATATCCAGCCGACGTGGAGGAACAGATTGCCATAATTACACTGGCTGCTGCTGCTGCTGTGGCGCGAGCGGCCGCCAGCACTTAGCACTGGGCTTAAAACTTTCTGCCGGCGCATTAAAAATGATGCCCATCGTGGGACGGCGGCCGCGCAAATAAGACGGCGAAACGGTTGTTGTTAATTTAGCAAAGTCTTCTTAAGCGGCTTCTTCCTTCCTCTTGGAGCATGCACTCTGCATGCTTAATGGTTTTTATGAGCTGCCACCAAAAGGGTTGAGTGCACGCTTCACTTGTGCGCGAATTAATGAAAATAAATTGTAATTTTTTTCGCATCGCCTGACCGAACGGGGCTGGAGCGGCAAGTTGCATGCAGCAGGGGTGATTTCTTTAATTTTCCACAAATGCGATTCTCTTGCTACGTGAGCGAAAAAGCGTTCAACAAATAAATCACAAACGGCTCAAGTTCGTAAATAACCACAGCCAGCGCTGCAGAGTAATTTCCATAATTAATTTCACTTCTTTCCGCTATTTTAACTTGTATTTTTTTCGTATAATGCAAATGGACTTTCCTTCTCTTCTCTCAGATAGCAAAGCAGGAAAACAACACAAGCAGACACCGCAAAGTGGGCATTCGTGGCACCAACCATTAATAATCAATTTTTAAATTCAAATTTACCACCAACAAAAATATGAAGACCAACACCGAGTTTCGAAAAAAAACTCAAGAGTCAACTGCAAACAAAGTCAACGGGCAAACAGGCTGCACACCAACGCATCCCCCGCCGCTGTGTGCTTTCAGGGTTGCGGCCGCTCGAATCGCGCTTTAATTAACCGCAATTATGTGGGGGCGCAAACAGCGGCGGCGCGGTATAAAAAATCACTGCCGACGTCTCTTAAATGAAAAATTAAAAAAACCGAAAACATAGTACAACAGGCGAAGAAAAGGAAAAAACACAATAAGCGTGAGTCAATAAAGCGCCAAAGCCAAATTGCGTGCTTATGGGCCCGCAGCCGACAGTCGACAGCCGCCCATGAGCGGCCAATGTCGAAATGATTTACCGTGCAAAATCGCTGTGCCTGCAGTATAGGGGAGTGGAATCGGAGAGTATCTTTGACCACAGCTGTCGCTGTTTACTTTGCGCTTAAGAGGTGGCAGTTCCTTTGACATCCTTAGCCGCACGCTGAGCGCATGCGGGTCTTCTTTGTTTGGTGTTTGTTTGTTGTTGTTTTTTTAACTTTTCTAATATAATTGCAAGTTTAAGCAATCTTTCAACTAGTGTCAATACAAAATTACTAAACATTAGTGGTGACGCCGAGAAAATAAGAACTGAAACATTATCTTTGCTGCAGGGTGCACTGAACCCGGTTTAAGGTAAACCATTGTAATGTAAGACAAGGAGTTTGTTTACTACGAGCGAACGTGAAGCGGCGGCCATATTATTGTGAGGTCTATGATTGGTTCAGGATGGATAAAATTTAATTTTGGATCAAAATTTAAGACGGTGAGAAACAGGGCATTTTTTAAGTAATACGAACGTGGCCAAATGGCCACGTAGTAGTCTGCCGTGGCCACGTAGTAATCATAATCTGGCCACAACCAATTTTTGAAATTCGTGAACAACACCCAACTGAAATAATGTCAGACATTTTCTAAACATATATGATTTCGCCAAAATGTCAAAAAATATATATGTAACTTGCTAACTCGAATGAAGGTTTTTGCGCAAATCGAAGAAATTTATCAACGAATGAATGGCAGTTCATCAAGTATATTGTCATTGAGGAATTTAGGTGGAAAAAAACATACGCACGACTTACGTTTGCTATATAAGTTCTACACGTGTTTAATGATTTTTGTCAGCATACCGTTAAGAATTTGTGGGCAAGTATATAACAAAGAGGATATGAAAAATATGGCATATAAAATCAAAAACCGCCATCTTTACGAAAAAACTTCCGAACGAAATCCCTCTCGGAGTACAAGCTAAAGCTGGCCTAGGGTCATATACAGCTGTACCTACTCCATTCAGTGCCACAAACATTCTCGAGTTTATGGTCTCATCTGAAGTTGACAGTCGGTGGTTTGATTTAATTTGATTATAATGAGAAATCACTTTTGTAACGGTCATGGAGTGAGGTGAAGTGACCAGTAATGAACACAACAGTTTTTGCAAGATTCCACATGTCAGTGGTATCAGTCGAAGCAGTTTATGAGTCATTTTTGCACCTTCGTCTGGAGTGTCGGGATCTCTGATTTCTTGGATTGCTTGCCAACAATCGCATATATTCGATGAAAACTCGGAAACATTTTCTTCTTGCGACGATATATTTCATGTCTTTGTTCTGACGATCAACACGTCCATCAATTTGTAAAGGCCCGCAATTAGCGGATTTGAGAGTTTCTCCAATTTTGTTCATCTCTAACTGTCCCACGATGTGAAGCATTTCAGCATAAACTGGATCTTTATAATGAAGACTTGACGTGGTAGGTTGAAAATCGTCAAGTTGAAAATCCCAGTTATTTGCATCATTTAGTTGTGCTTGTATTGATTTTGCACGTATTGTTGCAAGCGAACGAGCAGGCCACGATCGAGCTGTGGGTGTTTCCAACAAAGAATCATTGTAGACATCCAGGCATAATGAAATTAGATCATTCATAACAGCCGCACGATGTTTTTTCAGAGTATTGACCCATGGATGTTTTTCGAACAGTTGCTTATGTTATATAATTCAGTCGACTTTTGAGCTTCTGCTGCAATGGAGTGGACACTAGACTCAATGTGATCGACAATTCTCTTCAATTTTTGTTCCCCATCAACTCGAATTTCTTCAAAAGAGGAACTGTTTCTAATTAAAAAAATTTCAACAAATGGAATCGCCACAGCGCAAACGATTTTTTGTAAATTTAGCTTAAGATTTATAGTACTCAATAACATATTATATTTGAAACAAACACTTTTAACCCTGGCAGTGCATCGAATCGACAAACAAATGGCCTACTCTTTAAATAGGGCCAAAAATAACGATGCACTTCCAGGGTTAAACGAATTTCTGATAATTTTGTTTGCTCAACATATTTGTCCAGATTTCATTCACCATACGTTAAGTGCTCCAATTTGCTCCAAACCAATGTTCCTTGTTCACGCGTATAAATGTCGTAAAATCTCCTATTAACGTATAAAGTTTTCAGACTCACGCATGTACATATCTCGGTGGAGGAGCGGTTCGGGGGGGGGGGGGGGGGGCGGTCGAGGAGATATTTTCCGTTTGGGCCACCTAGTGAAAAATCCTTAAAAAAATGCCCTGGTGAGAAATGTCTATAGTAGCGACAACACTTTTTCTATTGAAATCAAACATACAACACTTCGATGATAATTCAAGGAGTCAATAGTGGTAAAACTTTACAACAATTTGAATATGCTGCTTGAGCTCGAACTGAGATTTTTTAGTTTCTAGGTCACAAGTCCAAATTAAATGCCATGAAAAATATGGAAGTAATAGATGAATATAGATGTAAAAAAAATGCAACAAATATGAATGCTTGCATATAGTCCTTCATGTGGTTACCAATTCAGAATCGATTTAAAATATTAAATATTAATCGATTTATAAAACATACTCAGTGAACAGTTAAAGTGGATGCGTAGTTCAGTGGAAGTTCGTAGATCTTCAAACTCAAAGTGGCGAAACTCTCATCGCGTATATAAATGAATTTAAAGAAAATATTCAATTTGTAAGGAGCGACAATGTTTCTTAAAATAAAGACGAATCAGCGTCAAAGTAAATGAAAGTAATAAATGCCAAGAAAATTGTTCGCAACGAGTTCATTGAATGCAGTGTTCATTCGGGTTCACGATTTATTCGAGTAGATAAACAATTAACTCACCCGTTATCGTTTCTCGCTCATCATAATCCTTTGAGCAATTTATTGCTTGAAAATTTCCACCCAACTCTGAATGTGCTCCCTATTATGTACCACCTCACCCGTTCCCCAACACAGGCCATCGCTGTCAATTGCACACTTGTGCAATCAAAGCAAATCAAACCCACCTCCAAAGCAAGCCAGGAAGAGTGAGCAGGCTATTAATTCGATTAATTACAATAATCAACGCCATGTCCAAGCCGGCCACCACTCCACTCTCCGAGCAATCACATCGCCGCCGTGTTTTCGGGCTAAATGACATATGCATGCAGGCTGGCTATGCACGAGAGACGTGGGTGGCGCGGCAGGCATTCTGGCAAAACAAATCAACAAATAGCCAGAGGCTGCACAAACTAATCACCCACAGCGTGTCGGCAATGTGTCTAAGGAGCCTTAAATAGCCATAACGAAACAACGGCACGAAAGGAATGAAACTGGCCGTCGCAATACGCACAAAAGGCGTCGGCACAATCGAAGAATAATGACAATGATCGATTTCCTAATATCTGTCATGTTTCGAACACATGCCGGACGGACAAAGGATGTAATGAACAACGCAGTAAGGGGTGGCGAATGCCAATGTTAAGAACACATTACGTAAGAGTCAGAACGAACAACAAATACTCGTACACTTAAATGCAATAATTTGCAGATCGCAGAACAATTAAGTTAAAGAAGCCCAAAAATGAACAGCAGCAACAGCTCAACGAGACGGAAGCAGCCCGGATCGAAATGCGGACAAGTAATGACAGCGAGCCAGCGTGTTGGGAACGGATTTGGCTAAACGCAGGCGGTGGAACTTGCACAGAGAACTTTTCGCCGCTGTCAGCTCGACACAAACACAAAGCGAAAACAATCAGGTTAATTTGGCGCCCGCTGAAACCCTGCGGCAGATAAATTAAGTCATTAGTTAGCTTGAATGTTTTTCCGCTGTTGTTGTTGGGGTGGGGGCGGTGGCAGTTGCCAAAGTGGAAAATAAATTGGTGAACGTTTGTTTTGAGATTAACCGCGATTAGAGTGTGTAACGCGAAAATGTAGCCAACTGCACGAACTCCTCGAAGCACACAACAGAAGCACAGCTGGCGGCGGAGGCTTCGACTATGTACCTATGAACTGTATGCGAATGTCTGTTTGGAGGGCATAGAAAAACTGAACACGAAACGTTGGCAAATGCGAGAATAATCGCCGTGGATTAAAAGTTTCATTGTATTCTGGGTGGCACGAATAATTTTAGCAGGAGCGAGAAAATCGAGATAAATTCGCTACAAATTTTTCGTAGACGATTTGAGATACTTTAAAATATATTCTTGGCCACAATTGATTAAAATTTTCTGGAGATGGGAATTTCAGTTTCGGAAAAAGGAAAAGTCTAAATAGGCGCTGGGTTATTAGTATCAGTTGAAGATTTTCTGAAAACTTTTTGGAACAAGATCAATTTCAAGAGATTCAATAAGGTACTCTGAGCTTATTCAACAAAAGCAGCTGATATCAACACAACAAATGATACAATTAGCTCATATTCCACGTAGTAAAACACTACCGAGCACATTTTTCTTTTTACACAAACACAGATGATATTATTTCTAACGTCAAGCAAAATCATACTTTTGTCAAAATCGGCAGCTCTAAGACTGTTCCAAAATTTGTTTAAATGAATGCTCATAAGATTTTCTTTCCCCTCATTGTTAAGTGTGCTGCAGTTTGTCAGTGCCCAAGCTGATTGATTTTGTTTTCTAGCTTTATCGCCGCTATCTTCATTCGAAAAATTTATATGCAACGCACAACCCTGCTTAATTGTGCTCTCAGATTAAAACAAAACACCACAAAAATTAAATCAAACCATGTCTGTGCGCAGACGGCTGAGTGACGGTGACTGAGACAAATAACAGTTCATTGCACGGCCGTCAGGACAAACCAGGTCCCATCTATCTGAATAAATCCCGATGTGGGAAAGAACTTGGCAGCGAATGCGTTGCGAATACCGACATTAGTTAGTCTGCATCTGATAACAAAAACAACGGTAAGTAACAATAGAAGCGCTACCACATATTTGTTTTTGCTGTAACTGTTATTGGACAACATACTACAAAAGCAACTGCAATACCAGCAAACCACCCGACGAACACCTCAACAAATATCAACCGTTACAGTCAAGAGAAACTGCAACATTCTTACGCTCACTCGCTCTCGTTCTCTTTTCGATTTACATAGTTTCACTGGCTGAGAAGAAGGCAACGGAAAACTCGTCCCAACGTGTTGCTTTATTTATTTTTTCTGTTTTCGGCGTGTTTCAACTTTTCTTATTGGAAGTTTTCCTCCAGTCGTAATGTAGAGAGAGGAGCGCTGAAGCGTATGTATGTCCTTGCAACAGAAGGCTCACAGCACGGTGCGACAAGGAGCGAGTGACAAGTGGGCGTCTACATTTTCATGCGCCAGTGTCTTCCGCTGGCAATTGGCCACACCTTTGTAGGGAGGAAGAAGCAACAAGGAGGGTTAAGTGACGGAGCAGCGAAGCCGAAGGAGGTAACAAAAAATAGTGAGAAGCACGCGGTTTTGTTTGAACTTTTTTGCGTAGGTAACACGTAGAGGGAATTAAAAAAAAACGATACATCAGACTTTAAAGTCATAGGTGCATTTGGCACTTAAAAAACGAGAGCAGGTGCTACGAAGGGACTGTTACAGTACTAAGTAAAAGTCAAAGAATAAACATTTAAATGCAATCTCTGCCATAAAAGTTGGCACACATCATTTCAAGAATATAATTATTCACTGAATCTCAAATGTAAACCACTGCTTTGGGCAAATGCAAATTAGATCCACTTCAAAATAAAACATTTAACTCATCATATTTCAGTGAAATGAAAAAATGCTGAACCCTTTTGTCGTAAGGGCCATTGACAACGCTTGGCGCGTCTACTCATATTTCCTCCACACTCGCTGTTCTGAACTGAGCGCCGCTTGAAGAACAGCATTTCGTCGACATCATCAAAGACATTCCTTACAAGGCAAACACCGCAAATTGTTGTCGTTTAATTGTCACAACATCGACAGCGGCAGCTGAGAATTTCGAAAATTTGCATAATTAAAACGCTGAAAGAGGTGAATGCAGCATATCAAAAATGTTCATTCCGCTGTACTTTCATTTAATTAAACTCAACGTGGAATTTGTCAAGTGCGTCTTTGATATTTCAAATATCATCAAATGCCGGCAGAGCCAGTAAGTAGGTGTAAGCGGGGTTGGTCATCGTTATGCAACAGAGTATGGCCGGAAAGAGGGGTGAGAGTACTAAAATTGTGATAAATTATAGTCTATAAATGTAAATCTAAATTTTAATTGAAGTAATTATTCACTACTTACAAAAAACGACACAAACACTGGAAAGAGTTAAAGAATAGCATATCTACCAGAAAGAATAAGAATAAGACTTCTATGAAAACTAAGAAGGTTATAATAATTAACCCTCATCCGACGTTCAAAAAAACTCACACATAAGATGTTCGGGTGATATTTCACCCATATGGTACTTTGCATTGTTTTAATGAATTTTTTGACCAATTATAATAAAAAATAATTTGTTATCTTTAATCTTTATTATCTTTGTTATCTTACAGATAAATAAGTTAACAAATTTGTCTCTTTTTTTTGCAATTAGGGCAACTAGGTTAGGTTAGGTTATTGTGTGCCTCTGTAAGAGACACACTCGAAGGCATATTATGAGACCCGTTGTGATATACCACAAATTTCACCCGTTTTTAAATGTGTATGTAATACTGTTTTTCGAATATATGTTACAGCACTCATTTCAATCGGATGGGGAAAGGGGGCAAGGAAGGGCAGTAGTTAACTAAAACTTTATATTCACCACAAGTATACTTTTTTTTAAGAATTGCAAGCAGAATACGCCTCTGGATCGTTTTTAATACCAATTAGCTATCTTCCAATAGTTCTTTTACTTTTTTACGCTCTGATTTTCTGACAAGGTTTGCAAAAATGGCTGTATTGAGATAAGAAGTCAGCATGAAGATTTTCCTTTCGCTAACGTTGCTCTACGCAAAATCTTTAGCTTTACTAAACTCAAATCTAAGTGTTCAAGATAAATTCGCCACTTGTACTTTTTGTACAAGCGATCCAGATGGAATCGACAGCAATTGGTTTTTCGCTTGACGGTATAGTTAGTGAACAATCAATTGGTCTTAAGTGTCAACTACTGCTTTTGACTTATTGTAAAACGATATAATTTCGGGTAATTTTTTGTCACCCACATATCCTGGTTATGATGAAAAGTGCTCAAAGGGGCATCTTCCTCTTGTTAACTTAGTGTGCCCTTTTCATAGGACGTACATAGCAGTTGTCGCTAAACCCACGTTTCTCATATATCTCTTATGGGTGTTAACGAGCTTCATTCTTGATTACAATCGTTACGTTCTTGGCGAATGGTTTTGTCACCGATAGAACGAAAAATTGGTCTACCTGTTGTGTAACTCTACAGATTATCAAGATATTCCCCATTCGACTTATAAACACCACTCAAAATTGAAATACCAAACTATGCCTGAATATCACCAACGCTGATCCATGCACTGCCAGAAACTAGCAAACCTTCAACATTAGTTTTGTGAGTTACTATCTTTAACATTGGTCTTCATTAGCATCTTTTATTACTGGAACACGACTTCAAGCATAACGAGTTATACCAACTTTAGTTGAAATAAAATAATTGGCTCCTGCTTTTCCTTTGAGTTCAGGAGGCCCATTGATCCATAAAAAGGTTTTGCCTATAAAAGCAGTTCAAAACTTCCAATCCACAGACGTAATCTTATGGCATTTTCTGTATGTGTTGCGTTGGATTTCTATACAATTTGTATATGGGTGAAATATCACCCGAACGTCGCCCACGTAACTTTTTTTGTAATCACCGTTATAATCAAATAATCAATATGTTGTAGATAAATTCTAAAACTTATATTGGTTTCCTACAAATACAAGAAACCTTAATCATTTTGATAAATATATAACAAAGTTATAGCATCTCAAAGTTGAAAATGGGTGAAAAATCACCCGAACGACGGATTAGGGTTAAGGGCTAAAGTTAGCAAATTAGCTAAAATTTGTTGCGGTACCACAAATAATAATAATGACAATACACGTCTGAAAGTAAAGGCAGAGTACAAGTTAGATAACTCTGATCTCTATTTCAGTCCGTTGCTGAGATCGCCAAGGACCCAAGGTCGGAACCTGTCACTTAAAGTCTTCAAAAACAGATCGAAGTTGCGACAATAGTCAATAAAAAAAATGCTGAGTCTGTAAGTTTGTATTATTTCTGAAGGAAAACTGGTTTTCTGCCTCAAGCGTAAATGTTTGATTTGATCGAATTTTTTTTCTCAAATCTTCTAGGTTTACTGTGTTCCTTGATTCAGGTTTCAATGACTCTGCTCATTGTTCTTAGTATATTTCTTCACCAAAGATGAGTTCAACATTTACCGAGAGTACCGTTACAAGTGCGTCCATTTTGCATTCAAATCGGCAACAATAAACTGTGGCCAAATAAGTTGTCAGTCGCTTGAAAGCCAATATGCATGAGTGTGTTCGTATTTGTGTTTGTGTACTCCGGTGTAACTTCGTCGGTGCCAATTGTTAGCAGTCAATCAGCCGCGCAATGTTGTGCGCTTCCGTTCGCTGCTCCGCTGTTGTGCTGCTGCCATTCAAGTTGGGTTGTTGACTTTTGTTTCGACAATCATTAATCACATGTTGCTGCATTGTTGCTGCCGTGGCAAAGCAATTGAGCCGATTTAAAATGTCACCGACGCTGTCAACCGTCATTTCTCCTGCAATTGTCAATAGCTCAATTGCTCTGACAGCCATTAAATCGCTTTGCACGGGATACATTATGTGCTTGTTACGCAAAAACAACAAATACAACAACAAAAACACTTACTGATTAATGACACTTCATATTTCTGCCTTTTGTATTGCTGTCCAACACTGCCTACCCGACGCACTGTCGCTGGATTTGCTGTGGAATTAAAATCGCAAGCAAAAGCGGCACAGCTTTATGATTAATGCAACTTTAAAATCAGCCAACAAAGGCAACCGCACCCCGCTCGAATTGTACCACATTTGTTCATTTCCAATTTTGACTTGGCTCCAACCACAAAGGGCCCTCCTCCACCTTCGCGAATCGCCCGGGCGACTATAAATTCTGCTTTTCTATTACAATTCGATAAGATCTTTTCAATATCCTCGACGAGCGTACAGTGTACGACGACTGACAACTGCGCAAACTTATTGGAAAACTATCGTAAAGTCGTCTCGCGGCGCCCCGCCACAGCCCCTCGCCAAAACCATAACAATAAAGCGAATTTCAGCAGCTCCGGCGGTTACGTGCACACATGTTTACGCCACTGCTATGGTGTGGTCGTCAATGCTCGAGTTTGTACGTTGCACCCTCCGGGCACTCCAAACACCGCAAGAAGTCTCGTCCTGCCTTATGCGACATTTGCCTGGAGGAGTGCTGGCATTGGGAGTGGGGCACAATATTTGTAACTTCTTATCAGCGCTTTTGTTTTATTACACTTGTTTCGAAATTGTCGTTGTTGTTGCTGCTGCTGGTTCTATCGAATCTTTTGTCTCGACTGCCATAACGAAGCCACCAGCAGCCAATATTGGCTGCTGCCCGGGGAAGAACACATTTCATCCCTGCCGAAGTGGGTGCGCCGCGCCGCTTTGTTTAGTGTCATAATCAGCATAATGCTTATGAAAATGTCATTTTACCACGCTATCAGTGATTTCCTTTAACGAATATCTGCAACTGTGTTATTCTTCGTGCTATTGTTTCAGTTGAAATAAAAACCATCGTTTAATTTATCATTTCGTGCAGGTTTTTACTGGCACGACTTTTATGCTCCGCCCTACAGAGTTCAGTCCAGAAAAAAGAATATTTAATAACGGAGATATGAATTTTATTAAATATCTAGCAGAGAAGTGCGAAAATACATCCAAAAGCCATTGACTTCAGTTGCTGTAGTTAGAGAACAGTCAGAGCATTCAACAAAGAAAAATGCATTGAATGAGTGAGACAGCAAAAAAATTGCTTTCCTAAACAAATTATAAAAGAGATTTATATTTCACAATATTCATTTTCCACTTCTTCGCGAATCAACTTTATTATTTTCCCACTAATTTATAACAGTTAAAAATTTCCTCATTATGCTGCCATTTTCAATAAAACACATCGCATTACATTATTTTTTGTTTAATATTTGTTTATTTAGTTTTTATAATAATATTATTTCATTATTTATATTATCTATTTTAATTTGTTCTGCTCCGCTTCAACGGCCTTTTCGTGTTCATTATGCAATATTTTGATTTGATTTGAATTCCATCATTTTGAAGTCTGCTTTTACATTCAATGCATCACACGTGGTGCGCTCACTGTTGCCTCCATGCCCACTTTTGCGAACTCTGAATAGTTTTGTAACTTTGGTTTTTCTCTTCAATGAGACCCGAATGTGCGTTTTTCACGTCTCGCTATTTTCATTTCAGTTAAGATTGTTTTGCGTTGGCCAGTTTAAAGCTGCGCACACACATTCACATTTGTATCGAATTGTTTATTTGTTTGTTTATGTAAACGTGCGCATGAAAATACATATTTCAGTTGTTCGATGGAATTGTTTTTCATATGTATATAGTAATTTTTTGTTTTCATATTGTAGAACATAAATTATGCTTACACGAATTTGTTTTATGATGCAATATTATTATCATTGTTACAATATTATTAAATACATTTGGAAAATACAACAAAGAACTTTAATGCGCTCTATTATTACAAATACAATACAGTTACAGACTTGCGTACGTTGAGTATGAAAAGTGCTTCACCTCAAGTTCAAATTCGAATGTGAATGGATTTCAGTTTCAGTTCGTACGCGTGAATTATGAACGTTTTTGTTTTGTTCTCGCTGTCGAAAACATTTTCAAACTACAAAATTTATTTAGCCTCACACTAAACTAAACTTAAAAAATAATCAACAATTTCAATTTAATTCACATCAGTTGAAAGGTGAGCAAGAATATCCCGTTTCAGCGATTTTTTGATTCCCTGAAACAAGCACTTGCTCGCTTTAGGTTTTGCATATTTACAGTGAATGCGTCGAAAGCGCATTGAATAAAGTTTAAAGTAAAAATTAAACACGAAACAATTAATGGAGCCATGACAAAACGTGAAATGTTTATAGTTAAACTGAAAATTATATGACATTAAAGTAAATTTACAATACATCGACATATTTAGACAAACTTCGGTGGGGATGACTAATGTTTTACGTTTCCTCTCCTTTTTTGCATTCATTTCTCCTTGCGTTTGTTCTGATTTTTTCGTTTATGTTATTCGTAAACAATTGTCTACACTCGGTTTTGCACCGGGGAAGATTTTTAAATTTCAAGTAAGTCAGATTTATACTTTAAACGCAGGTCAAATCAAATCATAGTAATTAATATTTTTAAAATGTTCAGTCAGCTTGGCCGATCCAAAATTAAATCATAAGTTTTTGGCACAACTTTTTCGTTAACATCATTATTAATTCTATTTTGCTGTCAAAATCAAATCAAGTCAAATTAATTTTACAAATCCAATAATAAATCCTAAATTAAACAAATCCTCTACATTGCACGTTAAAATATTTACAGATGACTTGTTGAATTTGGAAGAAAAAGAAATGTCTGTTAAATTTATGTCGTCTCAGAAATTCATTACAAGTTGAAAATGTGTCCCGATAAAACTAAAAGCCATTTTTATTGGGTGCTTTTCACTGACAGAACTGCTGTCCTAGCACGACCGTCAACTCTGGCCTACCCCGCCGCTGCCCATTCGCTCCAGCCCAGCGCTTGCTGTCGCTGCTGCCGCTTAGCAAAACTTCAGTCAGTTTCTGTCGTAGAATTTTCTTTGGTAGCGTTTGCAGCCGCCGTAGTAGCCGCTCATGCTCAGGGCTTTATTTTAGCTGGACGCGCCCAGTGAGTTCTTCATGTGTGCGGCGGCTGCGGCGGCAGCGGACTGCACGCCGAATGGCGAACTGCCGGCGCCCGTCTGCGGACCATTGTTGTTGTTGTGATCACCGGGAGTGCGCTGCCCGTTGGGACCACCGCCCGGGCCACCGGCGCCGCCGCCGCCCAGCAGCCCCCCCGCGCCGGTAGGCGAGCTCTGCCCAATGGAGTTGGCGTGCCGTTTCAACATCGGATGGTTGGCCATCGAGGCGAAGACCAAACGCTCCTCGTAGTCATATTCGCAAAGAATTTTATTCTCGCACAGATAGAAGCGATCGCCCACACAAAATCTGAAAGCAGAAGAATGAAAAGAATTTGAATAAATATCACAAAATGGAGTCAACATTTCACAGCGAAGGATTTAATCGTCCACCGAAAGGACATGCTAACTGCGGCAGAAACGTTTTACTTAGGCGCCAGAAAGAGGAAACGATTTTTCCACATGTGTGGCGCTCAAAAGCATCCGCCACAAGCAGCAATGCGGCGATTGCCTGAAACAAAGCACGAGTGCTCTGGTAAACGGTGCCGGAGTGGGAGACGGAAGTGGACGTACATTGTCTTGTCGCAGTGACAGTTGCAGATGCAAATGGCAACGATTCCACTGTGCCACTGACAGCCGGCGGAAGTTGTGGAAAAGTTTAACTTGCGACTTGTAGCAATCATTTCACTTATTCTGCTTGAGCAGTTCCACAGCTGCACAGACGCAAATAAATACATAACTGTGGGCTATGTTAATGTTCTTCAAAATGAAGAAGAAGTAAGGGACGATTTAAACGTAGGCGCAGAAAAAACGTTTCTTTATTTACAATAATTTCACTTGGATCAGAAAATATCCTCTAAACGTTGTTGTCAAAGTAATTTCAATATTATTTTTCGAGACCAAAACCATATACACGCAAAACACAAACACTCTGTACAGTATCTGTACCTGCGGCGGAATCTGTTTAACCAGCCAAGCTTACAAAGGACTTACACAAAATTTGACTTGTGATTTATGAAACGCTGCAACGTTGGCATTTCGGCGTTCGTTGTCGATTTGCTTCTGCCACAAAGCAAAACGATTGACAGTTTATTTGCAGCTTGGCTACACTTCATCCTCGACAACAGAAAAAACCAAAAATCGCGAACACTGCACCAAAAAATGTTTGTGTTTATCTTGCAAAACAAAAATCACAGAAATGCCACCGCTGCACCTGTGCCAGGGAAGCAGCAATGTCCTCGTGGCACTTGTGAGCGCTGAACATGTGTGCCAACAATGCGACAACCGACAACAGCAACAACAGCGCTCTTACAGCCAAATAAATGGAGGCGCACGCAAAAAATTGCCATCCATAAATTTGTAAAAAACCCATAGCAAGCAATACGTGCATAAAAAAACAAAAGCCAGAAGCGTACACATCCGACAAAAATGAAAAGCGAAAACATTTTGTGCCATAAGCTGCGGGCACTTTCGCCACTTGCCACTCCCACCAGCACACCGAAACTTACCCACACACACACACACACACAGAAGCGGACCGCAGTCGGCCGTCCCCGGCAATACGACAAGTAGCCAACCAGCAATGGCACACCAACTATAACATCAGCAGCAACAAGAACAACAACGACAACAATGTCAACCAGTTGGACATTCATATCAACACATCAAGCGCCAATATCGATGACGACAGGAAATTATGCAAACTTGAAGCCGAAAATAAAAACAAAAGCCGCCCGTCGTGTGCCGCCTTCTGTTTTATCGCTGCCCCCGTCTCGGCACTTTTGTGATTTTTCCACACTTTTTTGTGGCTGCAAGTGAAGGCCCGCATGTTAAATTAACACAAAACGTCACATTTCCGATAAAACAAAAGGCACAACAACAACACGTCTGGTCGACATGGTGTAAATTGCATGGTTCGATGATTTTTGGCAATTGAATTAATTTTTTAAAAATTGATTAGCAGCTCGTGGGCAGTGCGGCTTTCGACTGCGCCAGCAATGCGATTTCAGCGTCAATTGCTTTGCGTTTTTTTGCTCGTTGTGCAAACATACCACTGTGCGGCTTTGCCCTGGGCCTTTGCTCTCAAACAAAAAACAAACATTGCAAAATATTGGGGAAAAACAACGCGGCATTGTTTGCGCTCAAAATTTATAGAATAAATTTGGCTTTCTTTTTACGCTTTTTTCATGGCAATTGTTTTCTTGTGTTTTTTGCGCCGTTTTCGAGAGTTTTTGCAAGGAAATTGCGAATTTCCAATGCCAGCTTTTCAGCCATTTATCGACGAAGCCAAACACGCCCGCAACGACCCGGCTGCCGCACGTAGGCGATTTAAATATTTTATTTAGTGGAAAAGTGGAAATGCATTTTAAACGCACAACTCAGCCAATGAACCACACAGCGCCCAGTTATTCAGTGAGCGCGAAAAGCATTCGAACAATCCAACAGTCACGTTGGCCGGCGCGGGCGGCGCAGGCCGTGCGAATTATTAATGCATGCGTCCAATATTGTTTTTGCCGGAAAATTGTTAACAACAACAACTATCAATGCGGCAAACGGACATAACCCAAAAATATGCCGCACGAAATACTGGCACACACATACACCAACCAACGCCAGCGGAAACGGAAATGGAAATGCGGCCGTGGTAGCGGCGATGGCCACGAATGAAAATGAAAATCAGTAAAATGAAATTCCCCATTCATATGGCGTTAAAATTCTCTTGAGTGACATTTCAAGAATTGGCCAAATGCAATAAATTCAGCGATTTTCCATTAGTGCACCCATGGGCAGGGTGGAGCGGCACTGCTCTCGATCGGGTTGTGGGCGGCTCGACGCCGGAAAAAAATAGAAGTCAAAGTACGAAAAATGAAGCGGAGTGCGGCGGGGTTGCCAATTTATGCGAGTCCCCAAGCAGAAGGGTTGTTGCATAACAAATACGCATATTGTCGATGCCACAACCGACAACCCGCCAACCAACAAACAACAATCGTTTTTATGGCATTGCATACAATTTACCATTCATTGTTGTTGTGTATGGAAGTGATGCTTATTTGCTGGTTTATTGTATGTTTTGTTGTCATCGACGCTGTTGTTGTTGTTGTTTGTTATACAATAATAAAACTTAAACTGCCACTTTGGGTACTATTTGATGTTGGATTAAAAAAGGATTTGCCACACACTCAAGGACACCCAATGCAGCAGCAGTAGCAGTGTTCGCCGCAAGACTAGACGGGAAAAGTGAAATTGATGGTGAACGGGGGCCAGTAATTGGCAATAACAATACAATTTTTATATTATCGCAAACGAAAATCCCTAAATCTTTGTTGCGCTGGCACGTTCATAAATATTGACATAATAATTGAGAAAAACGAGAGCATTTAGGCTCCATGCAAGCCTCATTAAATGCTTCTTCGCGACACTAAACTCACCTATGGTTGCACTGCTGGCAGGCGAAACACTCCAAGTGGTAGACATTTGTACGCGCTCTCATCACCATCTCAAAGGCCGGAATGACTTTGTTGCAGGCAGCACAATAGCCAGTGTTGCCAAACAATCTGAAATCAAACAATTTGAATTAGTATCTCTTTGCAGTCATTCATACTGTATGTAGTTATGTTTGTATTGCAAAAGTTGTTGCTCAGTGTGACCAACTGCTCACCTCAAGTAGTCGCGCTTGCACAGCATTAGGTTGCCCTTTGTGTATAGCGTGGAGCCCACCTCACCCAGGCGGCAGTCGCAGCAGCCGCACTTGAGGCAATCTTCGTGCCACAGCATGTCCAGGGCGCGCAGCAAGTACCGGTCCTGAATGTGTTTGCCGCAACCAGCACATAATTGGTTGCTGTTGTTGTTGCTGCCATTGTTGTTGTTGTTGTTGACGGCACTCGAAATGCCGTTGTTGGCATTATTGCCGTTGTTGGCGTTCTGTGGATTGTTGGGACCCGTGTTGGGCTCCGTTTTCGTGATGTCCATAGTCATCATCTGCAAGTGAACAAATGTTGGGTGTTTTGCTTGAAAAGGGATTCGCTTTTTAATTTACGATATTATTTAAGTATGAATTGGCTAATCTAGAGCTAAATAAATCTGTACAATCGGTTAGCAAAACCCGAAAATTCAAATAAATAAACACAAGATTTATGAGCACATTTGTGTGTGTGTGTAGGTGTGTGTGTGTATTGTTAAAGGTTTTACGCCTAATAAATTATCAAAGTTGATGCTTGAAATTGCGCTTGAAAGAGTAGAGTAGACAACGGTGACGAAGGGAGGAAGGATTGCGCTTTGAAAAAGTCATCATGGATATAATTGCCGCCACTTGGCTCGGCGCTGGCTGTTGATGCGCCCAAGTAGCAGCCCGAACAACAACACAACACATGAAAAGGGTTGCCATTTGGCTATGCGGCACAAACGCAGGCGCGAGGGCGGAGTGACGCCGCGCGGCGCGTAAATTAAAATCAACCCATCAACGACGACGACGGCAACGGCACGTCTACCCGGGGTAATGAAAAGCCAAATAAAAACGCGAAA
This sequence comes from Melieria omissa, assembly GCA_963971225.1. Lineage (NCBI taxonomy): Eukaryota > Metazoa > Arthropoda > Insecta > Diptera > Ulidiidae > Melieria > Melieria omissa. The sequence continues at coordinate 2,354,735 of OZ020268.1, read as the reverse complement.
AACTTTTACCACGCACTTCCCGCTGGTTAAAGTTGACTTGAACGTGCGCCACTTTTTATGCCCGTTTTGAAATTAAAAAACGTGATGAAGGTAGCGCTCGCGCGTGTAATCATCTCGACAACTGGTGGTGCCGCGCGCCATCCGCTGCTCTCCTCATTCCCTTCTAGCCCTTCAGCTTATAGAGCGCGGCTGCGTTTGTGCACAGCATACAAAAGTTATAGTTGGAACTGGCTCGGCGGCCGGGCATCGTTTTTTCTCGCCTGACGCTGTTGCAGTCCATTCGTGCACAACAAGGATATTTTGTTGCAAATACTCGCAAAAATCACAAAAGTGACCATCAACAATACAAATACAAACACAAGCAGCAACAACAACAGTAGTGGTGAAACAGCAGCGGCAACATGGTGTCGCAGCGTCATATATCACCGACTTTCGACTCTGCTTCACCCCTCACTCCGTTACACCGCAGCCACATTAGCCCATCCAATGGCCGGTGGGTGTTGGCGGCCGCATGGAAATTGAGTTGGCAACACGCGGCAGCGCTGCTACGCCGCCGGTGCCGGTGCTGGTGTTGGTGCTTGTGCTGGTATTTGCCAAATCGCAAAGCTGCTCAACAAACGTCCACAAGAATTATTAGCGCTACTTGTGAAAACTCTTTGTTTTCCTGCTTCGCTGTTTTGCTTTCCTTTTCAGAGTTTACCTTGTTGTTGTTGTTATTTTCGTTGTTTTAGCTTCTCGTGCTGGAGTTTATGTTTGTTTTTGGATTGTCTCGAATGTTTCAAACGTGCCTGACTGATTTTTCGCCTCGGCTGGATTCGCTCGTGGAGGGCGACGAGAGGCAGCAGTTTCAAAGTTTTGCAACACAAAAAAACATTAAAAACTTTTGCATTGCCAGAATTGTTCCCGGTATGAGTAATTGGCATCAAAAGGCAACTGTAGACTGTAGCCAATGTTGAAAGCCTTGAACAAATTTTGTAAGTCAGAAGGCAGAATCGTTTGCGGTAAGAATGAAGAATGACACTCTATTCAATAAAATCAGAACAAGAAGTTGTAGGTGAGTTGGTAGAAAATGTGTGTTTTTTAGCCTTTCAACTGCGATCAGTTCAATTCGCCCCAAAAGCTCTTTGCCTAATTTCAGGCTTGATATCAAAATATAAAACTGCATGGAAATGTTAACAAGTCTTGCATACTTTTATGCGCAAAAGTTCAGAAGTACCAAACAATTTATGTACATAATAAAAGAGAATCATCAAGTTATTCAACCCGGAAGACAAAATTCATCGCTCGAAGAAAATGCATTGTTTCAATTATCAAATAGTTTTATTTTATTTTATTTTAATTTTGCTGTTTTCATATTTATGTTTTTAGACCTTCGGTTAAGAAACTGCACCGAGTTCATTAATCTAAAGTGGCGGCAAGGTGGAAAACTCAGCAACAACCGATTCTCACTTGAATTTCTGAAAAAGTAATTAAATGGAAACGAAAAAAAAGTGCTCCGCGCACTGGGCTTGTTCGGGAATTGAACCCGAGACCTCTCGCACCCGAAGCGAGAATCATACCACTAGACCAACAAGCCGATGTTTCTCTCGCTGCTACACTGCTCACTTCACGGCCGCTAAACAAACGAGTAGGCCAACCGATTGACCGCGTGGTGCGTGAGTGAGTCGGCGATTACGCAGCACAATCGAGTTAAGTCAGCCGCGGCGAACGAAGCGCACTGCGCTTCCACTGTGCGAACGGTGGCGACGCCAACTTCACCGATTCTATTTTTAGAGCTGTTGCGCATTTGCTGTTGTTGTTGCTTCGTCAGCAGCAAATATTGTATCGAATTGAAAAACATTGTAGTAATTAATGTTTATTAAGTTTACACACTTTGTGCAGCCGCCAATTTACGAGCTGTTCAATAACATTCGCTCACCCGTGTTGAAGCGCACAGACTTTGTGCTCTCGCTTTCGGTCTGACTTTGCGCCTGTTCGGTATGTGTGCGCGGCGCCGCAATGCTTGTAAATCACTTTGCGTTTGGGAGATAAGACTGCACAACATGAGCGAGCAGCAACAAAGAACAGAACAAAAAGCAGAAAGTGCGCGAGAGTGAGTACGGCTGATGTAATGCTTTAGGCAGCAGATGGCTCGAAGCCTCTTTAGCTCAGTGGTAGAGCACTGGTCTCGTAAACCAGGGGTCGTGAGTTCAAACCTCACAGGAGGCATGCTGGTCGGGACGTGGTCGTGTCCTGGATTTGAGCAGGAATGGATGCCCCGCGACTTTTTATTTGAAAGGGCAACAACTAGTAGAGAGTTAACGAGTTATAATGTCCAAAGAAATAATTAATTAATTGGCAACTTTAATTCCGCTTACGAGATAATACAACTCGTTTAAAATACTTCGAATGCAACAATTTCGAAATATTTCTCCTGCTAAAGAGTTTAAGTACAAAACATTTTCAAGTCAGTTTGAACAAGTTTTTGGAAGCACACATTTCTGAACTTACGAGGAGCCCAGCCTTGATTATTCACCCATTCTGAAAAGCTTCAGTTGTAAGGCTTCAAACAGATTTTCAAGCTACAAAGAGTGCGTCGATTAGTTTAGTTTTATATTAAACCGTTCAATATATTAACGAAAATTAAATTTTTCTTTTTCAAGCCACCCACCATTGTAACTAAAAATAGGGTAGAGAAGGCTTTGATGGACACTTTCATGCCGATAAGCTCGAAAATTTTAATTGCAAAAATCACCAAAAAAAAAGTATAGTTTGCAAAGAGAAGTGGAAGTGGAAGTGTCAATAAATTTGCAGCACATGCGGCCAGTCGGCCCGCCCGTCAGTCAGACAAGCCGCAGGAATTGCAGCAGCGGAATATTGCCAACACACATCAGGGCAGCAGCTGTGCCCATGTCCCGCGGTTACTCACGCAAGGATAAAGTCAAAATTCGCATTACGACTGCCAACACAAACACCAACATAAGCACCAACGCCAGCCACACGCGTGCAACGAAGAAAACGCAAAAAGCGCACAGCGAGTAGCAGGACAGCAGCGGCAGATACTGTGTCTTTTTATTCTCTCTTTGGGTGCATTGCCGAAGTGTTCGCAGGACATGTTGCAGCCCAGTGGCGTTGCAGTGCATGGCGCCAGCGCGTCCAACTTTATTATTTGTTTATGGCGCTTGCAGTTTCGTGCGGTTGCACGTTGCGGTGCTGTCGATGTTACTGGTGAGGCCGTGGGTAGGCGCAGCTCGTCAAAGTGAACAGCCATAGTCGGCCGACGCAGACAAAAACCAAAAATGAAGCGCATTGCTATCACACCAAATCAGCGATAAGCACGCTCGCCGCATCGCGACGCAACGCGAAGCGGCCCGCCATGCCATTCCATTGCCAAATCACAACAATTTTAATTGAGCGCGAAAATTGTTGCTGCCACAAAAATGTCAGAGAGAAAAAGCAAATAGCGCCGTTTGGCAACGGTAAAAAAAAAAACTGAAAACTGCCAACTGGAGGAAAAACTCGCAAAAATGTTTGTGCTTCTTGCAAAATTGCAAACCATTAAATTTAATTGAGTTGAGCCAGTTTGAATTTGAAAAGCGAGTCACTCGCACAGAGGAGGTCTTTAAACTCTTAATTGCCTATTAGCCAAATTGTTGTTGGCACTGACGAACGCCAAGCCAAACGCCAAATACTAATGCGCTGACGCAGAGTCGGCAACTGGCGGCCGACAACTCGCCAGCGTGGTGTCGCCGAGCGGCGCCGTGGAGCGTCCGAAATGTCCGAAATAACGTTAATAAACCATTAAAATTTACACTTTTGGTGCATGAGCGCGACAACGCCAAGCGTGGCTTTCAAGAAATTGCTGGCTCAACGAGGCGGCGCAATAAATTGGCCAAAATGGTTAACTTAATTAGTGGCTTATGAGCTCTTATTAAGTTGGGCATTCGGCGTTAATGGTGAAGGTGCGGGGGTCAAGTAAGGTGTCGGCAGCAGCACTTGGTGCACTCGGATCAAGCCACGCAGATGGTAAAGAAAGAAAACCTGTGAGCAGTTGTAAAAGCACTGACAAGACACGAAATGCTGTCCGAACTTGCATACTTAACTGCAAGTTGACATTCAAATTAGCCCATTAGTCCAAGTGTGATTTTTGCTCTTAAATTGCTCTGGAAAGTGGTCCAAAAAGTATTATTTTTTTTAAATTATGTTACACATTCGGCGCTGAGTATTTGAATTAAAATATTGATGTTCAAATATAACAATTTTAAACTTTTGCCAACTGAATTTCGCTTTCATCTCCAAAGCGTTTTCAATTTTATTCTATGCATTTATAATTATACAAATACATTGTTTTGCGCTGACACATGAACATAGAATTGATTAGAAATTTTAAATTCGCACACTAACAATGATTCCCGAAACAGCAACAAAAATTTCAAAACATACTTGTGCGCTGCATGGCGAGTGTGGATAGTGCAACATTTCCGGTCCATTGCCCATTGCAGTGCGGCTGAACCTTTCGATTTCCACTTCGACTGCAGCCAATTCGAGCCGAAAGTAACAAAACAATTACAGCCGCGCACACACATCGGCACATATTGGCTAATGAAAAGCCGATTCTTGGTCACTTTCGGAATGGAGTTGGTCAAAATTGGGCCGCAGTGTCAGCTTGAATGGAATTTTTGGTTGAGCAGTGCGGCGAGTCAACCGAGGACTGAGGCAGGGCGGCGTGTGCGCCCATATCGAGTTACGAACGATTTCCGCCGCGTTAAATTTACATAAAGTGATTTGATTTGATTTTGATTGAATTTTTATGAGGCGCGCTCAATTGCAGCCGGCACAGCAGCGTCGCCGCGGCCGATGATGTTGGCCGAAACAATATACAGCACAGCCGGGCCAAAACGGCGGATGGCGACTGGACTGGACGAACGCGAAAAGTCATTTCCGCCCGCTACTGGACAGCGCTCGAAATTGAGGGCGAGCAACGTGAATTGAAATTGGCGCAGTGTGTGAGCTTTAAAATTGTCACCGACCAGTGCGAGTGGGTGTGGTGGGCGCGGAGAAGAGGCCGCGGACAGCGGACGACGAGTGAAATGACGCACATTTATGACAGTATGGAAATTGCGAGTGAAATTTCATAAACGGACACAGAGCATCCGTGCAGCATTTGGCGGCCGAAACCAATTTGAATCAATTGCACGAGCGGTAAAAGTATGCATGAGTATGTGCGCTGCGCATAAACTGCATAAAACCGCGAAATTTTCAGTACACCCACCCACACACACACACTCGCATGCAAATCCGCACGCAAACAGACAACGCCACATTCCGGCGCCGGGTATCGCATGCGCCGGGTCACAGATGGCGCTACGAAATTCCAGATTATGCTTCCCGCTGCATGCTCTGCACACAACTGTGGTTTCGCATTTCTATCGACGCATTTCTGTGTGCGTGCGGGTGAGTGCGGCCGGCTGATTTGTTTGTTTGCCCATTTGATTTAACGCATATGAACATTTTCCTGCGCGAAAGTATAATGGAAAATTTCGTAATTTGTCATAAATCTGCGCAAACTGCTGCTGCAGCATTATTTGTTTTCCAATTCAATTTAGTGGCCGAATAAAAACAAAAACAAAGCATTTGTGAAAGTAATTGATTTCGTTGTGGCAGGAATGGGGTGCAGTCAGTCAGTTGTCTTGTGGTGTCCTTTTCTGCATGAAATATGAGAATTGCATCGGAATGCTTCGACCAGCACAAATGAAAATTGCCTAAGGAATGAACCAATATTTTAGAAGAACGAACGGCACCTTCTCTCCAAAGCCTAACTATTTCTCCCCGGAATCCTACACAAGGCATCGCGTCCAAGCATGTCAATGTGTCCGATAGTTGACGTTTACTCGGCGGCAATTTAAGTAAGCGCAACTGCCGCATGAAGCACAATCATAGCTCGGCAAGCATTCGGTCGGCACTCAGCAGTTATTGCCACTTGCAATGATCGCTTGCAATGTCAGCGATTTCTGTGCACCCTTCTTTGGCCTTAACTTTAGCTTTGTGCTGAGCTTCTCAGCCAACAACAATTTCCCATTCATATTCAATCAAAACGGCCCATTATCGAGCAGTTCGCTGAAGGCAACCATCAGCAGCAACCAGCGAACAGCAGCAATGGGCAGCCGCGACGCGCAACCGTTGCCCGCTTCAATTACTTAATTTACGATAATTTGTCGCTGTGTTTGGACTCGCTTTGCTTGGCTGCCACTATTGTCAACGCGACTGTCATGCGGTGGCATGGCGGCTGCTGACAGCTGTTTTGGATTGAGCGCAGCAACCGTGCCAACAGCAACAAATCGTGCAATAGCACAACGTTTGTTTTTTCAAATTCTACATTTGCTCTATTGTTTGTGTTGTTGTTTTTTCCTCAACCAACAATAAGTATTTGTTGTTATTGTCGAGCAACAGTAAATGGCAACTAATTGAATGAAAAAAAAACAACAACAACAACAGCAACACTCAGCATTAACGACTGCAATGACAAAAGTTGTAGCAGCAGCAGCGGCAGCAGCATCATCATCGGCATCGAACAACAACAACAACACACTTGGCGCACGTATGCATGTTGTTATTGCTGTTGTCATTGCCGCCATCGCCATCATTAGTCGCAAGTTAGCTTGGAAAATTAACTTTGATTGTGCCCCGTTGTTGTTGCTTGATGATATTTTTCCTTCATTTTATTTCAATTGGTTTTTACTTTTTTTACTCTTTACTTATTTTATATTTGTTGCACTGTTATGCTGCAGTAGCATAAAAATCCAAAATGCATACGAACCGTTTAAATGCTCAACTGTCAGCTGTGGACTGCCGTGTCTGCCGCTGCGCTCGGATGTCATCAATTGCTGGTTGCCGGCTGCCGGTTGCCGTTCAGCCGCCAACCGTTGCCGTTTTTCGTTCGACGTTTATTTGTCGCTGTGTTCCGTGCAGTTGTTGTTGCATTTTGTTGCTTTTTATGTGCATTTGGCATTTGTGTGGCAATTGTCAGTAAATTTATAATTGAACAAACGCGATTTTGACAGATTTCAGCGATAATAATGCAGTTGCTGGCGCTGTTGATGCTGCTGCAACGGACAATCACAGCGCAGTGCAGCCAGCAACCGGCCGCCGCAATTGTAAATCATAATCATGTGTAATATTTTCAATAATGGGCAATTATCGCCGACAGTTGCAGTTTCCGTTTGGCAGCAACTGCAACTGTTGCCTGTGCCGCCACGCTGCTGCACTAAGGAAATTCTATTGCCACCAGCAACCGGTCGCCGCCGTGGCAATAACTCGCTTAATTGCAACTCCTGCTGCTGTCGTTGCCACTGTTTGGATCGACTACGTTATTGGTGCTGCTCCACTATGTCGGAGAAGAAGAAGAAGAAAATGTTTTCCCCATATACATATCTCCTACTTCAACACAACAGCAACAACAACTCCAACTTGCAAATACCATTTGCTCGAAAAAACAAAAACACCAACCGTCGGAAGCCCGACTTCGACGGCCCGTATCCAGCGGCCGTTTGTCGCGCCGCGCGGTTTGTGCATGTGAGTCACGTTGTCGGGCGGCAGTTGGCGCGTCGCTGGGCCACTTGCGCGCTTCGGCATAATTAATTCCACATTTGCTGCATCGATTTATGTAAAATACAACTTTTATGAAAATAAAATAACTCAGCACTCTTATTACTGCTGCCACAATAACAACAATCAATTGCAACAACACAAATCACAGTGACATGCGGGTGCTACGTGCGACTTCGCAGGCGCACGTAGTGCCACATAAATTCGAGCAGTTCACCGAGTCGAAAAATAGCACTTCATTCGCGCTGTCTGACGTACGGCACGCACCTGTCAGCGCAACGATGCCTCGGCGCCGAAAAATATGCAAAATTAATTAATTGCCAATTATTGCACTTAAACGCGATTGAAATCAAATCAAATTAAATCCTCTGGTTATGTGTCACGCTATTTGACGTCCTTTACCGTACACGAATTTCTGGTGCCATAACACTGAAAACGTGGTCAAGGGTTCTTATGCGTATTATGATGATCGAAATAAATGGGCAGCATTCGCGAAGGTTGCAAGAGTTTTTCGCACTTTTAATTCATTTTTCTTTTCTTTTCATTTCATTTCATTTCATTTCTTTTCTTCTTCAGGTTATAATCGACTTTGATTTTCCTAGTTGATAACTATTCATTTTTCATCAATCACTCAACGTAAGTCAATCAAGTACGAAAGGGGTATGTTCTGACGGCGAGTTCGCTGCATCTCCCCTATATTTGCCACACGTGCTTAGCAACGTTTCGCAAGTGTCATATTTTCTGTCGGTAGCTACCTACGAACGTCAACAGCGTGTAAAATAATTAAAACGCGACGATTTCGTTGTCTCGTTGTCTACAGTGTTGAAAATTCGACACCACAACGCGGTCGCCTCAACGCACCCCCAATTACATCGACTTCCTTCCCCTCTCCGTCGCAATCATTTTCATGCACCCTTCGGCAGCCATCACTCGACATGCAGCTGTTGCCGGCATTTCGATAGCGACAGCTTCAACCGAAAATCGTGTTTTCCGCCGCTGACGCGCCAATGTTGCCGGCACTGCTGTCGATGCTGCGCTGTTGTTGCTGTTGGCGTTTGTCATACGAAACTCACCACTAATTAGTGTCATTACACACGGTCCGCATGACGCTGCGACAATTCGCCATTACCCGTGCGGGGACAACACACACAAATTGCCACTCCACGCATATGCCGCCAACAAAAACAACAGCAACAACATCGCTAGCATGCGACAGACGCACCGACACCAACAGCAGCAATTCCACGACTATTAAAACTGGGCCGAAGGGAAATGGGTGGACGCCATTAAATGCGCAACGCTGTCAGCTTTTTTGCCGGAAATCGCACACGCTTGCATACTTTTAGGCATTTGAAGCGCTTCAAAGCCCTCACACATGCCAATCCATGCTGTGATTTGCAGCAATTCGTTAATGTTGTTATTGTTGCTTTTCGACGCCACTTGAGGTTGCCGAGGAAAGCGGTGCGAAAAATCTCGCCATTGCAACTGTACCTCGAATTACGCAATGCGCCTGCGAAGCTCGAAACGCAGTGCCGACTATGCATTTGCGTTGCAAATTCACGGCAACGTAATGAGATTGCAACACCGTCTGTTGGCCAATAATGCGCATTCAGCGCATTAGGTGGCACAGCCGCCGAAGCTTAACACGACCGTAGACTGTCAACTTTCTGCCGGGGGCGCTTCGACATCCATTCCATCAATGGTCCAAGCTCAAAGAGAGCTTTAAAATTTGAACACCACAAATAGGGTTTCCGATCGCAAGGAACAATTGGAACACAATTTCATGCAGTTTCTCAATCTATATGAAGTAACTTCATCACTGTATTTTTTCATTCGCGTTCTCTTTTTAATTCTCAAATTCAATTTAATTTCGAGAATTCGAAGTGCCACGGTGCGCTTTTTGTGGTTTCAAGTCAAAGTCGTTGGTAACTCTAAAAGCTCATGTTGCCTTTTTATTGCCATTCCCACATTCCAAATTAATTATCAGCGAAAATAAACCAACAACCCGGGGCTACGACTAGACAATCAACCAGCCTACCAACTAGTCAACAACCCTCCCGTCCAAACGTCCGGCACATTCATCAAAAATGACATAAAATTACACCTGTGCTGGCAGGCCGGCAAATTCTGTGGACAACATGTAAGGTGCTCATTGGCAATTACCACATAAAGCCACACACAACCCCGCCAACACCGCCCACAGCTCAGCTTCAAGAAATCGGAAATCGTGCGCGAAAGCCTAAAAGAATGCAATCGTTCCTCTAGTTCGCCTCTCACACGCCACGCCAACTGCAGCAACTGGCGAAACCGCATTGCCGTCTGCGAAACAATTTCGAGTAACAAACTTCCGTTAAATGGCGTGCAATACGGCAATCTGACCCTCACACCCCGCGCGCCGCTTTGCTCGCAGACATGCCGGCACGGCACACGCGTTGCAGTTCGGAGCCTCAACCACGGAGGTTAAAAAGGGTTTAAGTCGTCGCAGCGGTAACACGAAACCGCGTAAAACGGCATAATTAAGGCACTCGCCGTCGTCCATTGGCCGCTGGCGCAGCTGGAGGACCGTATCGCTAGTTAACGGACTAAACTGTGAAACCAGCCGAGGCCACGAAGCTAACCGGTGGTCAAAAGGGAAATTATTATTATTATAAAGTGGACACGGAAAATCTGAATATTGATTGCCGTTAATGAGACACACTCGATGGGGGCAGTGGCCAGTGGCCACTGGCAGCGACCGTCGAAGTGTTGGAGCGGAGCCGCAATTACGTTGAGCAAATGAAGGGAACGAACGTACTTAGTTGCCGCGGTCGAACACTAACTGCGAATTACGGTGGCAATAAAACTAACAGCGGGTGGTGGCGCTGGCCAGTGAGTAGTCGCGATGGAGTGGAAGGATGTTGTTGTTGGCGGCGGAAACGGAAATACAATTGCGCAACACGCAGTCAACAGCCAGCACTGCTGTGGCGAACGAACCAACGTGTGCACTTGAGTAAATATTGAAATTCTTCTGCTGCTTATTAATGCGGCGCGAATATTCAGCACAAATATATGGCAGGGTTCTGTAGCGAATAAAGGATTTAAATGTAACAAAATGCGGTCGTCCATATTCAGTAGTTCACAACGTGAAATTCAAGTCGTGTTTTGTATTTCGTTTGCATTGCAGAATAGGGAGCGAGAAGAGGGGAGGAAAGTTACGCGAAAGCTCGGCAATAAAATGTAATTTAAAAAACAAATGTGCAGGGCTTCAGTGAAAACAATTAAACAGAACTACAGCACAACGTACAAGGGAAAACCTTGGCCGGGACTTGTGGTCTGGCCACGTTCAGCTCGCCCACGGCAGGCCGCGTGCACGCGTGTTCGAGCAAACAGTAAAAACTGGCATAGAAAAGTATAAATAAGTGAATTCATTTTTAATTTTTTCCATAAAAATGCAAACGAAGACTTTTGACGACAAATGTCGCTGTGGCCACTGGACGTCGGCCACCACAACCGCGAGTGGGGAGAAGCAACGCGACAGGGCAAACGTACAGCAAAATGTAAGCAATGACGTGAAGGTCTTCGGAGGGGAGGAGGCGATATGCGAAAGTTTGCATTAAACAACAACAGCGGAACATTTTTATTTATTGTAAAAAAAAACTCTGCACGGTTTTTTGCAGCTCTAAAATGTCGGAAATAATGGTCGGTGGCCGTGTTTTTCGCTTGTTTCACGATTTTTTTGCTTATGAAATTAGTCACTTGACCGCCCGCCATGCACAATTTTCTTTGTGTGCTTTTTGAAAAGCAGAAACAGAATGAAACGAGATTTATTCCTCCGTGCCTTTTCTTTGGGTGGGGCAGCAAAATGGAATTGTTTCAAATAACTGCTATATGGCTTTCTGAGTTCCATGAAAAGTGTGTGCTGCAATTTCAAATTTGAAGTTTTGTTTACGATTCGCTAAAACTGAACTGGCCTTGGTAGTCCAACAGGTTCAACAGATAGTCCAACAACCCGCTGGGTTCTCAATACCAGAGGCCTTAGGTTATGGCTGATGAAACACTCGCCCACTTCGAAAATTGTTGCCGAAAACCACCGTTAGGGTTCGGCGATAAACTGTAGGTCCCGTTCCCGCACCCGTTTGAAGTGTGTATTGATCAAAAAACATTGTTGCATACACATTTCAAACGGGTGGAAGTTGTGGTATCACAACGTAAGTAGAGGCGTAAGTGTGTCCCATACGAGTGCAGAGGCAGCCACTACAACCTACCTACCTACCCACGCTATAACTGAGACATTCTAACAATTTTCAAGAACAGTTAATAAATTTCCTAAAAATTGTCCTAAATACTTTCAACGAAATCGCCTTCACTAAGGAAAAATCCAATTCATGTTGAAGTTCAATTCGTATTGTCGCAAACTCGTCTGCAATCTGTTTCGAGGGCTCCATTACCGTGATTTATCCATCAGCCACTCGTTCTAATCCCAACAACAGCAAAGCACAATGAACAGCCACACGTCCGTGTCGGAATCCTCACACTTGACTGTCACTTTCGGCATCAACGACACCAGCAACAACTTTATCGACAACATGTTGTCAACAGCATTTTACAGGCAACAACACTTCTAATAGCTGACAACAAAAGCTTATTGTTGGCATCGTTTACACACGCGTTCATAGCCCCCCCACACACACACACACGCATCCACGCACGCACACAGCTCACAAGTGCTGCCACTTCATAACCCATCAAATCTATATTGTTGTTTTTGTGTTCGTTTTTTACTAAAATTTATTGCCGGTCGCCTCCACTTCCTCGCGAGGAAGCAAAAAATATAAAAATGTGGTGCCGCCACCCCACTGCCGCCCGGCTCGAATAAAGCGCGCGAGGGTGACACATGTCGTCGATTGGTATTTATGGGCGTTTAAGTGTTCTCACATTTTCCATTTTTATTTCGCTCGGCTTCGTTTTATTTCAGTCCGTTTCGTTTCGTTTCACGTGCAATTGACAGCAATGTCAACTTCGGATGCCTTCGATCTGGCAGCATGTCGCTGCAGCAGCTTGGCGCGGCCTTTGTTGGTTTCCACTATGCACCGAAGCATTCTCGGTGCTTTCTTCGCCACTTGTAACCACTTTTTCTCCTCGAACTCCATTCGGCGCAGCACTCGAGCGGCTGATGCGACAAGCGCGTCTCCGCACGTCACGGCAGCATTTGTCTCAGCAACTTTACGCTGCCGCCACTTCCAGTGCCAGTGTTGCCATTGTTGCCGCTGCTCCGCGCCCCAGCCACCCCTTCCATCGACAAAGTCCGTTACACTGCGCTCGGCTCGCCAAATCGACGTGAATTCAATTCAATCCAATTCAATTCCTCACTCATGTTTAACACATCGCTGGAATTTTTATTAAGTTGTTGACTACAGTTGTTGCCCATGCGCCCGCCGCACACGGCAGCTGTTGGCGTATTTTGCGCGCTGCTGCCTATTCTTGTTGCGGCAGCGGCTTTCCTGTTGTTGTCGGGTAAGTTTTCTACGTAAACAATTACGACAAATTGCGCTTTTATGGAGTTCGAACTTCAGTCGCAGCCACATGCCAAACGGTGGCACAAATTGTCCGCCTGGTCATACCTACAGCGCGCATTCCGCCGCAAGCCGCGGCATGCGTGATGTGCGTAAAGTGGCCCACCGTGCAACGAATCTTTAAATTCGCATTAGAGGAATTGCACAGCGTGCACGTACCGTAGCTCCTTACAACTTAATTCTCTAAGCGATAATTTCAGTGCACAGCACTCCGGCGGGTGCTATTGACACTTGTACGCGGCGGAATGCCCGCTCCGGCCACTCGCCGGCATTTCTGCGAAACATTGTTCGCCAGGCGGCGACTATGCTTCATAAATCGAATTTGCTATGATAAATGTGCGAATGGCATTTAATGAAACGCGAGTGAGAAGTCGCGCTTCGGCTCAATGATTAGTGTGTTCGACAGAGGGTGGTGCGTTCCAATTCTGACTCAGCCAGTTTGATATACTGCATTCTCAGCAACTGTCGCCGCTACTAACATAGAAGGCTTTAACAAAGACTAAAATTCTTTTCCCCACCAAATAAAAACGTTTACAACTGTTGTCAGCGGTGCGTCGATGAGCCAGTGCACATTAGTAATTTCCCGGCAATAAGCCTTTTCAGCTCGTTTACATTTACAAACTACTCGAAAAGTGGCAACTCGCAATTGCGCGACGTCGCTGCCGCACTCGGTCAGCAATCGCCAGTCAACGCTCATCGCCGGCAAAGCAATGCATGCGTGCCAACTCCGATGGCTGTGTCGATGGCGACTGGGGCTCGGGCTGGGGCGGTGTTGATAGCATTGAGTGGCAATTGAAGCTTACACTGATTTTTATTTTGTGCACCGTTGTCTCAAGTGGCATGTAATTATAACAATTATTGGCACCCGAGTGCAGCGAACAGTGCCGGCTCGCACCCGGCCACCACTGCCACCTTTCGCGCGCCAATCGGCCGCTTTACGCAAATGGCCATTGCCAGTCTTATTTGCGTTATAAATAAATGGAGCCGCTGCTGGAATGCGCTCTGCAGGCTGCGGCTAATAAGTGATACCCACATTTGGGCATGAAGCAAATGCGCGGCGACTGCGCTCGCTGCTCGCACTGTTATTGCGACGTGCCACGCCTCGCTGATCGGCGTAGCTGCGGCAAGCGCCGCTCGCTTATGGTGCAAACCGAGTGGCGATTGGGCTGGCTGCGCGCCTTCTACCTGCTTATCGGCGCATAGCTGCCACCGCGCCGCACTGCCCCAATGCCGCACGCCGTAATGCTGCTGCGACTAATGATGGTTATTCTATTTGGTTTTTAATTGAAAGATAGCAGCAAAACTTAATTAATTGCCGACTGGCGTATGAACGTCCGGCAACTGGTTGGCATTTCTGCTGCCTCGTCTGCATCTTTTTCTTTTCCAACGTATGTTTTCCTCCGTATTGCATATCTGTCCGCGAATTGGCAATTGGTACTGGCAGCAAACACCACAACACAACCACAACAACTACAACGGCTCTTCTGAGTGAGCACTCTAATTAGTGCAAAATAGTTCGACATCGACATCAACCGTTCGGTTTGGCTTCCTTAGCTGCTCGCGCACACCGAAGCTTGCCGCAAACTCCTGGCTCTAATATTTTCCGCACTCATCTATTTTCTTGCCATTGCACGATTCTGTCTGTTTATATAGTACGACGTACGTATATTGTGAGTTTCACAAAACGCATTCCACTAATTAAATTTGATACGTTTAGCAGCAGCGCGCTGACATTTTATTGGTGCAGCGCGCGATCCGTTGCACTGCAATGCCGCAACCCAATCACGACAACGCATCGCACTCAATTTCGATTGAGGTTTGTCAACTATTGTTGTTGTTGTTTTCGAGAAGCGGTAATTAATATTTGCCAACATTATTTCCATTTGTGCGATTTGCTGCGTTTGAGTCGCGGGGCGCGCGCGTGTGATCGTTTGTATCTCGAGTGGTTTATGAGGTAATTTCAATAGTTGAATCTGTGTCAGCGCTGTTTACACTTTCAGTAGCCACTTGAGGGTGTTAATTGCTTTTTTTATGATATGTACACAAATTGATACAGACCGCAAATGCACGTCGGCCCTTAGAGTGAGGAGGGGAACATAGCGTTTACAGGAGGGCACAAGGGTTTCCACGAAATGGGAGTGGAGAGATTTTTGTAAGCAGTTTGTGTGCAAGAAGTGTGACAATAGACATTTAAATGTTTACAACTGGCGTCGCAGCAATGACACAATGACATTTAAAATGTAAACTTGGCTTCGAAGGCGAAGAAAGGGCGAAGGCGAAATTCATAGCTGGAACTGACTGAAAGAAGGGGGGGCGGAAAGAAGACTAAGGTGTTTTGGTTTTTATGTGTTCAAATTGGTGAGGTGCACTCAACATTTTATTTAGTAAAGCAGGAACGGTTTGATTTAGTTTAAGCCTTTTCAAAATTTTCAATACAATGAAAAACATAGAAAAAACTCAAAGGACGATTCCTTTAATATTTGTATATACAGTACATATACAGATTTAGCACAGTCAATATGTGTACAGCATATTAGCAAGGTGAAAGAAAGAATTGGTAAGCAAGAGTAGACGACACATCACGAGATGAAGATACAGAGAAAATGTTTATGCTTTGATCCTTACAGTACTCAGAACTCAGTCAGTACACATTCCATTTCAACTACCAACTAGGAAGAATCTTTTTCGGCCTCATTGTTTGTATTCTTTAATTTTTTAATTCAACAATTTCAGAACGAAAATCACATTTTCACTCGTTTCTCTTTGACGTTTTACTTCGACCTGGAGTTACCAGTCAAAAGATAAAAATATTGTCAATATACATTGGAATATTACCAAACAACCAACCATACATAGGAAATAATATATACATATGTATGTATTAGGGATTGCAATCACGGACCAGTTTTACAATCCCGGGATCCCGGGATTTTTTTCGGGATTGAATATATTACTTTAAGGAACTAGTTCAGACTTTTTTTCAATCAAATAAATTATAACTATGTATTAAATATAATTCTGTGTACTTAATTTAAAACTAAGAACAAAATATTTAGGACAAATAACTTAAAAACGCATTTAATTGCCTAATCACCTGCCTAACCTGCTGAAAAGACATAATTCAAGTTTCGGTATAGTTTCTTAAATGCTGATGGTTTATATTAGCTGTTTCTTTCTTGATCCTCTTATTTACACCATTTTCCATGTGTATTGTGAATGTGACAAGTTAAATTAGTGTAAGAAGAGTTAAACTTGCATGTTTTTAGAAAATTCTGGTTTTTTACTTTTTTGATTCATTCATTGGATTCATTTTTACGAGAGTCAGCTTGCTTGCACTTCTCATTTTGGTTACTGGCAAGTTTTGTACTGATAAAGTACCAAAGCAGAGCTAGTTTGTACAAATTTGTAAAATGTAGTTATACACAAACAGAGCTATTGTTGCATTAACACTTATTCAAACGTCACAGGCAATGGGCAATTCATTTTTTGTGTTAAATAAGAAGGGTTGCATTTTTCGAAATTAACGTGACAAAAGCAAAAAATGAGCTTTTTTTTGTTTCGATCCCGGGATCGGATTTTGTCAATCCCGGGATTTTTCGGGACTGAAATTGTCCGGGATTCCGGGATTCGCGATCGAATATCTGAAATATGCTTATGTTTTCTTCATTTGTTGTGTTTCGTTTCAAACATTGTTTTGAAAAACATGGCGTTTATCCATTCATCTGACTTTTCCCTGTTGCTTGGACAAATGTTCTTTTTTATATGTTGTCCTGATCTGGTAACCCTTACCCCAACCCGCCAATGCATCAACAATTTTCACCGGGCGCCGCAACTCGGTGCAGGCATGTGGAATGTGTTTAAAATCACGCACTTATCTGCACTTTACACCGTATTTACTTCATTTTAATAAAATTTCATACGATTTCCCAATGCAGGACATTCGCGCTGTGCGCGTAGGGACGCTGCAGTTGGGGGCGTGGAGCGAGGGACAGTGTGCAGTGGCTGGAATGCGAAAAAGCACACAAACAGCGGCTGGACTCGACTGCGTCGGACTACTCTGTCGATCGAGGTGCCGCACAGCTACGGCTTGCGTGGCCGCAAGGGCACGAGGACGCCAATCCGAGGCAGGTGGAGGTGCTGGACGCAGCGCCGAAATGCACAATTGCTCATTCAAATGGAAATTATTTACATACAGCCGTGCTGCATGTTGATTTACAGTGCATTCGACACTGGCCAACAAACACACACACACGCGCACTCGCGTGTGAATGTGTGCGTGTTTGCTCAGTTGAGTGTATATGCGTGCGGTTTATGTCGGTTTATTAATATCCTTTCTGAATATTCAAGTTTACTCAAGTGCACCGGTGCTCGGTTGTTCTATGTATGTATATGTTGGCTGACAGTTGTTGTTATTGTTGTTGTTATTTGTGTTGTTTGACGCTTTTTTCTTTGTTGTTTCATTATTTTTTATTGTAATATTTGTGCAATTTTTGTAAATTTAATTTGCAATTGTTTGTAATTTTTTGTTAAGCGATTTTGTTGTTTTTTGTTTCTGTGTTAAACAATTTTGCATTTCCATATCTGCACAAATCGAGCGAATGCTAGCAAATTTATATGTTTGACCACAAGTGTTTAATAATTCACACTTGGATAAGCGTGAAATCTGCTGTTTGCCAATGAAACACAATCGAGCGCGCCGGACTTGTTTGATGGGCCCAAAACTGTAGGCGCTCCCGCACGTATGGCTTCAAATAAACAAAGGCGGGTGCGCAGGACATTTCATGGAAAGGCGCTGACGAAATTAATGTTTCCAGTTAGTTTACAAATTCAAAATCATCCTAGGCAAGGACCAATTTTCACTAAACTAAAACCGAGCATTTTTCTCCATTAAATCAGTTTGCTGAAGTGACAAACCACAAGCAAGGCTTGCAAGATTTAACCCATTTAATGAAAAGTATAATAGAATAGTTTTTAAACTGAAATACATACTCGATGTTAAATTTTGATTAGAGCGTTGTGACTTGTAATAAAAAATCTAAATTGCTGAAGAAACAGAATCAATCAGTCTCCAAAATATATATGGAAGTTTGACTCAAGGCTGTTCGGCCCAAGTCGAAATTTATGTTGATGTATGTATATTTGCTTGACGGCATTTTTCTTAAGTATTTCGTAGACTTTGTAAGCAGAATGCATTAACGAATTTGCGTACTTTTTTATATTTTTGGTGTAAAGTTGTTATTGTGCAAGTACAACATCGATCGCGCATAAGTCAAACACTTACAGTGTTTCACTTTGGTACATTCTGGAACGTTACAATTGGTCATTAAACAACGTTTACAAAACTGCTTAGTTTATTTATGACTTAAATCATCACTCCGACTGTTTGCTTCTATAATTATACAGCAAATATAAATGCAACAACAAGCAGCAGCAGCAGCAATCAAATCAACGGCATAGCACGACAACCGCAATAACAAAAAATTCTTAATTAAAAAATAAATGCATTATAATTGAAATGAAAACTTTGTTGTAACACAGCCACAGCACACACACACACACATGCATTGCTTGGTTATAAATTTCGCAATTGACATTCAATTTTATCTACGTTCGTATCGGTCGATCTGCGCAAAGTGCGCTAAATGCAATCTACATAAACTATCTAAGCCGCGCTCGGTTCTATGACTAACTGCCTGACAGTCAGACCGGCTAGTCGGCTAGCTGTCTGGTTGACGCACTGTCCGTCCGGCTGTCTGCCTGACTGCCTAAGTGGGTAATAATGAATTCTCACACATAAATGCCAATTTAAAGCTAATTTGCACGATTGTTGGAATGTCAATGTGCAGGCAGAGTTATTGCCATTATTATTCTTATTATTACCATAAATTTAATGGAGGAATTAAATTAAATGAATCGCGCAACGACGACGACGTGGACAACAACAAACACGCGCACCGAGTGATTTTCAAAATCACAACAGGTGGAAAAGAGAAAGAATCGGAACGTGAATACAACGAAAAACCCAAACAGTTACAGCCAATTAAGAATATTCGCATCGCACGCTGAGCCAAGGTGCAGGACGGGCGAGGTGACTGCGCGGTGCGCGCGCGCACAAGTCGCGCTTGCATTTGTTTTTGTGCCGAGAGCGGAGACAAGACAAGTTTCAATTTAGAATTCACGCTGTGTTTATGACATTAATTGAACTCGTTCTCTTTAATCGACACATTCAATGGAATGGAATTGAAATTGGAATGGCACGGCCGCGGCTCCAACTTGACTCTACTCGACTTGACCGGACGGGGACAGCGACAATTTGGGTTGGCTGCTTGGCGCGGGAAGCTGCGCTAGATTTCGGCTCAATCCGTGTTCTGTCATAGCGCTGCAGTTGTGTGGTCGGGCCGACGTCAGCCGCCGCGCCGGTCGAACTCGACAAATCAAAATTGAAATGATTTTTAATTAATTTTTTAATTTCAAAATCATGTTCATTGTTGCGCGCTGCTGCGGCGACAGCTCTTGTTTTCTTTCTCTGTACAATTACCATGTCGTGGCTGTGTTGGTTGTTGTCGTTGCTCCGGTTAGCGTTTGTGTTTGTGCGGGGACAAAGGCGCTTAAGTTGAAAATTGTGTTTAGCACCGCGACACATGGGAAACCAAAGCAACAGCAAAATCAAATTAACAAGAAACGTAACGAAACGAAGAAAAATTTAAAAATCTGTGGGCACAACAACATGACTCAATTTATTTTTAAATGCCAATTAAGCGCACTTTAACTCAAAGCGACAAAAACAATCGGAGGGCGGCCCAGGTCCAAATTGGACCGGACAGCGCAAGTGAGCGACGGCGAGCGGGAAAGACGTCAAAGCGGCAAATGACGCGTACATGTTGCTGCGATTTAGTTTTACGCGACAAGTCGTTGAAGCGGAAAGGGGGAAGTGACACCGCAAATCGAGCCTGTGCAGAAATCAAATGAACATTTTTTCTATTAGACAATTACGAGATTGAATTAATTTAGATTTGGTTAATGCAAATAAGTGCATAAAAGAGAGGAAACTCTTGTCAAACTCTAAATTATTTGCGTATATGATAAAGCGTTTTTCTATATTCTTGTGAGGAATATTTCTGTTTTGATAAAAATTCAGCTTTTCACGAGCATCTAATGTTATCCAATATTGTTTTTCTATGGCTGCGAGTGATTTCGATGTCAGTACAAAAAAAAACCTATTTTCCAATCTCAACTTCCCATCAGAGTCGGAATTCGTCTCTTCTCTCCCTTGTCGCAATCAATTTCAGAGAAAAATCAAAATCAATTTCAAATGCTGCGATTTTGCTGCAATTAACCTCAGCAACAACAACAACAACAAAAACAACAGCCAGACCAACAATCAATTGTCCACACAATTAAATCGTCCCAAACAAGCAAAAAACATTGTTCTAATTTTTATGACATTATTACGCTCCTAATGATCAGCTTCTGCTGTGCTCCAACAACAGCACGACCAACCGCAACAATCACAAGCGGAACTTCCCTTTTTTGTGCCTTCAGTAAAGAATACACTTAATTGTCGCACTTTGTGCCTCCTTCCATCTTTCATGCGGCTCTAGCCGCATCAGCACCAACAACCATAACAAGCACAACGCGTACGAGTAATTGTCAATGCCTGTCGGTGGCTCCAGTCGGTGCCACTCCACTGCGGCAACGCGCCCCGCACGTCGCGCTCGCTCAGCCGCCCAGCCAGTCGCATGTTGGCGTTCGCGCATTTGCTCCATTTATGTACATTTTATTACATTCTCGTACGATGACTGTTGTTGTTGTTATTTCTACAGCTAAATGCCTTTGAGGCATTCCTTCAGCTTCATTATCGGATCAATTGCTGCCCTTTTGCCGCTTGGACCGCGGCTGTTGTTTCGGCTACTGGTCTTTTATTTAGTACTTCAGCTTCGCTCCCCCGGCCACTGTTCCTGACTGTGCATTTGTCGGTCTGTCGGTTTGTTTGTTGCCTTTTCATTAGCTTCTAGTTGCCGCGCACTCGCAAGTGCAGCCGCTGCATTTCGCCTGAACCGACGTTGCGCCTGTGCTGCCGCAACATGTGTCGTGCCCGCACTCTGCGACCGCCAGACGACGACTCTCACTGCAACACCGACGGTGGCTACCCACAGGCTGGCTTGTCATTTTATTGTTCATAATTGGCTTCAATGAGTTTTCGTAATTGTTTTCCAGTTTTCAGTTTTAATGACATCTTCTTGAATTGCTCAATTTTTAAGTTGTTAATTAAGTGAAAGAATTGTCCCACGCAAAACAGCAACAATGAACATTTAAAACACCAACAACAAAAACAACCACAACTTCCACTCTTCGCAAACATTTAATCCTTGCTTAACCCAATTTTCCACCAATGTTCCAGAAGGGAAGTCAAATCGAAAAAAATCGTTTCTTTTGGAAATATACAATTTTAGAGAAATTAAAATGTTTTTTACAATTTATCACTTTGAAAATATGAATAAAAAATGTTTCTAATAAGAAGAAGAATGCAACTTGACTGTACATCTAATACATTTTTAATGATTAATATTATTATTGCATATTTAAAACAAACAAACAAAACCATAAATTGTGTAGTCTACATATGACTCGGTAAAAATACAAAAGTGAACAGAAATAAAATGTTTAGCATCTAAAACAAGTTCTCACTGCACTGAGAATGGGTTAAGAACCAGCTGCGCCTGCAGCCAACTTATGCAGCTCAGCCCCCTAAGCAAAGTCGGTCGGCTTCTTCTCTTTCTGTGGCTGTTAATTTTTTCCTGCTAATTCATTTGGAATGTTTTGTTTGTGTTGCTGCTGTTATGCCTACAAGCAGCGTCTACATAAGTGCACAACATAATTGCATGCTGTACCTGTTGTTGTTGCTGTTGTTGTTTGTGATTTTTGTTGACTGTTTTTGCTGCTGCTGTTGGCATCATTAAAATGCATTGGTTGTGCTGTTTTCCTCTCAGTTGCGCGCTTTTTATTTGTCATTCTTATATTTGCACATTTTTTTACATTTACACAGCAATAACAACAACAACAGAGAGGCACACAGAAACCAAAGCGAAATATTTCCCTGCATTTATTTAACAATAATTATGTTTATCATTTGTCCGTAATTAATGAACAAAATATGTAGAGGTTCGCACACGGGCACAGACCAGCCGGGCACACATAGTAAATGCACAGTAAGCCCGCAAGCCGAGATGTGGACAGCCGACATCAGCAACAAATACCACAACAGCAGCGCCAACAACGACAGCACCCGCCAAAGAAGCCAATCGTCGCCCGCTGCATTGCTGCCCGCCCGCCCAGATAACGTGTCGCTGTAAGCCCGCCGCTGCCATTGTGGCCGTGTTTGTTGCTATTTCTTCTTTTTTTATTATTTTCACAATTAAATGGTATTTTCCTGCACTCCACTTTTTGGGCTTTTGTGGCGGTGCTAATTAACTCAATTACGCTGCTCTTACCGTTTTTTTTCACCCCTCGAACGTTTTCTTGTTATTGTGGCCCGAACTCTGGCTGTTACTATTGTTGTTGTTATTGTTGGTGGCTTTGATAATTATAATATTTATTACCAATGTTTTATGACATGCGCACGTTTAAGTGTGTGTGTGTGTGTGTTCGAATATGTGGCTAGCAATTTCTTTGCGAACATTTTACATTTCGCTTTTCGCTTTTTTTTTTGCAGTATTAAAGATTAAAAGGGGCGATTACATACGCTTGACAAGTGTTGCCATTTATTTTTATGACATAATCATGTTGTATAGCATTGCTTGTCGTTAATTTTTGTTTGCATTTCTGCATTTTTGTGAACTTATCTCTGCCAACAACAATGCAGTTTCACTTGAAAATGTTTTCTTTAAGAAAGGCCTTTTCGGAAGAAACACTTTTTTTAATGAAATAAATACAAGAATTTAGTGTGACATGCTGTAAAAGTGTCGGACAATAACTGGTCAACAAAAAATTTTTACCAATTTTGCTTTGAATATTGTAATTTCTTCAATGGCAACTCTGAAAATCTGAAAATACTTAGGAGCACATAATTTGTCTCTTTCATTAACACGCGAGGCGAATCGGTTTGCATGCCAAAGCATAACTAATGTAGTTTTGATTTCCTAATATTATAAATTTTAAAACGTACTTTCACCTCTGCTTCTACCCCATAAAATGTGAATCCTTCGAAAACATTCTCGTTCCACGCAGACGCCTTTTCCGGCTCCGCACAGGAATTCCAAACACATTAAGCGATATGCCAACGAAAATTATGAACACACGTCTCCACATTCTGAATTATGTTGCATGACAGTTTTGACGATTTAGAAATTAACATCAACAGCGTAAACACCGAGACAAACACTTAATGGCGCTGGTTTCGAGCATGTGTGCGGCGCATGTGTGATTGTGTGATTTTCTTATTCTTATTGTTGGAGTGGAAATGGGGGAGAAGTGGAAAACGTGGTGGCAGATGTGACACGAAAATTGTTTCATGCTTGAATCTAGAAAACTCACAGTCGACTTTCTAGTTTAACGGCAAAACTACAACAATCCCTGGGCATATGCCGCGCTTAACAACAACATGTACGTTAGGTGGTGTGTGGAAGGGTAAAAGAAGCATGCGTAGGAGTCGGCAACAACAAAACAACCACAAAATTCATAACGAATGTCATTTACATGACTGAAACGTCTTCCAACATCATTTTTGTCGTTTCCACAGCGCGTAGCAAACCCCCACATCAGAGTACATACATACAACCATGTAGATATATATTCTCGCGTACATAACTCTTGAGTAAATGTGACGTTTCATAATGCAGTGTGGCCATTGCGCCACAAGCAATTCACCTCACCACACCACGATCCACAATGTCTGCGGCGTTTATTCGGTTTTAACGAATTCACATGCACATTCTGAACCTGTCAGAAGTAATACAATTGTCAAAATCAGGAACCCTCTTTTACATACACAACGTATAAATTGTTGTTATTGCTGCTGTTGAACGGCTCCACGTTTAATTGAATAATTCAACACAGCGCAGACTGGGCAGTGTGCGCAAGAACTGCAGCAGTTTATCAGCAACAAAAACAAAAACAACCGTCAGCCACTTGCCACCGCTTGGCTGACAGTTTTAGCAGCTGACAGTACTGTCAGAGTGACAGTTACGTAAATCTGTAAATCTGTCATAAGAGAGATTACTGCCAGTGGCGGAAGATTTATTCGCTTTGCTTACTGCAAAATCATAAAAAGATTTTTGTCAAATGCTTATATTTTTAAATAAAAACTCTATTGAATTTAGAACAAAACAAAATATTAAATAATTTTTGAACACGCTGTTTGTTCTTTTCTTCGCTGCATTACAATTAATTCATCGTTCGCCATTGGCTAACAGCTCTGACTCGTCCGTCCAGCGTTGCCATTTGTCTGCTTTTGAGCGGCAACGTGCGCCGTGGCACATGTTGAGTTGTCATGTTTCTGACAGTTTGTTTGCTAAATTGTCCTGCAACATGGCACAGACATAATTCTTATGAATAAATACATAGAAAACGCTGCTCTCTGCGCGCGTATCGTCGTCATGCGCAACAATTTGCGAACATTTCACTTCACTGCACAACCGCTTAAAGGTTCTCGCCACCTCCCCCCAGAGCACCCGCATGTCTTTCATGCATATCGCCTGCATCGGTCGCCCTTCTCCTCGTGGCATTCTTCTAGCTCGCTGCTATATTCTGCTGCGTTCACTGCGTGCTGTCAAAGTGATTAGCTGCTACAGCATAATTTAATAGTGCAACCAACCAGTCAGTCCACCTACCGCCAGCAGCGCATTCATCGAATGCTACGTTTCCAATGTTGTTGCATCATTTGTCTGTTTGCCATGCGCCGCACTTGCTGGCGATGGCGTTGGCGTTGGCGTGATTTAATCGAGTATTTTTGGCCGCTCTTCATCTTCCGCTCTGAGCTTTCGCGCCGCTGCCGCTGCGCTTTTTCGTTGCCGCCACTGCAACGGGCAACGGCATTGGCCAATGTTGACTGGGAAATTTAGAAATTAATTCGTTACGCTGCTGTCATTTCCCATCCGCCCCCTTTGTATCCCCCGCCTTTTTGACAGTTTTGTTTGTTGTTCTGCCAAACTGAAAGTGGCAATTAATTTCGCCTCTTCTGGCTTTTTGTGCCGCAAAATGCAAATTTACACTGCGTATTTTCTGTTTTGTTGCTGTTGTTTTCTTGTTTGCTGCATCGATCGAATTTAACATGCATCATGCGCACATTAGTTGAACGCATTTCAACTTAATTGATCGCAAGTAATTGCCACAACAGCAGAAAATTCCTGGCCCAGAAACGCTTGAAAAGAGCGGCGCATTTGTCTTCGCTCTGGTCATACGGACGGTGCCCACTTTTTCTTTGTGTTGCCCCTTACTGCGTTGCGCATTTGTGGCATTTGTCACTCGTGGATAAAATACGAGCGAACGCGCGCGAACAGCTATCAAAATGGACGATCTTTTCACACGCCACACCGCCAGACCGTCCTGCCGGCACACGGCTACCGCAACGATCGCAAAGGTGGCAAATCAACAAATGAACACATACATCACTGGCGGCGGCTGTCACGATGGCTGCCAATATGTCTGCCACTGCCACTGGCCACTAATGGCTGCCCATCTCCTCCGGCCGCTTCCTGCTCCCGTTCCTCTTACCGCTACTCGACGGCGGTGCCACTGCCGCCTAATTACCTGTGTGTCTCGCTTCTCCTTTCCGTCAGCACTGTTTCCGTTTAGCACATGAGAAAATATGAAATTAAAATTAATATTGCCGCAGTGGATCGCAGCCCGCATGCGGCACGCTTGGCAAAAATGGACATGCAGCAATTTTCATTGTGTGTATCAGTGTCATTATGGCGACATCGGCTGCACCGCGCTGCGAGCGACCGAGCCAATTATCGAGTTGATTAGGTGGCTGCAATGGTAACAACTAATAGGATCGGAGCGTTTTTGTATGCCCTTTTCAGGTGATCTGACGCTGTGCCAGCGGGAGCGCAAATTGGCACAAATTTTCGAAATGGATTCTTATAAGAATTCTCGCAACTTCATTTGGCCAATCTTAAACCACCGCCGCTCTACTATTACTCGCGAACAGCTTCTTCAGCATCTTCTTCAACTTCTCTCACCGAAAAGAGACCAACTGATGCAAAAGATTGCGACTGTTTTTTATCACATTAGCCAGAGTTGCAAAAGGACGACTACATAAAGGATGACTCACCCGGGTAACACCTCTGTCGGTAATTGAGGGTATCAAGCCGAAACCACTTTTCAATCCCTTTTAGTAGACATTGTGAGAGTAGCAAACTGGTTTGGTTGTCAGCTTTGCGCCTCTCGAAGCAACCACAGCTACCTTCCTACTCTTTTGCCATAATCAAAGGATATTCTCGTCGAAAAGCCCGAATAATCAATTACTCATTACTATTTATAGAACCAACAACTACAAAATAAAACTGGTCATTATTGCTGCTTATTGAATGTTTTTCTTTATTTATAATTCTTTATAAATAAAGAAAATTAATCAATTGTAATGGGCCAAGTGCCCAACGCTTGACGTCCAACGTTGCTGCGACCTTCTGTTTTACACTTCCTGTTATCATCGCCGTGTTCCAAATAAAGCCGTCAGCCTACGTCTTTGAGTTGCAGCATCAATAAAAATGTTTCGACAAAAAAGCGTATCATTTTTGAAAACACGTAAACACTGCTGGTGCTGCCGGTTATTAGCGCTGTTGATTTGGTCGCGCTGCGGCGGCCGTTATCAGGCCGTTTATTGCACTTTAAACAAAAATTTCACCATCAATAAATTTACGAGCTGGTGTGTGTGTGTGTGTGTGTGCGTCTCGCACAAGTGCCACCCATGTGGTAATCGTAGACGTTGCGATCACACACAAATTTATTTCCCTAAAAAATTCTCTACGATCGCATTAGTCTCTACCAATGATAACAACAACAACAACAACAACAACAAACGTAATAGAATAAATGTAGGGCAATACGTAAAAATTGTGTCCGCACCCCCGAGGAGCAGGCGGAATAATGCGGCGAGGTGAAGTGTAAAGGCGGCCGGATTTGATTTCAATAAATCTTGGGCCAAAGTATGCGCTGACATGCCTTCTAAGTCGTCTACTTACACGCTTAATTAGGGAGCGTGTGTGCACTGAATATTTTCTCGCTTCTATTGGCTTTCGGCGGTTCGTAGTTGTTTTCAGTTTTCGTTGGTGCGAGTCATTTGTAGTCGCACACTAAAAAATGTGCTCACACAATTGTGAATTGTGAAGTGTGTTTACAAGCAGCACAACAACAACAACAACAGTGAAAGCCATAAACGACAACCATAACAGTGGCGCTAACAACACGGCCGACGAAAGATAGTAGGTAGCAGCGACAATGGAAAAGGGGTGCGGTTCAAGGGGCGCTGGGCGGCGAGCGGTTAGGCGCTCAGCGCCGCTTATCAGCTGTGACGCGGCGGCCACAATGGCACAAGTGGAGCAGCAGGGCATGTGGTGGGGCGCAAAGCCGGCACTCAGTCATTGACTGAAGCGAGGCTGATGTGATTCGGTTATTGTTGCTCGCAATTAATACGATCGGCATAATTGCTGACTTTCGCATTTAGATTTGCTCCGTGGTAAAAATATTCTGTTTCATGGCTATGCCGTCGCCTTTTTCTTCTTGAGCTGCTGCGGCGGCTGGCTTTTAATTGCTTGCACGCGATTCATTGTTATTAATAATTTACTATTGTTGTTGGTGTTGGTGTTGGGGTTATGCGGCGCTCGGTGTCGTGGTGATCTCAACTTAATTGATCGATTGCGCGCCTTGATTGCCACACAATTGTTAATAAATAATCAATTTTGATCGCGTTTGCATATCGTGATGCCGCCTTCCGTCCAACAGTTCGCTTGCCGTCGTGCATTTGTACGCTTGAATTTGTCTGTAATTTCGTTTTGCACTTGTTGGCTGTGTGGTGTCTGCGAATGTGTGTGTGTATGCCGTCGTTTTGTTATTTAATTAATAAATCAATCTCGTTTTTGTTGTACAATCATAATAAACATTTTAATTAAAGTAACAATCAAAACAACAAAGACAGTGCCAACCATGTGCACAGGCGCGAGGGCTGGCGAGGGCAGTGATGCTGGTCGAGGTAAAAGACAGAAATAACACACTAATTAGTTTGTTATTCTATTTAAATTAGACAAACGCGTTAGCGCTGGCAGCGACAAGAGCAGCAACAACAGCAACATCAGCGCAGAGCTAGCACAGCCAGCACAGCAGAGCCACACAGTTGAGGCATTTTTATTTATGGTCATTAGCGGAAAAATATATACAAAAATAAATATTTTAATTGTTTTTCGTATTTTGCTACTTTTTCGCTAGTCATCAACTTTTTTTGCTTGCTTTGCTTCGAGTTTTTTCTTGTTTTTATTTGTTAATTGCATAAAATGTATGTAGAAAAAGTCATAAATTTTAATTAGATCTTTTTAATTAAACTGAAAAGTGCTTCTTGTCGCGGAGCGCTTTCAGCTAGGCAGCTCTCTGAGCCTCACGCACGCCATTCTGACGTTAATCACATCACTGCGACCAATTTCTACGCACTTTGCAACGGTTAACATATATTTTGAGCGCAAGCAGATAAGCGCCTACACCCAAAAAACTCATGCAAAAACATACATTTGCCTTAGAAAATATGGTTTAATCGAAATATGAGGATAATGAACTCTGGAAAGCAGACACAGAATCACTCAGACAATACTGCATGGCAACCACTCAACGGTTCGTTGATATGATTTTCACCACCAGCTCTCTTCAATATTATTGAAGAGCATTTCTTAAAAATGAGGTTATCTTCTTTTCAAAATTGCGTTCTCGTTTCGGCCATATAACGCCATGTCCAAAACGATCCGCCGCTACACTAATTGCTGTCACGATGCGCCAGAGGCGGCCGGGCCCCATTTGCCACCTCCATTTTCTCCGCTTCTATGTTAAATGCACGCACGAAGCAGTTTACGGACGCTGCGCCTAGAAGGCAAACAGCGCTGGCAGCTAGTGCCACACCTTCGCGATCGCCGCCGCCAATTCTTTCGCGCAGTGCACTCATTATGCCTGCACCTGTGGCATTCTTCTGCGCACATTCCGAAGAGAATGCGCACCGAGGGGTTAAGGCAAAAACGGCGACAATGCGCACTCCAGCTCAAAAAGGCACAAGGTTGGCAGCGTTTATTTTATAATATTACCAGCTAATAAGTGCATCAATTGCAGTGCGCCGCCCCCTGCCCACCCGGATTCAACCGATACGTCCGCCCGCCTCAGAACGCATTCGATGCCACTGCACTGGCCATTAGTCGCAGCCAAAGCCGCAGCCGCAGCCGTCGCCATAGTTGTGGCCATGGCCGCTGTGATGGCCATGTCCATGTCCGCTGCCACCTTAGGCAATGTGCGCGTACCAAAGTGCAATTTAATGAAAATAATGAATTGCGCCGTTGATCGAAAGGAACGTTTATGAGACATGTCAGGCCGATTCCCAATTCTGTCGAAACAAGTGAGCAGCAACAACAAGGCCTTCGCCTTCACTCGCTCCATCTGGCTGCTTGGCTGGCTGGTGCGGTGCGATGCTGGCTGGCTGCCTTTCGTTGTTCATATGTATATATATGTGTGTGTATGTGTGTACTTCATCTTCCACACATGTGCGCCCAGTGTTGCGGCTTGATCAGCGCGCCAAATTCCTTCATTTGTAGCAATTTATGACGAGCGGGCAGCCGGGCTATGGGCCGCACTCACAAGGTGGAGCAGAAGCGCTCAGCGTCAGTTCCTTTCCGAATTGAAAGACCGCGCAAAAACTACGCACGCACAACAACACAACCGCCGGCACGAAAAGCAGGCGCATTGGTGACACTGGTTAATCCGCATTCCGGCTTTCGGTTGTTGGCGTGATGGGCAGCGGTTGTGTGCAAGCTGGACGCGGCGGCTCATACTCCTCGCCAAGCCAGCGACCATCGAGCTGAGAAGTGGGGGGCTGAGAATTTGATTTGGAGTGCGTATTTCATTTTGATCGCGCCACTCTGCACACTCGGCGGCACAAATAAGTGTCGCGCTTGAAAACAGCGGCAACAACAACGAGACGGTGTTGCGCGCTGTGCCGATCGAAACCACGAAGGCAGCAGAATTAAATTGTTGCACTGGTGAATGTGAGTTTGAGTGTTATTACTGTTGATTTTTCTTCTTCGGTTTTGCTGTCGTTATTGCTGTTTACTTTTGAGGCTCATAGCGATCTCATGTTTCGAAATTATCGAGGCCCGAGCAGGGCAAATGAGCAGCAGCAGCAGTGAGAATGGCCGGCAGGCGGCCAATCAAATGAAGCAACCGTCAAGGGCCGCTAAGAACGATATCGGAAAGTGCAGTTTTTGAGGTGAAGTCATTTTAGTGATACTGGTTACGATCATCTGATAAATGTTATTGCAGAGTATTTGATCCGAGCGCCTTTAAGCGTTTGATGGGATAAGCTGCAGCCAGTAA
This sequence comes from Melieria omissa, assembly GCA_963971225.1. Classification (NCBI taxonomy): domain Eukaryota; kingdom Metazoa; phylum Arthropoda; class Insecta; order Diptera; family Ulidiidae; genus Melieria; species Melieria omissa. The sequence continues at coordinate 2,324,040 of OZ020268.1, read as the reverse complement.
AAGTGTCAAGTGCCATTACCAATTCTTTTGAAGAATTAAGTGAAAAACTCCACCAATATGGAACCTTTAAAATTTCATCAACCTCAGTAAGACTTCCTAGCTAAGCATCGTCACTAACTTCACTAACGTTCACTAACTTAGAATTTAATATGAATACGTAGGATCGACAAGTTACCAATTCTTTTGCAGGACTCCGATCTTATAGTCAGTATTTTTCAATTAACCCGCGTTCTGACCAAAGACCAAAGAAGACTTTTCCTCAAACTCTTCAATTACTCAGAAAATTGGGACCCGTAAAATTTTGCATAGAATCCTTATTTTCACCCCTTTTGTTGTGGCGAGGCACTTTACCAAATTTTTCCTACACACCTCATCGGCCAAAAACAGTCATCATTAAAATTCCAGCAAATGACACACACACACGCACACATTTGCGCTCATATCTACCTACACATTAGTCGAGGCCCCGAGTGCGGCCCGTCGAACACCGGCAGAAGAAACCCAAGACGACGCGGCAGTCAAGGAAGACAATGTGTCTTCGCTAATTACGTTTAAAATGCTCATTATAAGAATGAGTTTCGTAGCAAATTGGATTTTTTGTTTTCAGCCTGAAGTCTCCTTCCCCACGCTGCGAAAAAATTCGAAAAAAGACCAAAGGCAAAGAAACGCAACCAGAAAGCGATGCGACCCGTTTCGATCGAATGCGAATTGCAGCGAACGGCGGGACGGAGAGAGGAATGAAATGGAGTCAGTCGCCTGCATTGCCGCACCAAGTGGAAGCACTAAGTGGACTATTGCGGCAGTGTGGCAACGCGGCGACGCGGCACAACGCGCTTTTTGCATGACTTAACATCTAAGAAGACAACATTTGAAAGGGTAAAAATAAGACAACGAGAGAACGCCGAAAGATCAACGCCAGCAAAAACGCAGAAACGCAGAAACAAAAGCAAAGCGAAGCAGCAGCAGAAAGAGGCCGAGCAAATGGGGAGAGGGCGAACAAAATTAAACCGAATTTATTTGAGACCACTTTAATTAACTTAATAGGGTCCAAGGCGAGCGCCTACATGTGAAGAGAAAATATCGTTGTTGTTGCAGTTGCAAATTGCAGCCAACAAATCGCAACGACGACGATGACGGCGACGCCAACAGACAGCGTTGAATTCAAATGCGCCGCAAGCGGCATGCAACACGCGGCAAAGCGCAGCGAAGTGGGAACGACGCAAGCAAAAGCAAATCATTGTTTTTTGCTGTATTGGTGGTGGTAGCTAGTTAACGGCGACGGCAGCAGCGGCGTCCTCATCGTCAGCAACGTGACAGATTTATGGCAACACTGGCTAAATGTCAACAACAATGCGATGCGAAGCGCAATTGCTGCATGCGTGGGTTTGCGTGCATGCGACAATGCGGCATGCCACATGCAACGCAAATGTGCAGCGCTAATGTTGCCGGTATTTTAATTAGCCACATTTAAGAGGCATCTTTGCCCATTTAGCCAATCAACACAAAAACGGGGTGGGCACGCCGGCACCAACAACAAGACAGCCAACCGCAACGGCAGCAAAGCCCGAGCTACAAAATGGTCCGGCCGCACCTCGCCGAAAAAGGCTACCGCGCGTCTCATTAGAAACTAAATAAGCAGCGTAATTCAATCGAAACACGTGTCGTGCAAAAAATAAATTGCAAATCTGCAACGTCGACGTCGGCGTTGACGGCGACAACAGCAGCAGCAGCAGCGGCCGCATTGCCTGCTTGCGCGCTAATTGCAAATAGTTGGCGATTTTCAATAAATTAACAAATTGCAAATGTTTTGCCAATAAACTCCATTAGCAATAACAAACGCAACAACGAAAACAGCCACCACCACAACAACAACAACGACCGCCAGCAATCGGCAATCGCCAATCGCAACGAGAGCAATGCTTGGGCGCAACAGCTGAAGCGATTTCGCTTAATAAGGGCGCAACAAGCTTGTTAACAACCAAACTAACTAATGAGCGATCGCGCGTGTCTATTTATGTGTGCTATGCGCATGTAGTGCATATTTAATTAAATGTGATTAATACATTAAAGTGGCAATTAAAAATCGGATTTCTCTCCCCTCTCTCTCGCGCTTGCTCATTTGTCCGCATTTCTGCTTAAGTTTCTTAATTAAGCGGCATTGCTGTGCGCACCGCTCGTGCCTGTGCGTTTGCGGACCGGCGTCGCTGCCCTCGCCTCCCCCTTAACCAGCCATAGTTGGTTGATGCATTCGGTTGATAAGTGGAAATGTTGCAGCGGCAGCAACAATTCGCGCAAATAATTGCAATATTTGCACGTTCTAATCATAAATTTTGATACGATAATCACCCGGCGAGCACACGAGGCAAACAGAAATACAAAACAGCGCCGACACTCGCCGCGGCAGCGTGCAAAGTCATTGCGCTGCCGCTCAGTTGGATGAATGCATGTCTATTTTATTGCGATTGTTGTTGTTGCCTTTCTATATGATTTACCGTTGTGACTGCAAATGTCCATTAAACGTTTTGCATTTAATAAATGAATGAAATGAAAAAATCACGGCAAAACATTTACTAGCGCACTTTTTGTTGGTCGCGTTTCATTTCAAATCGGAAAAGAACACAAACTGGGAAAACATGTTCGATGTCTGAATATAAAGCGAAGGATTCCTTTTGACATTCAAAATATTAACACCTATTATCTCTAATCTCGGTAGATAGTTGAGTGAGTAGCAGAGTTCGCTCTCGTCCGGCCAAGTTTGCTCTACCTTTTACCGAGCTAGATTACATAATTTGAAAAATTTCTTTTATAATTTAAACAATTTTTAATTAGAAAAAAATTTCGATCTTAAAGCGATTGGCAACTAATCAGGTCATCCCAATAAAACGCCAGCGCTGCTTCCTCGTGATCTATCAGGTGTACAACTTTGCTTCCGCCGTTTTTTTCCAAAATTAAAAGCTTTATTGCGAAAAAGTGCTTACAGATGTATTATTCAAAGTATTGTCCGTCGCTAGCGACAACTTTCTCCCATCTTTCCGGCAATTTTCGGATCCCGGCTCGAAAAAAGGAGTCCTCTTTTGACGCTATCCATGAAGCAATCCATTTTTCCAATTCTTCGAAGGATTGAAAATGTTGATCTGCCAGGCCGTGTGCCATCGAACGGAATAGGTGGAAGTCAGAAGGGGCGACATCTGGGGAATACGGCGGGTGGGGCAAGACTTCCCATTTCAGCGTTTCCAGGTACTTTTTGACCACTTTTGCGACGTGAGGCCGAGCATTGTCGTGTTGGAGGATGACTCACCATTTTCACTCACCACGAAATCACCATTTTTAAAACGTTGAAACCACTCCCGACACGTTCTTTCACTCAGAGCAGCATCACCGTAAGTTTCTGAGAGCATTCGATGCGCTTCAGCTGCATTTTTTTTTTCGAATTGTAACAGAAAAGTAAAACTTCCCGCAAATGGCGAGAATTGGGCACATAAACGGACATTTTCGAGCGTGAATAATACGAAAACAAGAACAACTGTCACTGAAACGGCGATGACAATTCGTTAGGCACTGTCCACACTCACTTTAAAGGCATTACCATCTATGTATTTCAACCAGCCTCAGCCGGTACAGCCACCTATCGGAAAACGGCGGAAGCAAAGTTGTACACCTGATACATCGGAAATCATACCAACTGACTAAATTGCCTTATTCCGAAATCCCTGCATCACATCCTTTGCTCTTTTTCTGTTATCTCAAGACGACCGTGGAGTTTTTGAGTCTTTGAGACCATTTCCCATCGCATTTGAAACAAGATGGGAAAAGTTTCCAAGATTCGTAGGAGTAACGTGCGTATCATAATTATAATATAATTATATATAATCGCTTATAATTAAAACGCACCCTTTACAACATAATTCTGGGTTTTTACTTTTCTAAAAAAAATTATTATCTAGATTTGGCGAGGCTGCAAAGTGAAATTTTCTAAGTGTCTTATAATTATGATACGCACCTTAGAACTGTCAGGATAGAAGCCGTGTTGTTGAGAAGCAAAATGGTTTTTGAACGATGATAATAAAAAAAAATAGCAGAGGTAGCCTATAGTTTTATACTAAATATTTCAAGCTTGATTTGCAGATCGAAGGTATGAAAAAGGCTTTTGTTGAAAATTACTGTCTGAGGAATAAACAGAGTACCGGCGCCGTAATCAGCTCCTTTCATAGCATCCAAAGATGAGAGACATTCAAAGACGGTTTCAGAAATTACTATTTCCCCTATATTTACAACTTGTTGGATCGACTCGAATGACTTTTAAAGTCATTATCTCAATAATTAATTCAGTAATACATTTTTAAAACAAACGTCTAAACTTCAAGCTGCCAGTGGCAATTAGCATTAATTTAGTCGAATTGTTCAATTTCCAATTCAATTACACAAATACATAGTAGAATTAATAATTACAAATTTAAATCGCTACAGCCAAGCAGCCAGCAGCAGCCAATCGCTGATTGCAAGCAAACGACAATCATTAAAATGTTTTCACTCGATTTCAAAGAAAGCGCGCACAATGTTGCCAGGTTTGCGCAAACACTAATTAAAAATGTCAAATGTGGCCAACTAAGGCTAATTAAAAAAACAACACACTACAACAAAAAACGTGGTGGTCGCGACAGCGTCGCAGCGACAAATGATAATTATGGTATATTTCTTTTGTTGTTGGCGCTGATTTTGTCAGTTGGAAAAAAAACTGCCACCGATTTCTTGCCGCTCGTTTTGCGCTTTTTTCTCGGCGTTTTCTTAATTAATGCAATCAGATTTTGCACCAACAATAAGCAAATAGCAATAAAATGGCATAGTGCCGCTGACGGCGGTGACACACAAACGAACTGACAACTACTCGTACAACAGCAACAACGACGGCACCGAGCAATTATTGTGGGTAAAATTAAATTATGCGCTTGGTTTGTTGCATTTTCACCAAATTATTTCGGTTCTCTCGCGCGCACACAGTTTCTAATTGTGTTGCGCTATTGTCGTAGTTGTTGCTGTTTTTATTGTTTCGAAACAATTTTCGAAAATTTTCAATTAAATGAGAAAATGTCTTTCTCTGCATTCGACTGTAGTATTTTTGCAGCCGTTGCCACTGAAGTGTTGGCACCGAGGAGCAGCGGTACAAGTAAAAAGCGCCGAACACCCAAGTCGCCAGCAGGCCAAGTCGGGCAAGTTGACTGACTGTCTGTCCGACTGACTGCCTGACTGACTGCCTGACAGCAGCAGCAACTTCAGCGACAACCGAGCGTCAACTGTGTGAGTGGCAGCAGGCACTCACGTGCAACGGCGGCCGCAACGCCAACACTGTTGCACTGGGGAGGACGCAAAGTGTCATATGTTAATGATGCACGCTGACAATTAATTGAAAATCCAATTAAAAGTGTATATTCTAATTTGGCCGCAAACAGCGGCCAAAAGTCAGGTGCAGCCGCAACGCCAGCCTCGGAGTTGCGTGCGTGACGAGTGCGTGTGCCTAATTTTATTGTTTGTTTGCATTGTTATTGTCGGTGTTGCAATTTTATTGGCTCTTATTATGCTGCTTTATGCCTCAATACTTATTGCTATTGCTGCTGTGACTGCTGCTGGTGACTTTTCGGGGTGCATAGTTGAGCGAAATCTATTTGCATTTCAGTTTTTATTTCATTGCAGCACAAAAACAACGCCTAATGCCAGTACTGCAGTCACAGCAACACGCACAGCAGCAACATTGCCAGCAACAATTGCATTTTAGCCGCAATTAGCTCGCAGATAAACAGACGCGCGGTAGCGTATGGCCGTCCGTCCGTACGGCCCGCAAACCAGCCAGTGCGCATGTTGCTGTCGTTGTCGCTGCCGCCACATTGTTTTCTCAATTATGGAAAGTCAATTAATTCTAATGAGTTGCAGTGTAATTTCCATTTTGGCGCTTGCAACTTTATTTAATGCGTTCGCCGCGCACAGTCGCGCAACACGCCGGCGCCGCTGCAACGTTGCGCCCGTACATAATTTGCGTTGCCGCGGCGAGTTGCTTTTACGGCTGCTGCTGCCGATGTTGTTTGCGAACGTTGCATTCACATTGCGTGGCATTGCGTTTGCGCCGTCGTTCGATACAGTTGTTTCGGCGTTTCTTGTTGTTGCATTTCGTTTTGCATAATTATTTTTATTATTCGTTTGTGTTTTATTAATTAATTATTTTCCCCCCTCGCTGGCAATTACCCACATAAAAACCCACATAGTGTACGCTCGCCGCGCCTGGCTGCTGGCCATTGGCTGATGGCCGCGGGCGGTATTTGCCAATTAGGCGCGTAAAATGCATAAAAAGTTAACGCCCGCATTAATAGCAACGAAGCTTTTCTGGTCTTGCTGCTTGTTGTAATTGTTCTTGTTGCTGAGTTAAGTATTGCAGGTTATTGTTTGCTCAAAGTGTGAAGCACATAACTAATACATCTATTTGTATGTTTGTGGCATAACTGATGATGGCTCTGTTAGCCCAAAAGCGTTGCCGGTCAGAACTCCAAAGTCAACTTGAACAGCCGGAATGTTTGTGTGTAGCTATGTCAAAAATTACACAATATAAACATTTTTAAAAATTAACACTGCTAACCTCATTCAATGACAGCTAATGCTCCAGTAATTATAATTTGAATTCCAATGATAAATAATAAAAATAATAATAAATATTTCATATACAACGATAAAGGCTCAGAGACAGTGTTTTCATCAATAACAGCAAATTTATGTTCACCCTACTTGTGCAATTTGTGAGCTCGGAAATATGAAAATTCAGGCATCTAAACTCGATACAAAATTGCTTATGTTACACCGTGCGACAAAAATGAAAACACTTTTTCACACTGGAAAAAATCCATATGGGCGTGGAACTAGAGTTCAAACATAGTAATACTGCGTACTCAGTTTTTCATTTCTACATCGTTTGTCCTTTTAAAAGGACTTCAAAATTTTGAAGGGGATAAAAAATAAAAACAATATAAAAAATACTTAGCCCTTTGAGAATATGGGGATATGTATATCAAATGAAAGAGGAAAGGCTCAAGAATTTAAATAAAATTGATTTTTTATCTATTTGTCAAAAAAGGATATGAAAGCGGTCCTTTGAAAATTTTAATCCTTATATCCTTGAAAATTTTTAACGAATAAGTATGTTAGAACCCAAAATCTCCTTAATCACGTGTCAAAATTTTATTATTCTCGATTAATTAATTTTGTATCTATTTATTATTTAAAATACTGATACGCAAATAAATTAGAATTTTTGTACTTTATTAGACTTGCAGCTTCCGCCTTTTTGTAAATAACTTTCGAACCAATAAAGTTAGAGTATAATTATACAGGAACTACAGTCGTGTCTGGGTATAGTGAACACCCAAATTTTTACATGTAGTACTCTAAATAGTGAACAATCGAAAACCTCTAAATGGTGAACAACATTTTGAAAGCAATTTCAAGCAAAAAGCAACAAAAACCACAAGAAGGAATCAAAAATGAAAGAAGGTATTCCTCTAATTTGAATTTTTGCTGTTGATTGTTACACAATCAGCTCTTTCTTGACTTTAGTGGTTATGTCTTTTGTCGAGTGCAAACCGATTGTGGTTAAAAGTAGGGTGTTTTATTTTTATTTCAATGGTCTCTTGAATTTGTATACACAAAGTGTATTTTGAGCAAATAAAACGAGTTTTTGAAAAAAATCCTTACCTTGATATAGTGGACAACCTCAATACTGTGAACAGGCCTTGCAATAATTAGTTCACTACATATATCCAGACACGACTGTATCTCGATATTTCTTGAAAAACTTTATGAGAAGATTAGGGACACATCGTTTTGTTTAATCCATGACCTCTCTTTCACTGCCTTTTCAACAAACCACGTAGAAACACTAACGCATCAGCAGATACTGCATTTTCTTGTGAGTTAAAGATTATCAGCTTTTTCAAATTATTGTTCTCAGCTTTGAACACAGTAAAGTTGAAACTCGTTTTTCAGTTAATCCACCGAAAAATTTCTTCCCACATTTTGTCTCATACAGACGGGTGTCTCTCACACACATGCACACGCTTAAGTTTGCAAATGTTAAAAAAAATGTTTGCATAATTTTGCACACACATGTATTTAAATATTAGTAGTACATATGTACGTACGTGTGTACATGTATGCACATCCGTACGTGCGGACAAGTTCGGTTTGTGGAATATGTTCGAGAATTTTAACAAGTCTAAACATTTTTCGCGCGCATTTAGCGAATGGTGGACTCGAGGCAGCCGCAACGCATCACCACTAAAATTTCAATTGAAATTAACAAATCGCTTGGGAGCAACGCCGCGACCATTCACGCCCATTTGTCTTTCACTGATTTTCTTCGTGCTGCTTTGTCGATCAACTTTTTCAGCATGTTTAACATTTACGACTGCGTGTATCTACACAAAAAAAGACGCAGCAAACAAAATATCTCAGCTGAAAGAATTTCAGACAAACTACAACAACAACAACAACAACAACAACAACACAGCAAACTCGCAGTATTTATGCACACTCATGAAGTGGCAGTGCCGCAGCGAGCCCCGCGAGCTCATTAAAAAATTCCAAAATCTCAACTGAATGAATGTGACAAAATTTTTAAATCACCGCTTGACGGCGGCCAGAACAACAACGTGCACAACAACTGAGAACGGCAATAATGACAACGGCCGACTGCGCGAGCAGCGTTTGTGACAAGCGCAAACAACAAAAGCCATCCAAGAAGAAGCAGAACCAAAACGAAATCGAAACACCAAATGGAAAAGTGCAAGTGATGCCTGCAGCAGCGGCACGGCAACGCGACAATTCAGCGAGCAACGTTCAACATTTTTAGAACAGTCAACGTGGTGGCCCAGAGTGCCAGTCAGCCGGACCGCCAGCCAGCCAGGCAACCAGCCAGCTAGCAAAGAGCGCGCAAGGTAGACGCTGGCCGAATCAGTTGTCCCATTTGTGCGGCTGACTGCTGAAACTCGTTGCGGCGCGGTATCGCGCCCCGCGCGTATAGATATTTTTAATGAGGCTCTAATTGACATCTGCATTTATTTGCGCGGCAAACTGTCAGTCGCGAACGAACGAGAACGCGCAAGTACGCGCGCACAGCTCATCGATCACCGCCGCCAGCCAGCAAACGAGCCAACAAACGGACAAAAACCGATGCGCGGCGCTCACTGAGGAAGCGATGCGCGGCGAAGATATTTTAATTGGCATTTTAACTAAAAGTGTTTAGGCTTTAGTTAAAATTGTTCGCCTCGCGGTGTGCCTCATTATAACAATAGCAATAACAATAGCAATGCGAAGGTACGTTCAACCCAATTAACAGATATTTTTTCCGGCTGCTCATCCCCGCGGGCCGCTGCGGCACAATCAATCCAATCAGCGGCAGGCGCAGTGCGCTGCGCAGACTTGGCAGTTGCGGCGACTGCATTTTGGGCTTGCCACTTGCCGCACTGCCGCCACAGCGGCCACAGCAGCCAAGCCGAAAAACCGAAATAATGACGGGACGCGCCAGCATCTCAAATATCGCATATCACATGCAAGTCACACGTACGAGTACATCAAACGACGGCAGATACCCCGCAGATGCCAAAGATTGAATGTGTTTCGCATACGGTGCACGTACTCCCCCTACGCCTGCGCCGAACAGTCGACCAAGACGGAAAAATCAAAATATCGCAAGGAAGCGCTGAGCAGCAAAAAAGCAAACAAACTCAAGGGCCTGCGACAAAATGTTGCCACATTATTAAATTTTATAACGACTCGACGAGCTTTCAGCATGCAGAGCGCAGCACGCAAAGTGGACATTCCGCATGCGCGTGCGCATGCAACAACAACCAAGCGCGACAATAAAATAAAAAGCACACCTTGCAGGCCGGACTTGGCCCGCTGTTTCCGCACAGCACACGCACGCCGAATGCTGTCTGTCTGTCTGTACGCTGCTGCGACGGACAGACACCGTTCCAGCCGGAAAGCCTCGGTTCATCCATTTGACTCCGGTCGTCGATCGATCGGCGCTTTGCGCGTAGATGTCGATAATGATGTGCCGACGACCAACGACGAGCATCGCCTGGGCGCAGCAGCAGCAACCGCCACACATCCTCATCAACAACAAAGCAGCAACGCGCAGCAGCCACCACTCAAGCGAAATCACTGCACTCTACTTGACTTGAGAGTGCGTGTTGTTCACACACACACAGACAAACCAAACACACACACATACACTCACTCACTCGCACGCACAGAAGCACTCGCATAAAAGGGAGTGTTGTAGGCAACATGGCAGGGCAGCCGCTGGCCGCACGGCGGAGATCCAAACCAAAAAGAAATCCCAATTAAATGTGAGATCGTGTAATTGGCAAATTAATTTCAAACCAATTACGCGTACGCGGCCGCAGCGGCAGCAGCGGAAGCATGGGCGACGGGAACGCGCTGCGTGAGTGCCACTTGGTGGTGTGTGGCATGCACTCAGAGGCATTTGGGCAGAACAAGAACCGCAAAAGAAATTCAGTAGAAAATGTACGAAAATTAATTTATCCTATTTCTAAAATGTAGAAAAATTATGGGAAATGGTTGCGTCGTAGAGTTGAAGAGAGCAGCAGTATTTCTGAACTTCGAAAATCCATGTTTGGAGGTGGACATATTTGAGCGAGAAATGCATGCAACATTTGCACTGTTGTTTTACTGTTATTGTTGCGCTTGCGGTCGTTGTTATTGTTGTGCGCAAAGTTTCAATAACAATTAATAAAAACGTAATATGTGTGCATTTCATTATTCATTTTCGCCCCGACGCTGCGCGCCAAGACGCTCGCAAACACACACATATGAGCTCATACATTACTGCAGTAAATATCCGCACAAGCAGCAACCAAGTCCAAGCATTCGGCCGACTGGCCAACGACTCTGCCGCAAGCTTGGTGCACCACTTGCCATGTACGGCGCCCCTGGGCTCCTGCATCGTGTCCACAGTTTTGCCTACGCTCTTAATTATTAATAAAACGAATTGCAGTACTGGCACCACACCAACCACGCGCCCCGTGCCCCCACCCTACGCCGCTGCCAAGCTTCCAGCCCTCGACCAGCACACCGCCGCTGTCGCTGTGTTAACTTTTTAATTAACGAGTTTTCTTTTCGATTTCAATTTGCCAACGAGCGCGCACACACGTACGCGCGCACGCATACACCGGCAGCGCGTCATACATTTATGATTTGCCTCCCCGCTGCTTTGGCCACAACTGCGACCGCTGTCGCCGTCACCGCCAGCGAATGCAGCAAATCTTGGACGACTTGACTTCAACCTTTGCGCATTTCAAGTCTCGTTTCGTCGTCGAGTTTTGGCGCTACACGCGAAATAACTGCAACCAAGTCATGGCGGCGAGTATTTTATGTCGAAAAGAAGGCGTGGCACGTACCATACGAACCGTCGAGTGATCTTCTGACTTCAGTTTAATTGAGCAGCAAAACAGGGAATGAAGTTCTTATCTGCTGTGGCAGAACATAAAAGTATATTTTATTCAACTGATCAGCAGTAAATTCTTGCCATTGATTTCTCACAGTGCTGTTGCTGCCATCAGCGGTGCAGTGCGAGTCGGAGTTACTCGTGGTTAAAGTGAGCCCGGCCTCACCTTCCATCCGAGCCGTGTACTCTAGCTTAGCGCCTTAAGTGCGCTTAACGCAATTTATTAATAATATTGCAACTTGCCAGAGCTGCTGCTGCAGTTGTTGTTGTTCGTGTTGGTGTCGGTTTGGCTGCTGCTGCTGCTGCCTGCAAGTGTGTGGCCATTGCGGCGCACATTGAGTGCATTTATTAGTTTGTTGCACGCTGTGAGTGGCGTTGGAAAGTGTCGAATTCGACTCGTATATGCCAAACTGGCATTCACATTCGTCTGAATTAGCGAGTGTGCAGGCAGCGGCAACGGCCACGGCGACGGTCGTCCGCTGCCGATCTGTGTGGCTGCCGCTTTTATGCCGCCTTTTTTCACCAGGCATTGCTCGTGGAGCCGTAACTCAATGCCCAGTGAGCGAAAATCTATGCTTCGTTTCGAGACTTTAGTTGAAGGGAGAAAAATATAAGAAGTGATTTAAACCTTTGCGGCCAGCGCACCAACCATTAAGCCACGGTAGTTCCAAATCAAAGACCGAAAATAATTTTATTTGTTTTGATTTACTTAACCCTGCTGTTAGGTTAAGCCCATTTGGTCCAATTTTTGGCTTGTTTCCTTTGTAACTTTTGACTAACTATTTAACTATTAACTATTTTTTACATCAGTTATGTTGAGTAAAGAATGAATGAACCAAAATAAATACAAAAAATTTGAATAAATTGTTGTTTTGTACGAAAATTGCAGTATGGACCAAATGGTCCCTTTTCTAACCTAACAGCAGGGTTAAGTAAAAATATTTGTAGCATTTTATTTTAAAACAGAATCCCGGAACGCAACAGGCCTCATCTAAGTGTCAACTGGGAGTGGGCCGATACAAATTCGTAGATGTTATCGTAAAATGTACCAACAACGAAACTTCGACAGTGTGTGGCGAACAGTTTGGTGTGCTGGGTAATTGTGTGAGGGGGAATTGTCGGCGTCTCTTGTGTGCGCGTTTAATTAGCGTTCGAACAGCGGTAGCACCACACGGCTAACAACCAACAATCAGCAACAGCAACAACATAAAGCGAAGGCGTCAATAGGCAGCAGCGGCCGCCACAACAACAACGATAACAACGAGAGCGGCGACAGCATCAAAAGGTGCGTTTACACTTATGGTAGTCGTGCTCGACAACAACAAGAACAACAGCAACAACAGTTACTACTAATAACAATAACAACAACAACAACGAGCAAAATAACAACTACCATGACTTGTGTGCAGCTGTTATTGTTGTTGTTTATTATCGTCTTCATTATCTGCATCTTTTTTCTGGCACTTCCAATGCCGCTGCGGTAGCAACAAAAACATCAGCAACAGCAATATCGGCTGCTCCTCTCAGCATTTGTATGAATAATTTAATTATTGTTTAAATGTTAATTAATACAAGTTGCAATCAAATTGTTGCAGCGGCCGCTGCTGCTGCATGCGTTGCTCGTCTGTTGTACTTTACATTTTTGCATTGCAGCACCACAGCGGCAACAACACGAGCACACACTCGCATGTAGCTGAGTCTTAATAACGCGAGAGACACGCATTTGGCATTAATTGCATACAAAAAGCACCAACAACTGCAGCAACAGCAACAGCGAAACCGGCAGCAGCCACTGCATACAGTGGGCATGCATTGTTGTTATTGCTGTTTAATGTTGGTGTTTTTATGGTTGTTGTTCTTGTTGTTTTTGTAGTTGTTGTTGTTGTTGCCACTTTTGAATTATACAACAATATACAATAAGTGCGGAGAAGTATAGAAGCCGCAGCCGAGAAGGAGGAGGCAAAAAGGCGGCAGAGAAAAATTGTTTAAAGAAAAAATCGTTAATTAGTGGAAATAACTTGGCTTAAGTGTTAATTAAGTTTAGTTTAAATGAGCTCGTTAGAAGGCAAAAATATTATGAACACACACGGACACAGCCACAACTGAGCACATGAATGACCATATCTGTTCAGCAGCAGACACACACACACATACATCCACTTGAAAAGCGCCTGAGTTGGGGCAATTATTTAAATCTTTACAATATTATTAATTATTTTTAATTAGTGCGCAAATTCATTGATAGCATACAGCGGCGAACGGCGCGAACGCGCGAAAAGCAAACAGACAGCGGCCCACATGTGGTAAGCGTTACACAGCTTGCGGCTGCGACGACGCCAGCGCCGGTGAAGAAATGCAGCCCAGTCAGCCCAATCGGCAAGCGGCAAGCGGCAATGGCCAGTGCTTGCTCCACTCACCAATTCACTAACTCACTTAGTCAGTCAGTGAGCTGCGGCGATCGCGGGCGGCGCATTTAGGAAGCAATTAATGAAAGAAAAAGGCGGACTGTGTGCATGTTGTTTTTGTGTTGCCATTTGGTGTATTGCTTGTTGGTGGTGCTAATGCCGATGCCGTTGTTGTTTCTTTTATTGTTGTTGTTGTTTCTGTTACGGTAGCGATGGCGGAAATTTTAGTGTATGTAAAACGCAACAAAAAAAAGACACACACACACAACAAAAATTAATTGGCAATTATTATTTCTTCTGTATTTCTGTGTAATTTCTACTTTTGCATAGTGAGACGCGTCGAGCGGGCAATAAATTTTGCGAACGCGGTTTATGTTTACATTTCCAGCTTAAGGAGGTTATGTGTGGCTACACTCAATACAGCTGCCACGGCTACAATTTCTGCGACTGCTGTTGTTGCTACAATTCAATTAAGCTGTTTAACAATTTAGTTTAGTGTCGATAGAGCGCTACAACCGGCCTTCGGCAGAGCGATGCCATGGCGCGGAGGATGCTTATTTAAAGAAGGCACCAAAGTAGAGCAATTGATGTGTAAACAAGGAATAAAAGGGATTTTGAAGCGAAAACTCCTAGAATTGCATATCCTGCTTACGTTTCGGTGTAAATTTGACAGAGTTTAACGCAAAATATGAACTGCTGACTATACATATTTTAGAAATGTAGATATTAGCGTCGATTTATAAAACCAACCAAATGTTGTAATAAATACCAAAAATATCCCAAGTTAGACGCAATGCTGGTAACAAACTTGAAACCCTTAATGTTGTTTCCCAAAAATTGTTTTTGATTACAACAAATCTGGTTTGTACTTGAATTTTGTAATATCGTATGAAAAGGCGTGAAAGTGAAATGGACGAGTGCTTTTCATACACAGCAGTGCTTTTCATACCTTTGAAGAACGCGGAGTTTGTTTACAAACACACAACAATTGGATCAAAACTAAGCAACCAGTTGGCTGATAGTTCCATGAAAATCTCCAAATATTTGTAGCAATTTCATTCACTGGAAGTGGTCAGTGTTGGTCAGGAACATTTCGGTAAAAATTTTACCTTTTTATAAAACTGGGTATATGTGGGTATTTTGTTGAATCCTTTGACTCTTCTTATCACCTCATCAACAGGCAAACGAAACGACCTGGTAGCGTTTTGAAATAAAAACCTCAAGGATTTTATTGCCATCTCAAATACTTATAATAAAACTCAAATTGGTTCGGAATGTTTGGTAGAGTACCGGGATTCCTACTTTAGAAATGCGCTAGCGACCATTTACTTTACTGAACCGACCTAACCTAACTTATCTACCGGAAACCTTTCACAAACTATGCAGCAACAAACTCAAAAGTACCGACTTGACCTCTCGAGTAATGTGCTGCCAATAATGAAAATTTACACTCTGCTCCAATGTTAACAAATTCTGCGAACACCAGGCTGCTTGCAAATATTAGCGCCACATTTTTTGACGAGCCCCATTCAAAAGAAAAGCAACAATGCAGATGGTGCGAGCGCACTAGTTTCTATCGTTTAAATTGTACGTAGTTGAAAACTTACATATGCGAATTTGTCCGTTTCAACGGTTCCTGTCTTCCAAGAACGGCTATAAAAATCTCCTCGTTTGCGGGAGTACAGTGTGGAGTTGTGGAATGCGCCCAAGTGTTGCCTGATGTGTGTTCGTGGGCTGCGGTTTCACAACAACCAGCAGCAGTTCCGCGCGCTCTTGCGAAAATTCAGCTCTTTGATGATTCCTTGCCTCTTGTTCGGATGCTGGTGCGTTGGACTGGTGTTGTTGTGCTGAATGGTGATTAAACTGGAACAGTTTTTATGTGCTTCCAATAAACGCTTCTGCGATTGGTTCAACACTATTTATTATTTACTTTTGCTTAATGCTGCGCTTATTATAGTGAAAATTTATGCGCGCTGCCTCTGGCTGTGTACTTTGTGCGCTTTTGTTGAATCTTTTCGAATGCTGCAAAGAAGAAGACACCGAACTGAGCAGCTGACTCAATGCCGCCGTCGAACGCACCGTGAGTCAGCTGGTCAGTGGGGGAGCGCTAGCCGCGGTTCGATCGGGAATTTGTGTAAACAAACGCACAGTGGTCGCACTCGATTCGCACTCGTAAACGCCAGACGCTAAACGCAGACATCAAACGCCTTTGCCGGCCGGCCAAACGTTCGACGCTTCAATGGAAAACGGGATTTTTCGTTAGCGCCAAATTGGTTGCACGCTTGCACGCCTCGAATTTTGAATTTTAATTTTTTGTTAATTGTGAAAAAGTGCTCGCCGAAGGCGAAACATCGGTTAACACTCAATTAAAACGAAACCAAACCAAACAAGATAAAACTGACAAAAGTAAGCCAAACGATGATGTGAAACAACAAATGAGGAGCGCTCGTAAATTTGCATATTTTGGGCGCTGCTCTTCGGCCGCTTTGCTGATCTTCGCGTTTGTTGTTGTTCGCCGTTTCAGTGAGCAAGAAATTCGAAATTTTAATTGCGGCGATTTTTCACGAATTCCTACGCTGTAGTGAAGCCGCTCGAGCTGCTGCCGCTGATGACGCTAATTATGATGACAGCGATGATGACCATGAGCGCGAGTGTGTCAGCCGGGCCGCGGCGCTGGGCGGTAATGTTGTTGCCGATGTTTGACAAATGCTTAGCGCGTGCTGCGTCAACCAAAAGCCCGATCGCGCCGCTCCGACGAGGCGACGGGCGCTAAATTCAGTTGTAAACAAATGACAGCGGCCTGACAGCACGGTGGCACCGCTGGCAACAGTGGCGATTGTGATGTCCAACGACAGTCGAGTGTCCTAACCGTTTTTGTTGTTGCTGTCGATATTTATTTTTCCTAGCTGTCGAGTGCGCATGTGCTGCCCGCTCGCTGGCCAATTTGCTGTTGACACTTGTCAGTCAGCGACACTGATGAGCCGTTGCTGCAACTGTTGGCAATGTGATGCTGGCGATATAGTTGGTGCGTTGCTGACTGATAGCGCAGTTGCGAATGACAATGCTGTTGACTTTGCTGTTGTTTGCCGCGCCTGACACTTGTTGCCCGGCCCGCTCGAAACCTGAGCCTACTTATTTATTTTTGTTTTTCCCTCGTCGCCTCTCTTGCTATGTGTAATTTATCGCGTTGTGCTTATTGCTTTACCTCATTTGCTCACACGTTGCTGAATGTGTTAATTTTTGCATTGGATTTTCTGCGATTGGAATTTGATTTAAGTAGCACTGTGACTCAACAATTCGTTTTGTTACTTTTCTGCAGACTGCTCGCACTTAATTTTAGTTAACTTTGATTTAATTAATTCTGCTTTTGATTTATAACGCACACTTGGCACTTGACGTACGATTTTTGCGGAATACGCCGATAGTGGCATGCACCGACACAGCGACACGCAATGTTACAACAACAAACGAGCAATTGCTGCAGTCGCTCACTTCAAAGCCTCGGCTTTGCACTTTCTTTGATTTCGCTCGACTTTCTCGTTCCTCCTCAGACTGTGCGTCTTTCGAAAGAACCACCTGGGTTATTTTCGGCTAAAATTTCTTGTAGTTCTGCACTTGCCGCCACACTTAAAACCCAAAACTTAGCCACTCGCTTCAATTCAACAAAACCTGAGAAAAACCGCCTGCACGACCGTAAACGCCGACGTTTGCTCGACGAATGAATAAATGAATTCGTCAGTACGTACGCCGGTGCTTGCTTGGTGGTTGCTTCTGCCAGTGTCAGTGCCTGTGTTGTGTTCCTCCCCGCTGCGTCCTCCACCAACGGTCGGCTGCCTCTTGCACTCTTGCTGAGCGTGCGAGCATCGTTCGCGCTCTGTCGGTTTGTTTGTTTAGCTGCTTGACGGCGGTTTGTTGTTGTCGGTGAGACCGGCTTTTTACGCCGCATTGCCACCCATTTCGGCCGCGCTGCCACTCGCCGCGCTCCCACTGCTCCAATGCGCTCCACCGCTCGCATGTCGCCTGTGGCGGGGTTGTTTTGTGGTGCTCTTGCGCACATTCCAATGTCGCCAGTTGTTTTTGTTTTACCGCTTTGGCCAAAAACTCTGCTCCGCTATTGGACAGTTGCGCCCTTGACAAACACACAAACACACACACGTTCACCCACGCTTATATACACAACTGCACAGCCACATATATACAGACACATGCACGTTAGAGCGGTAGTAAAAGTCCTTCGATTTCGTCCTCGCCGAATTCTCGCCGTGTTGGCATTTTTCTGGTGCACACCGTGCCATGTCCCACCGCCCTTCTCAGCCAAGGACATTTGCAAGCGGCAACAACACGTGCTCTAACAGTCACGCGCTCTCTCTCGCGCTGCCCTGTAAACACTCTGTTAACGACGCTGTAGCACAGCTTGCAGAGATGTTCCTGTGAAACTGATTTGCGATAAACATCTTTGACATAATTCAGATATTTTAACAGATGAAATGAAAAGCGACGCCAAATCTTACTTTAATTCGGCACCAGCAGAACTAAATGGATTTTGGTCTGGACTGCATCAAGTCGGTGCTATTGTCGATTGCTAATAGCAATAAAATACACCACTCGAAAAAACATTCACGGCCACTAACATCCCCTAAGAGAGTCCTCAGCGCTTTCAGCTTCCTCTGCTTAAAGCTTACAACCGCCAACTAAACTTTTATAGTTGCATCCACGGCAATGTTACCGCCTTTACTGGGTATAAACAGAACGAAAGCAACATGTCCTTGCCGGCGAATGCAGTTCTAATGCTGCTTTTCACTGAATATTAGTGGCGCTCGTCACCTAACCCTCCCTAAATGTAGGTGGAGCATATTCTAAGCATACATACATACAAGCATATTCCACTAACGTACATACATATGTATTTTTTTATATAGCTGCCCTGTAAACATATATATATATATGCTTGTTGCTGGAATATTTTGTCGCCAAACAGATATAGGACCTCACCACTTCCCAACGTGTAGCCAAGAAAAGGTGTGGTCTTCTCTAATCTGTTGTTGTTTGCGTTTTCTCATATTTCCGGTCCAAAAGCGGAAGTGCGCGGAGCGGAAAATATTTTTAATTAAATGATAAATAGTGCTTTTAAAAAATGCAGCATCTATGTGGCAGCTACATTTTGACAGTTAACCCTTCTCGGTTTAATGTGCGCCCATTTTTCAGCAGCAACTCCCACCACCGTTAGTACCGCCGTCGCTGTGCTTTCACCCTGACCGCAGCTTCCGCGCCGACTGCTGCACTTTGTTGCACGCGCTGGCGTTGTCGCCCACTTTCAGCCAACCCCGCTAATGACGACGATGTCGAGTGAATCTCATTTACTGCGTTTGTTGTTTTTCGCTGCTGCGGTTCACGTTTGTAGTGAGCTGACAGCTAGTAATTTTTTATGCTTGACATTTTTGTGTTGACGACGGTAAGCGACGCGCAGGAAATTTCTTTAGAATTCAATTCAGACCCGGTGTTCGATTTGGACAATTTACGAGATTTAAGATCGGTCATCCCATCAGGAACGCTTTACGTTAGACTTAAGTTTGTAGTTAGTTAGTTAGTAAGTTAGTTAGTTAGTTAAGAATGGATAAGTAACCAGAACTTACGCAGCGAGGTACAAATCGATAAGTTTTCTAAGTTTCCTCGTCTCAGATTTGCAGAGTTTAATTACAAAAACTGATTAAGAAATCCCTTCAAACAGATTTTTCTCAATCATCAGCTGATTAATATTGGGCAAAATTGTTATTGTTGTTGTTGTTGTTTTATAGCAAATCATTTGTGAAACAGTGAGCAATTCAATTTAATTAATGAACAGTAAATATAAGGCGAAAGCACACTAAGCATTCAATTAACCATTTTAATGATGAAAAGGCCCAACATAAATCACACACACACACACACCCATTGTCATTGGCTTGGTTTGCGCATCATTTTCCACCATTCCTGTTTTTTAATTATAATTAGACATGCGAATGCGAGTGTGAGTGATGCAAGGAGTGATGCGCCGGTCCCTCCCCACAACTCATGTGTAGCAGGCCGCTGTTACCCCGGCAATCGCACGGCACGCAGCGGCGGGCACGCAGCCAGATACTCCACTGGAACTGGCAATCATTTAGAAAGCTTCAATGCTGTCGCATGCCTCGAGTACCACTCCGCCACACGCTCTGTCCACATCTCCAGCTGTATTTAAAATTAATTCTACATAAGTGCGTTTTGATGGATAAACACGTGGCAGCCACATAAAATCCTCCCAGACCACGCGGCACTGTGCCGTGCTGTGGCGCGCTGCGCTCTGCGCTCTGCGCCGCTGCCGCCTGACGAAATTTGGCTAAATTGAATTTTCCATTTCATGCCGACTGCAACCACCAACGCGGCCTGCAAGTGAAATACATAAATTGCACGCTAATTGCTCATGTTCAATTAAAAACGCTCCTCAAGTGCGCCAACACAGCAGCTCAACCTTTGCGGCCTCAGCCTGATGCGCGGCCTTGCTCGCAAGTCCCTTCTCGCCCGTCGCAGCAGATATTCACTGAATTTGGCACAGTTATTGTACGGCAGCTCCAAGCTACCGACAGACCGGCCGCTTGCACATTTTCCAAATTGGCGTTTTCAGTTGTTGGCTCAATCTTTGCGAGGGGAAGCCAGCCGTTTTGTTTTTCCTTTTTCCCATTCACTCGTAACTCTGGCTGGCCGCTTTTTTACATCCTTTGCAGCGGCAATTGTTCATGTTTATCCTTTGTGTAAATAATTTCCTAATTGTTGTACTGAGGTGCGCGTACGCCGTGCACAAATGAATTATTCCTACGCAAATCCAGGTTTACTCTAATTTATTGTGCACTAATTGGCATATATCAATTTGAGAAAACAGGGTGATGCGTCATGCATCTTCCATGCCCAATTCGAATCAGAATCAAGGGCTTAATTTTTAATAACTTTTCGTATGATTGAATGATGGAAATGTAATTTAGGCTAAAGTATCGATACGATGAACTGGATAAGGCGTTACATTCATGCAATCAGCGCCTTTAAAAACCAACTTTTGAAGAATATAGTATGGTACAGTGGCAAATAAACTGTTAGGCTTAAAGTTATCATTGACACTCCCGCAGCTTCGACAGTGCACATACGTACATTGACTGTTGTTGTCAGCATTGCTGGTGTTTCTTGGATTGTTGATAAGAGGGACGCATCATTCTAAATCATTTTCAATTTGCTGTACATTTACTCTTACATTGGCATCGGAAGAAAACATTTTTAGTAACGTCAAGAAAAGAATAAACTCGTTCCACAAGTGATATCCGTTTCCTATACTTAGGGCTCCTATACTAGTCTGGATTCGTTTTATGCTTTTTTGCTACCTTACTGACACATGCAACAACTTCATCGGCCCATTTTAACTGATGAGCGCCGGCTTTGAAAAAATTCAATGATATAGTCTCCACGTTCATCACCCTGTTACTCAATTGCCGAAGTTCAAGTTCGGCCAACCGTTGTCTGCAGTTGTTCGCTCGATAATTTCGTTTCCTGTAACGCAAATTAATCGTTTGTGCAAACACAGCAGCTCAGTACTGTCGAAACAAACGTTGTTGCATTCCAAACCCCATCACCCCTTATCCGTTATCGGCTGTTACCCCAGTGCCCGGTGCGGCATCTTCACGAATCGTTTGTTCGGTATCATTTTCCACAACTTCTTCAATGCTCAGTTCGATTTGATTATTTGCGTGTCCTTCGCAGTGCACCAGTAAATGAGTACACACGCCGACTATGTACGGGTATGTGCTGGCTTCAAATGCGCGTGATGGCGCCGGGGTGCGTGCGAAAGTTCACTCTGTCGCCTGGTCAAGCGCATGCGAGTGCCCGCTGCCACTCCACATCTCTATCGGCCATTGCCATATTACTACACCGTCACACATTTGATCCATTCAACCGTATACACTTCAAACTACATACATACATACATATGAACGAGTATGTTCGTATGTGCCGGCACAATCAGCCGCACATCCTTGCGTCCTTTCTCGAATAAATGCGTACAATTTGTTTACTTTGTTTTAAACTGCGATAAACCTGCATTCGGGCGTACTCTGCGCAATCTGCTGGACCGGACAGGGAGCGACCCGCGCTGTATGCAGCATTAATTGGCTTTGCGGCTGACGTTGAAACTGCTCTTGATGGGCAGTGCCAGCGGCAGGCACAGTACATTTCTCAAACAACCGTTGGTCACAATGAATGCACGCACACACAGATTACTCGTAATCGTAAACCTGCATCGTTCTCTTGGCCATAGCCTTTTCAGCCTGCTGATTCTTATCATTTCGAATTTCCAGCATCCTTGCTGTGCTCATGGCGAATGTGGCTGAAGGTTGACACACTTAACGCTTAACTGCTTCTTCGGGAACTCCAGCCGCCGATTAGCCTTTGAGCTCAATTACCTGAGTGGCAATTGATACTCGTAATTGAAAATTAAATTTTAAATTTGCTAGAAATTACCAATGGCCAGATTTATATAAATATACTAGCTGACGCCGCGAACTTTGACTCGCACGACATTTGTTGTTTTTTTATAACTGAAGGAAGAGGAGTACTTACTGATTAACGCAATCGAGGCCCACAAATAAGCAATGTTGCTGCTAAGTTTCAGTAAAGAAATGGACTGCGCTTGAACCGGATTTAAATTATATGGGCGGTGCCATGCCCTCTTATTCAATACCTGCCCTTTATTCAATGCCCTCTGTCGAAAGAGAAAATGATTGGTTCGTACTAAGTTTCATTGCTGAGCGACTTATAGTTCAGCAAAATATTTGGGCCACAAAAAATGTGCCACGCCCCTTGTCCAATGCCCATCAAATCTTGTCAGTGGAATGACTCATCTATGGGACGACGGGATACAAAATTTCAGTGTAGTACAACTTACAATTACAAGACACTCGAGCACTTCCTCTGCGGCTGCCCTGCCTTAGCATTTAAAAGACTAAATTCCTTGGGGAACAGTCTGATTAGCTCTCTAGCTGATCTGTCTGAAATAAGACTAAAATGCATCAAGTCCTATTTGGACGATGCTGGTTGGCTTTAGAGCCCAGTATTTTCTCCCACGCAGGGAAGACCCAGACGAGGAGGCGACAACAAAACGGCACATAGTGCTACTTGAGTGTGCTCTGAGAGCACGCAGTCGCTGCTACCTACCTACCTACAACTTACAATTTGGAAGATATTCTATTTTAAAGATATTGCTTGTATGGGTGGTGCCACGCCCCGTTGTCCAAAACCCGCCTTATTCCGTCTGTCGAAAGATATGGGTACATGATAGGTTCATGCTAAGTTTCATTGCTGTGTGATTTATAGTTCAGCAGAATAATTGGGTCACAAAAATGTGCCACGCCCCTTAGGGGTATGAAAAACAGATAGTAGTCGATTCTCAGACCTACTGAATATGCATGTAAAATTTCATAAAAATCAGTCAAGCCGTTTCGGAGAAGTATGGTAACTAACATTGTGACACGAGAATTTGATATAGTATAAGATATACATACATATATGCATATGCATATTGCCTATTCTACCTACATATGTATATATGTATATACCTTTGAGTATATACATACATAAGTATGTAGGTACAATGTATGTGCGCGGTATCCATTACCACCAAAAATTTTAAACCAATTTTTTGCTCGTCAGCTGCCGTAATTCTGCTGACATCGGCAACTGCATCGTTTAGCTTTTCGGTCCCTCAAACAGTACTTTTGCAAGCATCCATTTCGTTAAGGACTCTATGTCAACTTAATTTGTCGACTTCGCCTTCAATGCGCATTTATTTTTATTTTTGCGTTGTTCGGATTCTTGTTTCACAAACTGTTGCTGCTGTTCGCTTGAGAAAACAAAACAATCACGGAGTCGGCGCAGACGTCTTGCTGCTAACTTTATTCTGCCAAGCAGCTTTTGTCACCGAGGGGTGCCGCATTAATTGCACCATTGTGGTCTGTTCCGTATGACGCACAATTTCAGTTTCCGCGCTTTTAGAAACATATCCCATTACCCCAAAACAAAGCCGACTACTGGCTTATAAGACGATCTGTTTCTGAGCATGCGCAAAGTCGGAACACACTTCATACATATAGTATCTAGTATCTAGTTTTGATTTACTTTCTCATCCAATTTTGTTTTAGTTGTGCTTTCCACTAGTAGTACAGATCGAAATTTAGCAAAGAAAAATGTATATCTAAACTAAAACTATACATTGAGTGACATATGTATAGCACAACAGAAAAAATCTTAAGTACTTTTGTACGCAAGATTCGCAGCGAATGCAAACATAACCAGACAACTGAAAACAATTTCCAAAATGCTGAGAGCATTAATCAGGCTCGAACAAAGGCGCAGCGCGCCCGAAGGGGTTGTTCTCCATCACAACGAGCGCAATGTAAGGAAATTCAATTTTAATATTTATATAACGAAATACTTGAAATTTCATCACTTTTCAATCAGACAATGCCAGCAGCGTAGCAGTCGGCCTTGTGTGCAGAATATTGTGAATACCTTCTAATTAAAAAGACACATTGCTCACATTTCACCCAATGTAGAGGAATGGGGGAAAAGTCCTTTATTCAATTATCTCACATTATAAATTCGCCCTTTCATATTTTACGCTGCAATTCGAATTTTTAATTTATATTTTAATGTAAATCCCAAACGTGTCGCATTCACATGCCGACAACCTACTCGTCAGCATCGTCGTCGTCCTCGTCGTCGGAGCCCTCAATCAGCGAGCTGAGGAACTCTTGTTGGTTTTCGTTGATCAGATTAAGAATGGCGGGATTCGCCTCGCCGACACGCTGAATGGCGTCGTCGATCAGTTCAGGGTGCTGCTGGATGGCTCGGCGCAAATTCCGAAACAGTGGGTCGCTACGGAATATCTCAAACGGTGACACGTTCATATCTGCATCGGCGTACGAAGCCTCCTCGGCCGATGCCGCCACCGAGTCTGGTATTCCCTCGATAAGATATTCGATGGCACGCTCCGGTGTGTTGAAACTGGCGGCCAGCGCACGTCGCACCTCCACCTCCGGATAGCCCATGCTGACGATATTCTCCACCATCTCATCGGTCTTCGACTTAGCGCTGGCCGGGGTCACCGGCGAAGCGGGCTGTCTGCTTTCAGTGGTGTCATCTTTGGGTGCTACGCCAGCAGCTGGTTGAGGCTCCTGTACTTTGGCGGCCGCCTTATGTTCGGCATCCGCTGCTGCCGGCTGTGCATCCTTCACCAAGGTCGTTGTGTTGCCGCTGCCGACGGCAGAAGTTTGTGACGTCGTTGGCGATTCCTCGAGCGGCTGTTTCAGTATCATCACCACCAGAAACTTTTTCACGTCAATGTTATAGGCGCTCAGCGGGTCGTCGTTGACCAGTATTTTACCGGCGTAGATCAGTTTCTGCAGCTCCGGCTTCACGCCCACATCGGGATACAGTGTTAACTCCTTCTTCAGGTCGTACACCGTCTTTGTGGGCTCGATGTCGATCATTATCGACTTCTGGTTCAGTGTCTTAATTTGCAGCCGCATATTTCCACTTTATGTATTTAATAAGTTAAAAGCAAGAGTTCAGCAGCTAGCGCGAGTGCTCTCTATTATTTACACGGCAGGAATTTGACATCTGGTCGTCGTGGTTAGTGCTGGTGAAATTGGGAACCAGCAACATGTACCCGCAGCACAGTCGGCAGCTCGAACGGTGATCGTGTGGGCAAGCGGCGGTAGTTGCTTCGCGTTAACGAGAGCCGCAACGACGGGTATGCGCTCACGCAAAACCCAACAGCACTAGGCAGAGCAATCGACGAGAGCGCAGGCCGAAAACTGTCAAATGTCCACAACGTGGTTGACTAGGGCAGGGTTGCCAACATTGCACGTGCCAAATGAGAGATGGGCAAATGCGCAGCGATACAAAAGCAAATTATTCAATGTGCAACTTCGCACCGCTTCGACAAACTTACAAATATAATCAAACGCTTCAAGTATGAATTTCCTCAGTCCAATGTCCTTCCCTAACGAAATGCAAAATGTCAGAAAATTTATGTGAAATACAAAGGACTTTATTCAAAATCTAGTGATGTTTTGAAAATAGAGTTGTGCACGAGCGGGTTTGCGTGTGTTCAATAGAGGCTCGATAACGGCGACGAAGTCCTAAAGTTGCTTTTTATATCCAAACTGCTAGATATGTAATATATATTTATGTGTATATGGGGTGAAAAGGCCAAGAAACGATATTGTTTAACCCTTTAGTTCCCAAGAAGGCCTGTAGACATCCTAAGCTTAAAAAACTTCTATAATCTACATATTATGATTTTTCTAGCTGATTTTACACATATGGAAAGGGGAATCTTCATTTTATAAAATAAATGTAGTCAGTGAACGCTGCCACATGCACAACGGTAGTAATTGTAAGACACAGTTGAAGTTTCGTGAGAAAGTAAGAATATTATTATTTTTGAAATTGTGTGAGAAGCAAAAATTGTTTTAAATAAATTGTGAGCCTCAATAAAACTATTAAAATTATTGGTGAGTAGATGTTAATGTGTTCTTTGAGAAAATATATTAAAAAAAAAAAATTATGAAAAAAAGTTGTTGCAATCTTCCTACCTAACCCAAACCCTAGAGTTTCTGTATCATCCCCTGCTTGGGATGAAAAGCGTAGATAAGTAACGGTCATTGATGATATTTTTTCGCTATTTAAGCAGCAAATTTTTTTTTTGTACTGAAATATCTATACACCACAATGTAAAAAATATGATGTCACTGCTAAAATGTATACTAAGGCGTAGTCCACAGGGTGGATAAGAGAACTATTCTTCCCTAATCTTTTATTTCATGGAGTAGATTTATCGACATCTGTGTGAAAAGATAACAAGGCAGTAAGGGGGTCCTCTAGTACAAACGGTGTTTTTTAAAGCTCTTTTTGGGATTTTTTTTCAGAAACTGCAAATGATAATGCGAAAATTCTTCGTGTATTTATTCTTTATATATTGAATTATAAAAAAAAAATTTTCCACGTGTTACCGCGAACCCTGTTGGGGTCCGCCAGCTGAGTACCGGCCATGTTTTTTTTTAAGGGTGCGTTTGCGCCATCCTAGCTTTGTCCCTGTTCGTCTGAAATGTAATCCAAAAATGTTCTCTTAGAAAGCTGCACAAAGCTGCATTACATTAAAGGATGACCTTTAATGAACCCGATCTGATCAAAATTGGACCCGTGGCATCGTTTTAACGCGTTTTTTCGACATTTCCCCCACAAATCGGCTAGTCAATGGAGCGCAATCTCCGTAGGTTAACGCGTGGAGCAAAACGTTTTGAATACAAAAAAACAAGAATCAAGTAAATAGGTCAATTAGTTTCGACGGAATCATGGCGAAATGGTAAAAAAATGTGTTTTCGAGAAAAACGCGTTTAAAGTTTTAAAACCGTGTTACCGCGTAGTGAACGAGACGGATTTGAGGCTCTGTATCTCAAAGATGTATACGAATTCGACTAAATCCGTTCGTATACTTTTTCTATAAAAGTTATACTATAAAAATATGAAATTTAAAAAAAAACAATTTTTTCAAAATTTAAAACTAGAGGACCCCCTTAAAAACAAATAAGAACCGCAATATACATACAGTCGTGTCTGGGTATAGTGAGCACCCTATATAGTGAACACCTCGATGTAGTAGACACCCAAATTTTGACATGGAGCTTCTCAATATTGAAAACAATTTTGAAAGCAATTTGAAGCAAAAAATAAAAAGTCTATTTTGAGCAAATAAAACTATTTTTTGAACAAAAATGTTAACCTTGGTATAGTGAACAACCTCAATACTGTGAACAGGCCTTGCAATAATTAGTTCACTATATCCAGACACGACTGTATACCTATACCGACTTCTTTAGTTTTCCTAGTTTATACACCCCCAAAAGCAGTGTATAAGCTTCCCCACGACACACTACCGCTCGCCACATTACCCCACCCCTTTTTATTTATTGTCTATTACGCATATGAACTGTAACTGTTATCCGTTATTTATGTTTACGTATATTAAAAAAAAATAAAAATTTAAATTAATTACAAAAAAACATATTCATATGGCTTTTTCCCCAAGCAGGCCTGTAGGACTGATACTTTCTACACCCTCTATCACGTCTCCTATTGACATGCAAGTTTTTTCCCCGAACAAACATTACGTCTCCACCACAAAACTATCACTGGTAATTTTTTTAACAAGATAAAAAGCTTGGGAACTAGAGGGTTACTACAAAGGAATCTTAACCAGAGACAATAGTCGTTGATGTTAATGTTATTGTTATCTGTTTATTCGCGCTGATAGCGTTAATAACAATTTTACAATTCCTAAACTTTTTTATTTGCGGAGCAGTTTTTAATGCATTCTTGCACCCCAAAAACCATAGATGGTCAAGTCGGACGTGCTCTTGCTCGAATTAAAATTCCATTCCAACACTCCTAATGTCCCACTGCGCTCACCCCTACATATATTTTTACTAGAGAAATAAATTAGGAAAGCCGCACTAATATTTAGCATTCGTTAATGGGACTGTTCGAAATTCAGACGGCAACAATTTTAAATAATCACCCCGTTGGGAAATTACACGAA
The DNA here is from genome assembly GCA_963971225.1 of Melieria omissa. NCBI lineage: Eukaryota > Metazoa > Arthropoda > Insecta > Diptera > Ulidiidae > Melieria > Melieria omissa. The sequence goes on along the minus strand of OZ020268.1, from coordinate 2,295,473 downwards.
GGACACACGGCGAAAACCCTTTCAGAGCTCTTTCGCCTGTTCCTGTGCTAGTCTGTCCGTGAACTCTCTAAACAACGCACTGATTTATCGCTTTGGTCACTTTGTTCGGCGAGTAGGTCGATCCTAGCGCTGCTGCATGTCCCACCCTCATCTGTCACAATTTCCCAGCGCGACTTTTGGGATAAAAGCATGGAATCCATGCATTGTGTGCACTCGTAATTGAACTTTTTAGTTTTCATTAAAGGCGAACACTGCCACTAAGTGTGTAAATTTAAATTAGGAGGATGTTAACATTACTTTGATTTTAGCACTGGCGTTGGCTAATTTGCTTGCAGATGGAGGGAGCCTGATACGCTTTGTTGTAGTGCCATTTCGGTCGGCCGTGATTTATTTTAAAACTTTTGCAATTCACCCGGAAATTACGCACTTCTTAGCACTTTGCCTTGCTCTCTTTGTGGAGGCCTCATTCCTTTTCGAAACCGGAAGTCAGAAAGTTACACCGTGTGCACGTGCGAATTTTAAAATCTTCCACGGGTAAGAAAATCATATGAAATATGTGCGAAACGTGTGGCAGATAGTTATCGTACAACATTTGCGCTGCCGCTAGGAAATTCGCAAACGTAAAGCGATTTTCAAAGAATCACTTAACACGCCGTTAACACCCACATTAGGCACACATGGCTGCACCGCCCGTGTCACCACCAGTGAAATGCACAACTTTTGGGAGTAATTAAAATCGGGCATGACGCCCCGCATACAATACACCAGCCGCCGACTGTGTGCAACAGCAGAGTTCCAAAGGCCAGCAGCGTTCGGCGGGAACCAGGCCGGTGTCCTTCTTGTGATTTCGCCTCTGCGCACAATGAAATTTTCAGTCGCGCCCACCCCAACTCTGGCCGGCCAACTAATCATTGCAGGCGCTGAAAAAGCAGCTCGACCAACAACCCTTCAGCAGCGAGCTTTTCGTCAGCATGCAACATTTTATTGAAAATGATTTCATAATCGAATTAAATGCGGTGGCACAGTGTGAAAATAGCGAGCCGCAGCAGCACAATGCCAGTGTGCAGCATGCCGAGGAAAGCCATTAAAATCATAGAAAGATTGCACGCAAATTTGCTGCTTCCCCCTCGGTACTGCGTGAGTGCACGGCCACGGTCGGGCGCGTAGCTGCGAGGCGATTAACGCTGCTCACTCTGAAGTCGGCATTGTGACGTGCAGCGCGGGCCACGTGGCATGCGTGCCAGCTATAGAATTTGGTCACCCAAGATAAGGAACCAACGACACACGGCGACCATGACAGCGACGCTGATGCAGTGTAACATAAAAAATCGGCGCGCCGATCAATCGAAATGCAGAATATGCGATTTATAGCAATTTATGACACCACGAGAGTTGGAGAAGGAAAAGCGGACACACTGCACACTTGTAGCACCCACATTGGAATATGTAGTATGTATGCGTGTGTGTCTGTCAATGCAAAGTTTAAAATGCACATAGTTCAAACCCATGCTTACGCAGTGCGAGTATGTATTTAGTTGATTTGATTAATATGGAAAAGGAGAGGGGAAGAGAGTCCTATGAAGAACCGAGCAGTTTACCGCCATTGTTGTGTACACTCCTAGTATGGTGCTTTCGATAATAAAGGTGTAGATATGTTTTAGATGTCTCCGTGGATTATTTGCGAATGGTGACAGATGTATCTATGTACATGTGTACACGTTTGCGAGGAACCCCACTTTAGTTGTAAACACCTGAAAATAATGTTAAAAAAATTCTTGCAATTCAATATGAAATTATTTTTAAAAACTCAAAGGTAGTGTAAGGTAGATTTTGGATTCACTTACTACTAAAATTTACTACCTAATCCATCATCTAGGACACCACAATGTCGCCGCAAAATTCAACGATTTTGTGGTGCTAATCGCTTCCCACGATCGACGGCATGCGCACACCGCACCCGCATTTGCCTACCACTCGGTTACACTGTATGCACATACAATTTAGTATGTTAAACGCTGCGCCCTCATTAATTCGTAAATTAGAAGCGTCGAACAAAACGATGCACGTTGCGTTGACAAACAGGCGCCAGACGGACGATTGCGCCTCGCATTACGCACCACGTAATGTTAATCACGGCCGTCACTTTTCCGTCAGCCGACCCAACCCCTTGCAGCCGATAGCTGCGGACTTTGTGCCCATGTCAGCGACATAGCACGAAACGCTGACTTACGAAACCGACTCAAATAAACATTGAATATGAATTTCACGCGCCGCCCGGCCAACCATCCAGGAAAACCCGATGCTAAATATTTGAGGAGTGAAATATCAAATGCGGCTGTTCTTTGCAAAACGTACATACATATACGTATTTATGTATAAGTGCGCAGGAGCGTGGTTCGAGCTGGTATACGCAAGCTCAAATGAATGAAAACCTTTGATTAGTCCAGTCAAGCGTGAAGAATTCACCGCGCTTGATTCAACTAGCAGACATGCGCGCAGTAGAAGGGAAGGAACGGATATGCATGCATTTCTAGAATTAATTTCATCCCTGTAAATAGATGGATGTCCATTATAGAAAAATTATGATGTATCTTTTGTCCTTCTTGCAACCTTCTCAACAGTTTGAATATCATGTTTGCTCTTCTAATCATTTCTGGTCAGGGACAAGTATATATACTAAAATACGCGTTTTAAAATCTACAACGAAAGAATGAAAGGAAGTAGCAGCGAAAACGCTCACAAGTGGAAAACTGGAGGGTGCAGCAGCTCACAGCATGAGTGCCGTATCGTTAGTGCCCGAACGCGCTGCGGAAGCTCTCTTTAACGTACTCGTTTTTCGCTCACTTGACTAACGATTACAACTCGCGATCAATTTGCGGATTCCACACTGATAGAGCTCAACAGGACTTACATGCCACCAAAATGCTGCTCGTATTGCGTCGGTAGATAAGCGTTCCTACTAACGTTCACTTGACAACGCTTTCCGCTCAAAGCGAACACTACGTTCCGCATTCTACTACTGGTGTGTAGGGCAAAACGCATTTCACAAAATACCTCAAACTGTTTGGTGTGCGCCGCTTATGCTAGAAAGACACAGTTATCCACAGTAGCGCCGCGGGTCATGCAACCGGGCAACGGTACATCCGTTCCAGCGCTTAGTTTGACATTTGCTCAGTGCTCGATTCTCCACTAGCTAAACTCAGCCAAAGTCGTCCGTTTGGCGCGCAGCTGCAGCCATTTCGTCCTACTTCCCATTCCACACACACACCCAATTCAAACTTCCCAACTCAACTATCATTTTACTTCCGATAGAAAGATCAAAATCATTAAGTCAATAGTGAGCAGAAACTAACATGAAGTTAACAATCAAGACGCTGGATCAGAAGACATTCCACGTAGATTTTGACGAATCGAAAACCGTTTGGGATCTTAAGGCGCATCTTTTCAAGTTACCCGAGATCGGCGTGAAGCCCGAGCAGCAACAACTCATCTATGCCGGGCGTGTGTTGGTCAACGACGATGTGCTCAAGAAGTACAGTATCGACGAACGCAAATTCCTGGTGGTGATGGCGAAAAAGCCTATTGCTCCGAGTCAGGAGGGTGTTGAAATGGCAATACCTATACTCGATCCCACACAAAACCGAACCGAAAGCTCGGCAAAAGCGGAGCGGAAACCCGAGAAGAAAGAATCCAAGGTGAGGCAGCCCACAAAAACGAGCACCGAATCGGTGTTGTCGCCGCGCAGAGATGAGGCACCACAGCAAGCACCGCTACAGCCCATCAGACCAGGTCCGAGCCAGACGGCCAACTCTGGCTCGGTGCCGTTAATAGCGCCGACACCCATAAGACAGTCGATAGCAGACGTGTCCGCAATCGCAGCAGCCAGCATCACAGCCACAGATGTGGGCTTGCGTTCGCGCCGCGAGAGCCGCAGCCTGCTACAGGTGCTGAACCAGCAGCCGACGGCGTCGTGCAGCGAATCGCTCGTGCGCGACATTATGAACATGGGTTATGCTGAGGCCGATGTGCGACGCGCACTGATCGCCAGCTTCAATAATGCCGATCGCGCCATCGAGTACCTAATCGAAGGCATACCGGAGTTTCCCGAGATGCTAGCGCCACACACGTCCGACCAGGGACGAGACGGCTACAATCCGCTTGGCTTCCTGCGCGACGATCCGCGCTTCAACCAGATGCGACGCGTCATACAGCAACGGCCAGAGCTGCTCAGCATGGTGCTGTCGAAAATTGGCGAAACGAATCCGGCGCTGCTCGCCGTAATACGCGAGCATCAGGACGAGTTCCTGCGCATGCTAAACGACAGCGAGGAGACTTCCGAGTCCGACGACTATAGCGAGGAAGTAGTAGAGGTGGTGCTCAGCGAGGAGGAGCGCCTCGCGGTAGAGCGCCTGGTTGGCTTGGGCTTTCCGCGCGACATGGTCGTGCAGGCGTACATCGCCTGCGAGAAGAATGAAGAGCAGACGGCCGACTTTCTTTGTCGGCACATGGAAGACAATTAGAACATATCCGAAATTTTCAAATCTGTCCATGTTTATATATGTTCACTGTTTGTGTTTCGTAAATAAATTGTGGCATAATCCTGCACATCAGAGTTTTCGGATCGCTGTGTCGGGGGATGATTTCGACTCTATTTTCAATGTCAACATGGGTCGGTTTTTGATTCCAGTTGCGAGGCGCGCAAACGCAATCAGAGGCTGTTCCGCACGCAGTTCGCCCAAGTGAAAAAATAAAGACTTTGATTTATTTGCTCAAGCACACGCAATTCCGCTTAATCCTATTTGCCCAATCACTTTTTGTTAGGGGATGACAGCGAAACCACCGAATCAACTGTGCGTATGAGGCCGTACCGTTAAAAACCGTACAACGACCTACGACACAACTACGCAACACAGCGTCAAAATTGACCCTGGCCACTCCTTGTCTATGAAAGTGAGCTTGGGCCGCGTAAGACTTCACTAATGTAGGAGGGAGTATAAGTGGCTCACGACTGATGTGTACCCAGTCACTCTCGAATATTCTGGCGGTGTAACTAATTGTGAAACTACTCGAAGCAAGCCACCCAAACTTACCTTAAAGCTCGTTTGTACATTTGGATTGGCAATTGGTGACATCTTCATTGTCGCAATTGCGGTTGATTTGTCGTTGTTTTTGTATTTATAACTCCTATTGCTCTGTGCGTCGCTTCTGCTCGTGTAGCCCGCGGCGCGATTTTTGCGCTGATCGCAATTAACAAATTCAATTTCGTGTTCACTCACTTGTGCACTGGAGCTTACATAACTAAAATTTGTGTCTGTAACGTTCATAGACTGTGGACGTATTGCAGTGATAGTGATTGTGCCTGCATCGTATATGTTTGGCGGTGTTTTAGGCCTGGTTGCAGTGCTCGCAGTCAGCTGCAATAAGTCGGGCATCTTTGCACGTCTGCCGATACCACGTCGAATGGCAATTCACAACGTTGCAACTGTGGTTGTGCTGCAAAAGAAAGCAATTAATGGGTCATAAAGTGGTTCTTGACGGTAATGCAACAAGAACGAACAAGAAAAACGCATGTTTTGTTTGCTTATGCTTTGTTTGGTTTCGGTTTTGATAAATGCGCAACATTTATTCAATTCTTTTGGAGTCTTTGCCAAGCGAGAATTTGTGCATTATCACACAGTCTGCTATTCACTTATATTTCCTTTCAAAAACTACGTAAATACAATAAATAAGTAGCATTAATATTTTAGGTATTGCTGCTGCAGTTCGCTCATCTATATTAGACAATTTTCAAGCCATTAGATACTGTGTTTTAAATGCGTAAACGTGTCTTTATTTCATCGGCCAAGTTCACCAGTAGAACGTCTTCTTCTTTGCGCGTGGACACTTCGCGCAGCTTCACAATACCTTTCTCCAGCTCGGAGTCGCCAAACACCACCGCCAACGGAATCTGATTTTCCTCACAGTGCTGCAATTGGGCGAGCAACTTGGGGTTCAGCTTGTATGAGTGTTCCGCCTGCAACGTGGTCTCAAATTATTATTGCCTTCGGTTTGTTTAATTTAATGCCTTTGTTACCTTAATGCCGTGATCCCATAAACTATTTAATATACCCAAGCGCTTTTCGTGCAAACCCTTATGAGCAGAAGCCACATACACCTCGACTTCATTGGTGCGCGTCTTCACACCGGAAGCCGCATACTTTGCCTCCAGCACGGAAAATATCCGCTCGACTCCGATTGAGACACCTACGCAGGGCACCTGCTTGCCTTTGGGATCAAACATACCGACTAAATTGTCGTAGCGCCCTCCACCAGCAACAGAGCCCACTGTGCCCTGCTCCTCGGCGGAATCGCATCCATTCTGCACCAGTTTCGGCTCCGCCTTCAGCACACACTCGTAGATGACACCCGTGTAGTAGTCGAGTCCACGTGCCAGGCTCAAGTCGAAGCTAATCTTCTTTTCAAGGCCCATGGCATTCGAGTATTTCAACAGTAGTTTCATGCCCTCCAAACCTTTGACGGCAGCACTGACTGCTTTTAGTTTTTCATCGGCCAATAGTTTATCGACCAACTCGGCGCCACCGCTCAGCCTCACATACTCGCCAATTTTGTCTGCAGTAGCACCGTCCAACCCCTTCTCTTCGACCATTTCCTTACGTACCTCCGCCCAAGGGGTCTATAAACAAAATGTTTAACAATGGTTTACACAATTTCAGCTTAAACGTGATTTACTTTATCCAGCTTATCGACAGCGGAGCAGATGGAGCGGAATTTATCTGCGGGCACGCCGCACGCCTCGAACATTCCGTCCAGCAACTGGCGATGATTCAGTTTTATTACATAGTCGCCGATCTCTAATGTATCCAGCACTTCGGCGACAATTTTCACGCACTCTGCATCGGGAAGCATTGGATCGTAGGACCCAGCGATGTCAAAATCCTATGGAGAATCAACAGATCATAAACCATCTTCTCAACACTGCAGTGCACTAGAATAAGCCAACTTACACATTGGTAAAACTCGCGGTAACGTCCCTTCGTCATCGCTGGGTTATCGCGGCGATACACCTTGGCGATGTGGTAGCGCTTTATGCTAGAGATTTTGCTCATGGCAAGATACCGCGCCAAAGGAACTGTCAAATCGTAGCGTAGTGATAGTATTTCACCGCCCTGGTCCTTTAGATCGTAGATGAGTTTCGAGTCCTCACCATATTTACCGGTTAGCACTTCCTGCAATAAGCATACGATTTTTAACACAGCTTAACTCAGCCGTGGGCTGAATGCGCACTTTCAACTCAAACACTGGTGTATCGATAGCCTCGCCGCCGTGCTTCTTGAACACCCCAACAATCTTGTCCAATACGCCCTGCCGCAGCATCATCTGCTGCGGCGAGTAGTCACGGGTGCCCTTCGGCGTCTTCAGTGTAAACTTCTGCGGCTGCGCCGGCTCATCACCGAGCTTCGCCTTCAGCGCCAACAGTCGCGCCACTTCCTCATCGATCTGAAAAGCAAAAGAGGTAAAAGCGAGTACTGATTAGAAAAGTCGGCAAGATGGTGGAACAGCAGTGTAAACTTATTGCTCTAACCTTCTCCAATTGTTGTTCTAGTGCTAGGGGCGCGGAGGGAGCAGCACCGACATCAGTCTCATTATTGTTGGTTGGTGTTTTCACTTGTATTTTTGTACTCAAAGAGAGTGAATTTAACTTTTGCACACCCGCTGGCTGACCGGAGCAGTGGCGACATTGGCGGTGGCAGGGGTCAGCGGCTGCTGCGATTTTCACTACCGGTGCTCGGCCCCACCTAGTCACCGCTGGCGGTCGATGCGTTTCTTGGCAAATTAAAATCGCAGTCTGACGGACAATCGAACGCAACATTTTCTCTCTCTTTCTCTGTGTCTTTTAGCTCGCAAATTTGTATATTGCTAAGGATTTGAAACCCTTGGAGATTTTTCTTATTTGCTCTCGAAATTGAAAACCGCCTAATATTACGCTTTTCGCGTGGCAAGTTCAAACCTAAACGACAACAATAATGAAACTGATTAGAAGTTAACCCCAAACTTGAAGGTGGGCGTGTTTAGTTTCTGTGCTCAGACACAAACGTACAACAAGAACGACTTTGGGGAGATTCGATTAGATGCGTTAAGGGCTTAATAGTAGTTAAAACGAGTTAAGCATTACTGTACAAAGGTGAAAGCAAAATGTATAATGCAGTGGCGTCTATTGGATACAGTGGTGATCAAAGATGTTACAGTGGTGTGAGTAGGTGAGTAAATGGTTAAAACAAATATGCCAAGAGTACCAAAAATATTGCGTTCCATCGACCAAAGAATGCTCGCTTGCGATTTATAAACACTGGTTAGTAAATGGTTAATGGTAATTAGTTATAATAGTTTAGATGATGTTTTTCTTAATTTTGTATCACTTTTGGTAGCACGCACACTATGACTTTAGTACAACAACAATAATAACAAAATCGCGCCATGGAAACATAAAAAAGTAAAGTGACAAATCGAAGAAATTGCGTAACTTAAGCATTGATTAGTGAATTAATTGATTTATTTAACTTTATTAATTTAACAAAATGTGACTACTAATCAGATTGTTATGTTAGCGAGTTGGTTGTTATAGGAATTAGTGGACAGTTAAAAAAACAATTTTTATTGCGGCCTAATCGAATAAAAAGGAATTATTAAAACAAAAACATAGTTAGCAAATTGTCTAACGGTAAACCGGAAGAGAGGTTATGATTCATCTTCTGCAAGGTGTGACGACTTAAATAGTATATTTTATGATTTTCGGCGTTGCGAAGCGAAAAAACTTGTCTTTTTATTTGAGCGACTTGAACTTTTAATATATTCGTCTGCTTGACCAGTGCGGTTCAAGGTCTATGCGATAGCAAATTTCAAATGTGAATTCATCGAGCGCCAATGCAAGTCAAGTTCGATAACGCCATCAGTTGCTATAAAATCTATTTAAGCGCCCGTCCAATGGCCAAATCCAGTTTTTCATAAAGCTTTACACGCCAGCAAACTGAGGAAACACAAAAAACAGTTAACTGTGTGGCCATGTGGTGGCCTTTCGGCTGCAGCAGATTGACAGCCAAAACTGGGCCATTGCGTTTGGCTGGGCGAAAGGGGAAGAGAGCGGTCAGCAGGCAGAACATCGAACCGGTTGCGCTTGAAGTGAATGGTAGACCAATCGGCAGCAGCACCAGTCAAACACAAATTCTCCAAAACAAAAACTACAAATTTCTGCTGTAATGCCCAAAAATGCCAACTCAACATCTTTCAAGGCGACCCCTCTCTCTTCCACGGACCACTTCCTCGGCAAAACACCACTATTGTAGTGGTTGCGTGCGTGAAACAACAAAGCAACTCACAAACCCACAACCACAAATGGCAAAAGTGAAGCGGAAAGCACAAAGCGTCTGATGAAATTGTTCACCGTGCTGTAGTAGAATTGCAGTGAACAAAGCGTGAATGATTTTAGTAACTAAAGAAATGCTATAGACATACATTAACCAGGCCCAATAAGCAGGTGGCCTGGCCTGGCCAGGCTGACTCACCTTCTCTTTAGGTTCCTTGGCCGCCTTAAGTTTCCTGACCAAATCGCCTTGTATTTTGATTTTTTCGAGTATCTGCTCACGCGTCTCACTCATTCTACACGTCGTCTTCGTCTTTTACTGCTTTTTTGTGGATAATCTTTCGTTTGAGCTGTGCAACGTTACACCGACTAATTGTTCACCGAAAGTTCCGCGACCGCTTTTCGACAATTTATTTTTCGGGTGCCCAACTTCGGTCGCTTCTACTGCTTGTGGGTTCACCGCAATTTTATACAACAATATCAGCACTACGAGAAAACGAAAATTTCAGTCACCTACCAAAAACACACGCGGTGTAATTTGCAACGAAATGAAAAGTGATTGAGTGAGCGAGGAAACCTGTTTGACGTTTCGCACTGACAGCCTCAGCGATGGGAGAGAAATTATCGATAAGTGAGAGAGCCTTTGTAGCTGGCTGCCACTCGTAATCGAGTACCTGGATCATATATTTGCTAAAAATTACCACTTAAAAATGCTTTGCAGAAATAAACCACTAGTTTTATGAATATATTGCGTAAAATTTATTTCTTCAACTGTACGTATATGTGTATATGTTGTGTGTGTAAAGACGTATTTCAAATACAGTTTACTGTATTTTGCAAATACCAAAACTTAAATCATATTTCATATTCCTAAGTGATTAGAATAAACCCGAATTGAACTGCAAATAGAAGCAGGAGCTTTCACTGCGCACGAATTTGTATAAAATGCAAGCAAATAAAATTAAAAACAACCAGCATATTTATCAAATTCTCAACTTAAATGAAAACATTTTTCTTAAGGGGGCAATTTCAAACGCCATCGTCCAAAACTCGACATTTCCATCGAGGGTTCGCGCTTTCAAGCTGCATCACATGCGCATTTACCTTTAATCCAGAATTTTTCGCTTTTTACTCATCATTTTACGCTTCTTCTCCATTGCCTCTAGCTTCATATCCTCCAAATCCTCTTGCAAGCCTAATTTGATTTAACCACTATTAGAATATTATATCGGCGATTTTCACCATATAACTCACCGATCTTCTTGCTTATGTACTCCTCCCGCTGTACTTGTGCAAAATTCGACTCCATGGCCGCGTCGTCATCATCATCCACATATTTATATCTGAAAAAGAAGCATTTCAAAATAACAACTCTCAGATGGCACCCAATCCATTTCTGCTCACTTTGACCGATCGTAGCCGAAGATGGCCTTTATGTGCGACGAGTAGTCTTCCCCGCAGTCACCGTCGTCGATGAAGTCCTCCAGCTCTGAGTCGTACTCATCCTCGTCTTCATCGTCGATTATCCGCCCTGCACATTGGTTTGCAATTTAGTCAAATTTATAAAATTCAAATACTGTTTACAACAACTATACTCACGCTTCGGTGCCTGCGCTTGCTTCTTGTTGTCCCCGGGCCTGCCGTGGCCGCTGCGACCGACGTCAGGCGGCGGGAATTGTCGCGTCTTCTGCACGTCGGTCGCTGGCAATTGTCGTGGCTTCGTCGACTTCAAATCGCGCGGCGGAAATTCGCGCGTTGGCGCATTGCCCGCACTCTTACCGACATTGTTACCATACGGATTTTTGCTGATGGGTAAAGCACTGGACGCGGCGGACGGTGCCCTTGTCGCAGACGCTGATGGCAATACTGCAGGTTTGGCCGTGTGTGATGGAAGTTTTGTGCCTGTGCTTATCGTCGAGGACGACAAACTGGTTTTTCGATGTCCAGCCGCTGCGGCACTTTTATGGGAAGCAACGGAGCTACTGGCATTGCCGGAAGTAGTTGAGTAAGGCTTCTTGAAGTCGTTGCTGACGGCAGGCTTAGTTGCCACAGCACTGCTTTTGCCACTCGGCGCTGACGTCGTCGCTGGTCCGCTTCTCGGACCTTGATTTAGTTTTGGTATGCGGCCGTTCGGTTCCATGCGTGGTGCTGTTGGCGCTATTGCTGTCGACGTCGTTGAAGCTGTGCTATTTTCTTTACGCTCCTTCACCAGCGATGCACCATGGCGCTGTTCCCGCTCACGCTCACGGTCGCGACGTGCGCGTGCTTCCTTAGCTCGTTGTCGCTCCTCCAACTCGAGTTTTTCTTTCAAGGTCAGCAATCGCTCAGGCTCCTTCTTCTTCTTTACTTCGGGCACAACTTCAAGAGGTTCATGTTGCTTCTTTTCCGCCAGTTTCAGCAACGCCTGGAAGTCCATTGGTGGTGGCGGTAGCTTACGATTCTTCGCTCGCTTTTGCTCTTCCTCACGCTTTTTGCGTTCCTCTTCACGCCGCTCCGCCTCCGGGTCGTACACTGGTTTCGAACTGATGTAGGCACGTGACACACTATTACTTGGGTCTTTACTGCTGCTGCTGCTGCTATTGCTGTTGTTGCTGCTGCTGCTGCTGCTGCTGCTTGTAGCGGAGCTGCGTTGCCTTGTATGATTCTTTTTCTCTTCGGTTTCCCGAGTGATTGCCGCCTTCACGCGCTCCTTGGTGCCAGTTAGATCCCTTAATGATTGTGGTCGTGAGGGCGCAAATCCCTTATCCTCCTTAACATCTTTCACCTACAACGACAACAACAGGTGGATATTGCCCAGTAAGACTTAACTGATCATAGCGCATATACCTTTTCAATGTATTTCTGGTAAAAGGCATTAGCCTCGTTCGACACGTAACCATAGTCGTCTTGATCCGGCTGCTCAGGCCCTTCCATTGTGACAGCCGTGTGATCCGTATTGACCGCATCATCCAGCACCGACTTGTTGGCGGATTTTGTGACTTTCAGCATCTTCTTAATTTTATTCTTGGACTTTTCGTCACGCATAGCCAGCAAATTTGCCACCTTTTCCCGTTCTTCACGCTGCTTCCTGCGCTCCTCCTCATCGCGTTTTTGCAGAAACTTTTGTATATTATCCGAAAGCTTCTTCTCTTTGGTTTCCTTTTTGGGCGGCGCGAACTTGGTGCTGTAATATTTACCCTGGAAATAAAGGAAAAACATATATTCGGTGCCTGACGCTAGGCGAGCAACTACTTCCAGTTTCCTACTCTCAAAAGGAAACCTCAATCCAAAACGAGTTTGCACTAAACACTAAGATGTGGCACCTACATATGTACATACTTCGCCTTCAGTAAACGTCAATATTTACAATTTACTAAAGCAGGCACTTACTACTACTGCAGCACCAACAACACAGTGCAGCACCAACAACACAGTGCAGCACATATAAGCTTCCATATGTTCGAACCACCCACGACCAAAATTTATCATTTACATATTCGAACTTTAAAAAATATTTTATGAATTTTCGCCGTTAGAAAGGTTGTTCGCGAGGACTGCTCATAAAAAGAACTCGCATAGAGACTCACCTCATTTTTGTTGTTTTCACTGTTCTTTTTTGCCATATGCAGCAAAGTGCCGAAATCCATTATTGCTGCTCAACCTTTGCCTGTTATCGCTGTTTACTGTTACTGGAGGCGATTGTGGCTATTTACACAATCAATTTCTTTGGTCGCGTTGTTTTCTCGATTTTCCAAACTGCGTGAAGAACAAAATCTGCTGAAAATTTTATGAAGACTGGCTGATTTCTGCTGCATTGACGAGTTGAATGAATGACAGAATTTCCCTGCAGGGATGATTTGCAGTTGACAACTAGTAATCAGTCTTTTCGGCAACTAAATACTTTCGAATCCTACAATTCAGGGAAGAATAGTAGCAGGTGCTGGCAACTCACTCTTAATACGAATCTATTCGAGATGTATTAGCATCACAGTCGTACTCAACAAATTTTAAAATTTGCTTATGACCCATCTGATTTATTTTATTCTAATTCTTTCAAATAAAATAATTCAATACAACTTAGGGGGTGAAACACTTTAGATCGCAATGGCGTTGCCAACTATCTATGATCCTATTAAACGAGCAAATATCTATATCTTACATCTTTGAATTAGGTTGTATCTTTAAAACGTGTATATTTATAGTAATTCAAGGCATTAGTTTATTTTATTCCTTTTGCGTTGTCTTATAGTTTAGTAATAACATACTCGCAACTGATGGAACTGCCATTGGGTAAATAATCTGTTCATACGCAAACGGCAACACTGGCGCCCTACCGCAGCAGTTCCTTACTTTTCACTTTTCCCCCAATAACCTTTGCCATTGTTCCTTGAAAATTCCGGAAATTCCTTTATAGATTGCGCCCACTTTCTGTATTTTGTCGGTTTCATGGCTTGAAGTGAACACGCTGCGCCCACTGTGAAGACGAAGGAATGCTTGGCAAGTTACATCTACCGCCGCTCTAGCAGACGAGGAAACCAAAACATTGGACCACCAACAGCGATGGCCAGCCAACGACACAGTGAACACCTTAACGAGGCGATGCAGCGTTTGCAAGGCTTACAGGTCGGCGAGAACAGCAAAGCCAGTGTGGGTGGGAGTTTGGGCTACCACCGTCCTGGTGCAATTGAAAACTTTATCCGTGAGAGTGCCAATGCGCCGGCGCAGCAGCAACAGACGGAGGAATATAAATTATACGAACGCACCAATATAATCGCCGCATCGAAGTTTGCCACACCCAAGCCCATTGAGCAGCTAGCCGCCGACTCTTCCGTCGCCACACCCACAGCGTCTCTTGCTCGGGAACGAGAATTACGAACGAACGGCAAAGGGGGTAGTGCGTTATACGCCAGTCATGGTCTCATTTATGAGCAGCAAGCGAGGCAGCCGGCGAAGCAGTCGCCTGTCTATGAGAATCTGGAGTTTTACGGCAACGAGGCGGCGCAGTTTGATTCTGCTCACAAGCGCGCCCAGCCGCAAAGTCCACCGGCCACTAATCCGTCGCGGGGGCACTACATGGTGATGCATGCCAGTAACAGCGGCCGATTCGCTCATACGCCGGTGCCGGATCATCATGAAGCGGCACCCATCTACGAGAACGTCATTCCACATTCCGGTAGGTCATGATCGCAGTGTCGTTTGTGAGATACTGATCCACAAAGTTAACTTCACTTCTGTCACAGGTCAACGTGCACAACCACAAGCATCGCCGGCCACTGCCACCATGTATCAGCATACCGAAATGGCGTCGCAAATAGGAGCGGGTGCAACACTGCCACACCATCATTCGCGCGAGAACTCTGGCCTCGACATGTCTGGGCTATTGGCTTCACCCATACATCGGCACACCAACTCCAATGCATCACTGAAGGCTGCAGCCGCTATGAGCGTTACAACTGGCAGCAATTTTCCGTCGCCCAATGTCGCACAACGCTATCGTAATTTGTCCTTGCCCAGCCACCTTAGTAATACGCCTACGTCTCCTGCTAAATCTTTGACTAACGTGGGCTCCAATGACTACATGCTGCTACAGCATACACCTGTCAAAAACACTGTAAGCGGTGTAGAAAAAAGCAACGGCGGTTTTAAATGTCCCTTACTTCCCTATTGCAGCATCATCACATTCCACTACACGCCGGTATCAACGTCTCGGTCAATCCGAACTACATCGAAGACATTAATAGTTCCGATTACGTCTGCATGACGGCGAATCTAAATCGTGCTCCGACCAAGAGTCCAGCAGCATTGCCGATGCGACCGCAACCTACGTCAGCAGTGGGCCTGAAGAAGCCGCCGCCACCGGTAGCATCCGCCCACGTAGCAGATGGCGGTGCGGAGAAACAACTGGCGGGCGCTCGAAAGGTTTCGCCAATGGGTGAACGCGAGTTCACGCAATCACCACTGGCCATGGAGGCGCGACCTGTTGCGGCAGCAATTTCCATCTCACCCACACCCTCACAGAACAGCACTGGTAAGATTATCGACGTCTTATCCACAACACTAGCGGCAAGAAACTCCAGTTCAGCTCTGCCAAATGGTTAAACCTCATCATTTCGTAGACTAAAATTCGCTTCAAGTCTATTGGTATAAACAATCAAATCATCGGACGGTCTTTCCGCAACAAATAATGAAGTCTTTCTGATCAGAATTATCAGTTTGCTTTTGGGGTGTTGGACACATCTAACCTTGGTCAGCTCCCATACTCTTGTCAAAAGTTACTTCGTTGCTTCGTTGTTATTAGAACCACTAAAAATCATATTTTTGCTGTTTTTAATTATTTACGTAGGTCTGTCGAAAAATTTGCTGCCATACAGCGTGACGCCACCACGTCCTGCCGGCCCCACGGAAGCACAACGCAAGATTGAAGAACTTACACGGCAGCTGGAGGAGGAAATCGAGCAAAGCGAGGAGCACGGCGAATATTTTGGTAAACTTCAGTCGGCGATCGCCATCTAACAAACAAAATAATCCCCATTGAACTAAACTTTCGTTGAATGGCAGGCATTTGTCATACATGCGGCGACAAGGTGAAGGGCGCGGGCCAGGCCTGTCAAGCTATGGGCAACCTCTATCACACCAATTGCTTTATCTGCTGTTCTTGTGGACGCGCGCTGCGCGGCAAAGCGTTTTACAATGTGCATGGCCGTGTTTACTGCGAGGAGGACTACATGGTACACAATTTTGCCCACCACCCGCCCTTTCAATGACAACTTTCCCTGCTTTTTTATTCGCAGTATTCCGGTTTCCAGCAGACCGCAGAGAAGTGTGCAATCTGTGGTCATCTGATCATGGAAATGGTACCGGCACGCACCACGTCAAGTCACTCTTGCCATTTTGCTGACACTTTGTAAATCTTTTGCAGATTCTTCAGGCAATGGGCAAGTCCTACCACCCAGGCTGCTTCCGCTGCTGCATTTGCAACGAATGCCTGGACGGTGTACCCTTCACCGTAGACGTAGATCACAAGATCTACTGCGTCAACGACTACCACCGCATGTTTGCGCCGAAGTGCGCCAGTTGTGGCAAAGGTATGTGTGCCGTAGGTTTCATCGGCGTTGCATTATCGGAAAATATCGTTTTCTTTCAGGAATCACACCCGTCGAAGGCACCGATGAGACGGTGCGCGTTGTCTCGATGGACAAGGACTTCCACGTGGACTGCTACATCTGTGAGGAATGCGGCATACAGTTGACCGATGAGCCAGATAAGCGGTGCTATCCTCTCGACGGGCGGCTGCTGTGTCGCTCGTGCCACTTGCAGCGCCTGGCCATGCAACAATCGTCACCGCACGCTAGACACCAAGAGCCAGTATGCGCCTCGTATCAGTACATGGGCTAGAAACGCCCGCAATTTTCCTGCTATTTTACACGTAGACTTAGGCTTAACGCTCTGCTACCAGACGCACAAATCTAAAGTGCCCAGTCACTGAAGACACATTGCATTTACACACGAGTAACAAAATAATGCAAAAAAATCAGCTCGTCGCTGTATCTCGAATATGTCGTACTTTTGTAAAACTGCGAGCTTTACACTGATGTGTATATTGCAACTTTCTGCTACCGTATTGCATTTAAAATAAAGCATTATACGCAGTCTGGCGGCCATGTGCCCAAATAGATGTGCAAATTATATAAAAGTACTTTAATTTTAGAAACCACAAAATACAGGCACACGCTCAATGCATAAGGATCTCCGTCTGAACAAGGCGCTTATTAGTATCGCCGGGCATCCGGTATGGCACGGTAGCCGCCATGTTTGTGATCGCCTTCGCTTTCTCGCGTAGATGATGCAGCTGCTGCAATTCATAAGTGGGAGCGTTATGATAAGTAAACAACTTAGTAAAAATAAAACGTACGCGATCTCTGCCAGTATCCACGATGCCCGTGTCTCTGCACTTAATGGTTTTGTACTGTGCGTAGAGAATGTCCATCGTGGCGAGCAGTATGTCCGGATAGACTTTGCTGATCTCACCGCCCAGCCGCTTAAAGTTGTTAACGCACTCGTCCAGTTCGCTCATGGACATCGGCACCAGCTTCGTGTTGGCGAGTATTTCTAGCGCCAGCTGGTGTTTGCGTTCATGATAGTAGTCGAAGAACGCTACTAACTCCTTAAGCAAATTGAAGGTGGCAATCACCTGTGGTTCGCATTCGATGCGCTTTCCTGTAAAGAGTTCGTTTAGTACATAATGACGACGGGCTCTTGGGGTGTTGATTGGTTCACCATACCGTTCAAACGCTCGCTGAACTCGGCAGCCATCACTGTCAGTCGTTCGCGCAGGGAATCCTTCGCTGAGCTCTGGTGCACTACCTGCGACAGCAGTACGGCGATGTACCGCAGTGACTGATTTTGCATCTGAAGTGTAAGAACCATTGATTCAATTCTTCATTTCTAATACGTGTGACATGTGTTCAAAACTTACGCCGGCAATGTCGAACATTTTGATAGAGTCCTCAAACATGCCACGGCGCACCAGTTCCTCGGCAACCATACCAGCTGCGGTGCGCGTGTCAAAGTCGACACAATCAAACTGCTCGAAGAGTCCGCTGCCATACAGCGCAGTAAATAAAGTTTAATAAGTTGGTTTGGTTCACTTGACTTATACACCTGATCTCACTTACCCGGATACCACACCGTTGGGCTGCATTTTGCCGAAGATCATGTCGTAATTTCGACACTCGATGGCCAAGTTGCTGACGCACACAAGGAATAGATTTTGCCCATCGGGATCCTTTAGGTTTCGCAAGAAGAAGAAGTACTGCATCGCTTCTGCTGGATCGGTGATCTCAAACTTCTTTACGTACAGCATCACTAGGCGGGCGATGTTAAGGCGACGCATGGGCACCGGATCCTCAATGTCCACCGACACTGTGGAACAAACCAGACAACAAGTCACCCTGGAAATCACCCTCGAAACTCAATAAAACATACATAGCGGTTCTTGTACGTTGCGCGGTCCACCGATGAAGTACATCTCGTTCAGAGCCAGCGCAATGTGCACGGCGTGCGTGCGATATTTCTCGGTACGCGCAAGGAATTCAATGGCAGCTTCAAATTGTCCGGTTAGCGCCAGCACTTGAAAGTACAAATGGCTCTGTTCACTGGCATTGAAGTGCTTCTCGCCGTATTTCTCCAATATCATCGTCTGTAGGCCGGAGTAAGTCAGCACTTCCGAGTCGTCGGGCGCATCGGCGCGCAGTATTGACAGCTGTATCCAGAGGAAGTCGTCCGTGGTCTTTGCCACTTCCAAGTGCTGTTCGTTGATGTCACAGCCCGCTATAATGCAGTACACCTAAAAGAAGACAAACGGACTGGAGCTGTATTTCTCAGCTTACAAAGCTTCAAAACACAAAACTTACCGCCTTTTTATATGGATCTGTGGAGTTTTTAATTTTGTTGCAATAGTGCAGCTTTAGCTGACCCTCTAGCTTCGAGTTGATCTTTTGTTCCGGCTTGTTAATCTTGTCCTCCAGCACCTGCATAAAGTCCTCATGGCCCACGCTATACACACAGACAGCAAATATTGATTATCCGCTACGCTGCTTAACAAATTCGCTTACCCTCCCATTTGCATGCAACGCAGCGCCGAATGTAGGTCACCACAACGCAGGCAGTAGTAGACCATCGGCCAGAGCGGCTTATTTTCAATACTGGCGTCCTGCAGTCCGAAGCAATTGCCTTGGTTAAAGGTCAGGCTCACAAAGGAGGAAACCAGATTGAAGGTGCTCGGCACACCACCGCGTTGCGCCTCGCGCAAATTTCCGCTAATTATGGTGGACATGTAAAGTTTGTATCTGCACAGAACAAATATTTATTACTCAAAACCACACTAAGTACAATTCTGCGTTACCTGTTCTCGAGGTACTTCTTAGCCTGGTCCACGAATTGTGTGACTTGCGTGCGGCTTTGTATGGGATCACGATTGCGTGACAACGGCGTCACATTCACCATATACTTCATTATCTCCCAGATCTCATTAACCTTTGAGTCCTCAAAACTGTCCGCAACTTTGGCGAATTTCTGCACCAAATTTGGCCGATAGGCCCCCTTGATCACAATAGAATTGTATTCATAGACCTCGCGCGCGTAAGCCATTTCCTACAAATTCAAAATACTTTTGAACAAACATCTCAATGAGCTTATACGTGTACGCACAATGCGGTTGAGGCACGACCGCGTGCCGAAAGTCTCATTAAGAACCGTCTGTTCCGGCAACTTTTGTATGTCAATCCAGTTCTGCGAAGGACCCACTAGCGCATTCAACAGTTTCACCTTTTCCTGCTGCCATTCGGCACGGATGTGCTCCCACTTACGTTTTTGCGCGGCCTCATAAGTCTGTGAAACAAATAAAGCCAATTTTGAACAAACAACCCATTTCCGCGTAACATCCGAGCACTTACGTTCTTGTGCACCTCCTCAATAGCAGACAGGATGGCATTCTCTTTTTCGTTCTTCAAAAAGCTTTGTATGTCTGTGTCGGCAATGGGGTCCAGTGGCTCAAAGGTTTTGCGCGCGTTCAACGCCTCCAACTTCTGTGAGATCTTAGGCAGATCGATACCCTTCGAACCGAGCAAAATGTGTCTGCGAGAGAAACGAGTAGTTTGGTTTGCGTACAGATTGTGCGAACAATGTATAACCACTAGAGCATAACTTGTGTTGGCCACTTACGCCTGTATGTCTTGAGCGCCGGTTTGCGTGACGCGCGAGTGCAGCTCCTGTGTAGCCTGTAACACCTGTGATATGGTGCGCTCAACACGCGGCAGCTCCTCTGACGTTTGCGTCTCATTAGTGAGGCGCTGCGCTTGTTGCAGCAATGTGTTAAAATCCATGTTCGAGGTCACACTTATTCTCTTGCAATATGTACTGCCTTCTTAATATCGCACTTAAAATTTAATTTTTCTAATGTTTTTTGGCGGCAGCGACTCACTTTTATTCCCTTTTGCCGATAAAGCAAACGTTTGCGGGAAATTATAATTGTTGGCGTTGCCAACCATTGCCCCATGGTATTTACCATGGCATGATAATTGTGTTTTCCTACACACTTCTAGAAAATAGATCTGCCCTATTGAACGATAGTTTTTTGAATGATTCAAAATCATTTTGTAAATTATGAGGCAAATCGTTTTCGTTCAAAATTCGAAGCCAAAACGTAATGTGGTGTGCTCGATTTCGGTTTGATTTCGTCAATTTTCGAAAATTAAATGGTTTGAAATGACTTGTATCAGAAAACCGACATTCCGTTTTCGTTGCATTTAGAAAACGGCTGGTATTCTATCTGGTTTTTAACTTATAAAGACATTTTTAACGTGAAACAGCTGTTTGCCAAAATATAAGTGGTTTGAATAAATATTATTCAAAGTTGTATTATTGTACCACAAGGCGAATTCATACCAGGTGATAGCGTAAGGACAGCAACAAAATTTCAATGTATTTTGTTTTTGTTTTCTGGGTTTAGATTGTCAAAATCAGCCAATCAGAACAAAGCTTGCTTTTTCATTTTAAACTGTCAAAGTTTTACACAGGCACTTTGACAATCTAGACCTTTTCCACCACAAAAAAAAATCAATTCGCGTCATTTAACGCTATCACCTGGTATGAGTTCGCCTTGATTGTACCATGTATCATGGGATATACACAAGGCGAATTCATACAGCAACAAAATTTCAATGTATTTTGTTTTTGTTTTCTGGGTTAAGATTGTCAAAATCAGCCAATCAAAACAAAGCTTCTTTTTCATTTTAAACTGTCAAAGTTTTACACAGACACTTTGACAATCTAGACCTTTTCCCATGATACAAAAATATATATATATTTGTATCATGCCTTTTCCACCACAAAAAAAATCAATTCGCCTCATTTAACGCCATCAACTCAGTGTTGCCAATGTCAAATTTAAAAAATTGCAAAAAAATGTGGCACAGCCGGAAAAAATGTGTCAAGTGATCCAATTTGCTATGCCATGTATATAAATACATACTTTCATTATTTTACCTTTCGGAGCTCATTTTTTTAATCAATTTCTTAAGGAGATGATTTTCTGTGAAAACACTGTTTTCCCCTTAAATTAATTGATGAAGGATATATTAAAATGTCCCAATATGCATGTTTTGTGTTTATTATGAATATATTTGCATTTCAAAGCATATGCGTGATATACTTACTTATCCATTGGGAGCCATCAAAATTATTTTAGCAAATAACTTAGGCAATGCCACAAAAAAGCGCGTGAATTCAGATTAATTTTGTACATTTTTGCGGGAAAACTCTGACATAATTAAAGAGTTGCAAGTAGTTTAACCTTCTACCTTTCCCTTGGGGTCTAATTCACCCCAGGCAGAATTAAAAAAACGGTTGAGCGGTTTTGTGCGCTCGTCTTGTGTGTTAATCGCTCTTTCAACCCAATAACAAATCGAGAAAAACACTTTTCGGGGCTTTCTCCTTTTCTTTTGTTATTTATGTGTTACCTTCCTTCATGTTTTGTCAGTAAATTATATAACCGTTTGGTTGGGGTCATCCTGACCCCAAAGGACAGCGAGCAAGGGACAGGCACAAGGTTAAATGTTGTCAGAGGTGTAATTTTGAAGTACTTACGTGTTACCTTTAAAAAGTGAATACCAAAAGGAAGGCATATTATAAATATTACGTACGCAAAAATAAAAAAATTAACTTTACGAAACAATTTTGAAAATTAATATATAAACTTTTTGATAAAAGAAAGGGGTAAAAGTCGCATGGTTTTGAAGAAAAGTGTCAAAATAAGCATATTTTTAAAAAGTCGGTGTCAGGTATCATCGGTCTCCAAAAAGGGTCAATTTGACACTTTAGTCGGACAACGGCAACACTGTATCACCTGGTATGAATTCGCCTTGGGATATACACATTCATATTTTATTGTTATACATAGCTGGCCATTTTCTTCTGATGCTTCTTGGAGTTTTCAACCAGAGCGTGTAGCAGAAAAATTGTGGCTTTTAGAAAAGAAATAAATAGTTTTTTCGAAAAACTGAGCATAATAATTGCGCGACATGACGGACATAAAGTCATACTTCCACGAATGGTGTGCCAAGAATAAAGTAGAACCGAAATTTGAGGTTCGGCCCACAGGTAAGTGGGTGTCACTTCAGTATAGATAAAAATCGATTTTATGGGTTAGCATACCAAACTGTACGCCGCATTGTGTTTTAGGTCCCAAGCACCGACAACGTTTTCTATGCGAGGTTCGGGTTGCCGCACTTCCCTATGTGGCTGCAGGCAATTCCACCAATAAGAAGGATGCCGAACGGAATGCCGCACGTGATTTCATAAATTTCCTCGTGCGCAGCGGCAAGCTGAGTCCTAGTGATGTGCCTTCTGATGTGGGGGTGCATGCAGTGGCTGTGCCGGCAGAAGGTGCTGCTGACGGGGGTGAAGATAGCATGAATGGTGCAGGTAAGGCACCTGCGCGAAGCGTGTTCAATGGCGGATTGGGACCGCAGGATTTGGGCCAAGCCTATCGGCCCATCAACCGTGACGACGGCGGTCGCGGGGAACACTTCAATTTCATTGATCGCGCCAAAGAACATGCTGAGATGAAGGATGCCGAGTCGGTCGACGTGAACGCGGCCATACACGGCAATTGGACGATTGAGAATGCAAAGGCGAAGTTACACCAGTTCATGCAGATGAACAAGATCACGGCGGACTATAAGTACACGCCTGTTGGTCCGGATCATTCCAGGTAACGCAGAGCACACGTCGTTCTTCATGACTGAAAGTGACTATGCTCACTCCTTTGATTTGAAATGATGAATCAGCGGAGAAAGCATGAAAATTGTACTTTGTTAGGTGGAAACAGTGGGTGTGGTGGCTTGCAACTTGGCTTACAAATATGAGCCCATTAGCGGCAGGACAGAGGAGGCTGTTAACTGACTGGCATTGTGCCGCATTTTGCAATGAACGCAATTGTAGGTGGAAACTTCCTGGTTCGATCTGTTAAGCCAGTGAGATTTTCCACCGCTGTTAATCAAGAAACCTCAAGACATTAGCTGCCCCTCCCTTACCCCTTCCATATTTGTTTACCTACATATGCCTTTTTTTTGCATATTGATTTTTGTTTGTTTTCAATTTCTGCTTGACGCAGTTTGTATGGAAAGAGAATTTGCAGAATGCGCCACATTGCCGCCACATAAAAGCCGAGAATTGAACAAATTGCAAGATGCTCGCCAACCACACCAACACTGTTCCGCGGTAAGTTGCCACCCATTAATAGAATGTTAGGACCCAGTTCAATCATGAAAATCCATCCAGATATTAAATAATGTTTGCTTCTTCATAAACCAATTGATAGCAATTCTGTAATAACAAAATGTATATAATAAAATAAAAAAATAAAATTTATAAAATAATATAATAATCAAAGTTACAAACTGTACACAAATGTATTATGATCAACTAAATGCGCGAAAGTATTTTGAACATAATAAATTGACTTTTAAATGGTTCCCCACCTATTCAGGAGTTTTATGGCCGAGATGCATATTTTCGTGGGCGCACTGAAGCGCACCATCACCGCTCGCGAGACCGGCTCCAATAAGCAGTCGGCAAGCAAGTCGTGCGCATTGTCGCTGGTGCGGCAGCTGTATCACTTGGGTGTGATTGAGGCATTTAGCGGCACGCTGAAACAACGCAAGGACGACGAAGAACTGAAACCATACCCGGTACGCATTTCCCCTGAGCTGATGCAGAGTGTGGATGAATGCATACGCGAGCTGGACTTACCCATTGTGAATGCTACAAATTTGAAGGTGGAACCTAACAGCGGCGGTGTTAGCCTTATGGTAAGTGTCACAAGTAGGGACACAGTGTGCATAGTAACCGAATTGCATCTCACCTTAGGTCAATATAGACAGAGACACGACGCACGCGCACTGCGATGATGGGCAGCAGATACAGGGCTCTGTAATTCCGTGGGCCCCGCCCCAGCCCAACTGGAATGCTTGGAACGCGTGCAACATCGATGAGGGCTACTTGGCAACGGCCAGCCTGGACGATCTCTGCACTGACCTCGAAAACGTGAGCAAAGACAAGCGCAATGATGCCGAATACCAGAAATTTGTGGACTTTCGCGAGCGCCTACCCATAGCGGCGATGCGCAACGAAATTATGACGGCCATCAATGAGAATCCAGTGGTTATTATACGCGGCAACACCGGTTGCGGCAAGACAACGCAAATTGCTCAATACATACTCGAGGATTACGTCTCGTCAGGGCAGGGCGCGTGGTGTAACATCTACGTGACACAGCCACGCCGCATCTCCGCCATATCGGTGTCGGAGCGCGTGGCGGCGGAGCGCTGCGAGAACCTGGGCGAGTCGGTAGGCTACTGCGTGCGCTTCGAGTCGGCCATGCCACGTCCGTACGGCGCGATTTTGTTCTGCACGGTAGGTGTGCTGCTGCGTAAGTTGGAGGCGGGTCTACGTGGCATCTCGCATATAATTGTCGACGAGATCCACGAACGGGACGTGAACAGCGACTTTCTGTTGGTCATTTTGCGTGATATGGTGCACACGTATCCCGACCTTCGCGTTATTCTCATGTCGGCTACCATCGACACGACCTTGTTCTCCGAGTATTTTGGTCGCTGCCCGGTGATGGAGGTTCCTGGGCGAGCATTTCCGGTACAGCAGTTCTTTCTGGAGGATTGTATCGAAATGACAAAATTTACTCCGACGCCGGAGTCGCGTAAGAAGACAAAAGAGCGCGACGACGAGGAGAAGGCAGTCATCGCGGAGAATGGCGAGGACGCAAATGACCAAAACCTGAACAAAGTGTGCGATGCAAAATATTCGCAGAACACGCGCAACGCAATGGCTCTGTTGTCGGAATCGGAGTGCCCTTTTGAACTGATCGAAACATTGCTAATGCACATCAAGTCGAAAAATGTTCCGGGCGCCATTTTGGTGTTCCTGCCAGGCTGGAATTTGATTTTCGCGCTGATGAAGTATTTGCAAAACTCACATTTCGGTGGCCCGGAGTACCGCATCCTGCCGTGTCACTCACAGATTCCTCGTGAAGACCAGCGAAAAGTGTTTGAGCCGGTGCCGCAAGGCGTCACCAAGGTAAGTTTCGTTAATGGTAGTTGGCTATTAATATATTGAAATTATTTCAGATAATTTTGTCCACGAACATTGCGGAGACGTCTGTCACAATCGACGACATAGTGTTCGTGATCGATATTTGCAAGGCGCGCATGAAGATGTTTACTTCACACAACAACCTCACCAGCTACGCCACCGTTTGGGCCAGCAAGACGAATCTGGAGCAGCGCAAAGGCCGTGCTGGTCGAGTACGGCCGGGCTTCTGCTTTACGCTGTGTTCGCGTGCACGCTTCCAGAGCCTCGAAGAACACCTGACACCAGAAATGTTCCGCACGCCACTGCACGAGATGGCGTTGACCATTAAGCTTCTGCGTCTTGGTTCAATTCACCAATTCTTGTCGAAAGCAATAGAGCCGCCCCCATTGGACGCAGTGATTGAGGCGGAGGTGTTGCTGCGTGACATGCGTTGCCTGGACGCCCAGGACGAACTAACGCCATTAGGTCGTATACTGGCGCGCTTACCCATCGAGCCACGCCTCGGAAAGATGATGATTCTCGGCACGGTGTTCGGTTGCGCCGATTTGGTATCCAGCATGGCCTCTTACTCGAGCACGTTTTCAGAGATATTCGCACTGGATATTGGACAGAGGCGTTTGGCGAACCATCAGAAAGCGCTGGGCGGCCGCAAGTGCTCCGACCACGTCGCCATGATTGTGGCTACCCAAATGTGGGAGGGCACCAAGCACCGCGGAGAGGATGAGGAGATTCGCTTCTGCGAGTGGAAGGGTTTGCAACTGTCGACAATGCGTGTGATGGCCGAGGCCAAGAATCAGTTGCTCGATCTGCTTCAGCAGACCGGTTTTCCGGAGGAGTCGATGATCGCGCACAAAATCGACGCAAACTCTGATGATCCGGTGTTGGACATGGCTACGGCGCTGCTGTGTCTGGGCCTGTACCCGAACGTGTGCTACCACAAGGAGAAGCGTAAGGTTCTGACTACGGAATCGAAGGCGGCCCTGCTACACAAGACGTCCGTGAACTGCAGCAACTTGGCGGTCACCTTTCCTTATCCATTCTTCATATTTGGCGAGAAGATACGAACGCGGGCTGTTTCGTGCAAACAAATGACGATGGTAGCACCGTTGCACTTGCTGCTCTTCGGGTGTCGCAAGGTCGATCTGGTGAACGGCAACATGGTGCGACTGGATAATTGGCTGAACTTCGAGATGGATCCGCAGCACGCAGCTATGCTGGCGGCGTTGAAGCCGGCCATTGAGGATTTAGTCACTGTGGCCTGCGACAAGCCCGATGAGATAATGCAGATGGAAGAGCGGTACTTGAAGCTTGTACGCGTGATCAGAGATCTCTGCGTGATTACCGCTGGCGACTTTCAAATCTCAAGAGAAGCTGGGGTGATGCCGTTCCAGAGTCGGGGCGGTAGTGGACCTCCGAGCAAACGCGGTCGCTTCGACGGAGGCGGATTTGGAGGCGGTGGTGGCGGCGGTTGGAGTCGTGGTGGTGGTGGCGGCGGTGGTTGGAGTCGAGGAGGTGGTGGTGGCGGCTTCGGCGGTGGTGGCGGCTTCGGCGGTGGTGGCGGTTGGAGTCGCGGCGGCAGTGGCACTAACAACTGGGGCCGTGGCGGTGCTAACCGTGGCAACCGCAGATTCTAAACACGTTTCTGCTTAGCACTTCGCATAATTCAATATAGAACACTATCCCTAAGTACTGTGTCCAAATAAAATGGATGAATAACATATTCAAATGCGTTTTTATTGTTATCGCCAAATTATTTGCTAAAACTAGGTTCTTAGTAGTTCCCGTCAGCCACATATATCATATCATATATGTCTCCAGCGGTCAGTATTGAATGCCTGTTGCCTCTTGAAAGTATTCGATTTCACAATGCTTAGAACAAAAGAAGCAATTGTTTCGTACGTAGGCTGCTTCGTTTAGACATAAGCTGCACCAGCGATTTCGCTTTATTTCAACCGCTTCCGCCTCCAATTCCATCACGCGTTGCTTCAGCGTCACTACTTCCGCCTCGAGTCGCTTGGTGGCTTCTTCGTAGAGCGGGTATAAAGCCTGCACAACCATTGCCTCCTCGTTAATCTCCTCGAGCAACGAACCTACCATGTCGCCGTGCGCTGCTGATAAACGCACCCGGTACCTTTTGAACCACAAACGAGGCATGCCATCAGCGGTATTCGCTTTGCATTGCTTTAAGCTCCTTTCGCGGCATATAGCAGTCCTCTGCAACGACTTTGGCTGTCATCGGAAAGTAGATTTAAATTATATACGAACGTTGCAAAAAGGAAAACAATTGACCTGTTGCTTGGTCCGCCTAACGGGCGGCCTGCGACTGCGGCGGCGTACTTCGCGCTGCGGCTGCGACCAGTTCGACCCCGAGTCTGAAGCTGTGCACGCTGACGGCATGAAAACGGTATAATCGCTGTTGCTCATCTCGTCGTCGGACTTTCAGTCAAAATGTGCAATTCAGAATCTAGGTTTTTACACTATGGGTTTTAAAGGAGTTCACATGTTGCCAACTGCAAAACACCGCGCTATACCCGTTATATCCCATTATCGATAAAAGGAAAACAAGCGGCTACCATCTTTAGGATACTTAAAAAAGGGTCGTACAGCCAGAGTCCATACCTGTGTACACAAAACAAGAAGTGGCTGCAGACCAAAAAAGTGGTGTTATAAATGAATCTAGAAATAAGTGGTGTATGTTGATAAATTTATTCGACTATTTGAAATGAGTATTGCTGATACTATCAGTTCTATTATCGCTAATCGTCACCAAAGTAACGGCTGAAAGGACGTTGTTAGAAACAGCTGGCATCTCTGCCCGTCGTTAATCGATCATCCCTTGAAAATGTCGCTTTGCAAGTGGACAAGTGAAAATGTCGAAATTTAGTGAATAAATGTTAAATAATTCAATAAAAATTTCCGGAACCGATGCTGAAACACTCGAGTGCATAACAATGTTAAAGAATTTCTAAAAGGTTGTCAGAAATAGTGAAAAGCGGCTTTTGAAAAATTTGCCGACTGAACACAGGACGAAAAATCGATACTGGTTGCAGAAAGTTTGCAAACACTTCTTTTGCCGTTGCTGGTCTAAAAATGGTCGGCCTACTGGATCCACTGAAATATGGGGAACACTTTTATGAATTATATACCAGCAACACGCGCAGGTGAGTAATATTTGTGACAAAAACCGATTTTGAAAAATTCGTCAACTGGCGGCCGCGAGAGGGAAAATCGATTTTTCAAAGTGTCCAATGAATGCCACCCTGCAGCTGTCTGGGTGGTTGGTATGGCAGGCGGTGCCGCCGCAATCAGCTGCACCATGAGCTGCACCACTTGCGGCTGAGAATGGAAAATGCAAAACGTAGAAAAGAGAACAAAAATGAAATGTAAACATAGCGGAATGCGGCTTTGTTGATTAGGTCAGCGACATGACAATCAGCTGATTTTTGTTTATTTCATGCCGGCATGTGGTGTGCGTGTTGTATGTCAAGGTCAACTGTGCAAATCCGGTCACTGACCGTGCGCATTCGAAGTAGCGAGTATTGAGTCGAGTTATATATTTTTCTGGAACTGTGTTTTGTAGAAAATTGCAAAATGACCGGAAGACACTGGCTAAGCGCAAGAGCAAGGACAAGAAAGCAGCGGCGCTGGCTGCAGCCGCTGCTGTACTGGAAGGCAACGCGGGCGCTATTGTAAATCCCATGGATCCACCCATAATCAAGGATCAGCTTCTGCTCTTTCCGGCCTTCCCAGTGGCACATATCGAACTGGAAGCGAACGCCTCGAAGTTTGCGGTTTTCGCGGTAATTCGCTCCACTGTGCTGGAAGCGGAGACCCGCTATGCGCTCTTTCAGGACATGGGTACCATGAAGCGACTGCACAACATGAGCACGTCGTGCTGTCTCGTGTGTGCCGGCACTTGCGTGGCCAGCAACATGTTGGACTGTTCCTGCCATCAGATGCTGTCGGCAGCCGCAAGTGGCGCTGCCGGACTGCTGGAGAAGCGCGCGCGCCACGACTCGGCGAACAGCGATGCGGACAGCGAGTCTGAAGATGTCACAGAGAAGGAGGTGGCTATAGTACGTGTGCCCTTGGTTGTTGGCGCCGGTCTGCGCAGTCTGTTCGAGCTGATCGCCGATGCCCGCCATATTCAGCCCGTGCTATGCACCAAAGCCCTAAAGGCGCTGCTGGATGTAATACAGGGCCAGCAACCGGAGTCTCTAAAGATGGAACCGGAGGAGCTTATCAATCCATTGTACGATTTGCTGTTGGATTTGGCCACGATGCCGGCGGCTATGGCCACCAGTGCCACCACCGAGGCGAACTGGTCGGCCATGGCATGTGCGGCGCTTATTGGGCTGTGCATTGCACGTGGAGACACAGGAAAGATATTAAAGGCGATTGCGGCAATGCTGATGTCGCCGAAGCAGCTGTCTTCTCAGATCATTCAGCTGCCCGCCGTGCTGTCCGCACTGCAGCAGACCGTGTTATGTGCAGCGCTTAATAAACCATCCCGCCCCGATTTTCACACACAAGGTGTTCCGCTGAATTCGCTGATCGACGAGGTAAGCAGTTACTTCTACCATTTCTATATATATAAAGTTTTGCTAATTAAGGGTACTATTGCAGTTTATCTTAAAAGTGAACACTGCGGGCGGCAACACATATTACACACAGCCTGCCATGGCCTCCGATGGCACCTATCTGTATTTGTTAGTGGGTGGCTCACTGCTGAAAATTGGGACCGGGTTCAGCGGCTCCTACAAAGGCCACGTGTATGCACAGAATGATGATTTCACCAAGGAAAAATCTGGCTGGTTGGGCTTTTTTGATGGTCAACTTTACTTTCGACGCAATGTCAAACGCAGCGCCGACCATCTGCATCTGGTCAACACTGATACCCTTAACATTAAGGGCATGAACTCCTCTAATCTGGTACCCATACGCGAGGGCTTCAACTATGTGCTTTTCACAGATGAGGATTCGCTAAATGCCATTTGCACCAACCGAGATGTAAGGAAACTCTTCCTCAATAATGCCCTCTTTCCTACTAAGCTATAACTTGTTTTGCAGGACTCGTTGGTAGTGAAGAAAATCAACATTAATAATGGCAGCAGCTACAGTTGTGATGCGCCGCCTCCACCATTCGAGTTGCCGTTAAAGTTGGCGCGCAAGAAGTTCCGTACGCTTGGCTATGCGGCGTTTGAGGATGAGGTGCTCAATCAAAACCAAATACAGAAAATCCAATCTTCGCATAACATATTCGAGCCGAAGCTGCCGAGCGACGTGGAAATACTAGGAATATCCTGCGGAAAGGAGTTTGGGCTGGTTCGAGGCTCTAATGGCAAGGTGTATTTTTACGGAAAATCAGCCTCACTAGGCCTGAAGACGGTAGGACGTACGCCCACCATGAAAATGACCGAGCTTATTATCTCCAAAGTATCCAACATTGTGCACGTTGCGGTCGGACATGATGGTGTGCACGCCTTGCTAGTTAATGACGACGGAACAGTGTATTTCACTGGTAAGTTATGTCTGTTATGGCACACAAATTCTGTTTTATGCTCTATTTCCCCTTAGGCACTGCACGTCGTGGCGAGGACGGTGACTCGTCAAAAAATCGTCGTCAGCCAAAAGCGGTGAAGCCGAAAAAAATGTCCAAAATCGATGGCCACGTAATTGTGCATGCAGCCTGCAACAATGGAACCTCGGCGTTTGTCACCAAGACAGGCAAGCTTATAATGTTCGGTAAAGACACGGCTCACTGTGACTCGATGGGCTTCGTGAGTGATTTCATCGACCAGCATATTACAAAGGTGGCGCTGGGTAAAGCGCATTGCGTCGCCATAAACTCTAAGGGGCAGCTCTTCACGTTCGGCTTGAATAACAAGGGCCAGTGTGGGCGTGTGTTTACCAAATCTAAAGATGGTTTCTCGACGTTGCTTACTGGATCGAGTGCTGAGGCAGATGGCAAAGGTGCACTCTCGGGAAAGAAACTAAAATTCGACTTTTCCAACTTGTGCGACTATGACGATCACAATGTGGTGCAGGGCCAGTGTCGTGTATGCGTTATGTGTCGCGAGTGCACTGGATACAATGTCTCCTGTGTGTCGACTCTCAATGTGCCGATCGAAGATCGTTCGGCAGGATCGTAAGTGGACATTTTCAATCTCCGTAGTCTGCATTTTTTGATTTATATCTGCTTTCAGCATTTGCCCTTGCGGCCACGGCGATGCTGGCTGTTCCAAGTGTGGCCTATGCGCCACCTGCATCTCGGTGCAGGAGGTGGAGATCGATGCCAACAAGGACACGAAACTGTCGCAAAGTGAGTTGAATCGTCACCGCTCCAAGAGTCTCATTATGCGCCGCAAGGAAAAAAAGGTGCCGGAGGAAAGCAGTAGTCTGCCAACCGATGTGGAGAAAGATCCGCCACGTGTTGCCCCACTAGCCCCGCAGCTGCTCACTCTGCCTAGCGGCTCACCGGTGGTGCAAGTATCCTGTGGTCTTCACCACACCGTCGTTTTGACATTGGCCGGCGAAGTGTTTACCTTTGGCAGCAACCAGTACGGCCAACTGGGCACGGGCGACTTGCAGCCAGTGAATGGGCCGATAAAGGTGAACGTACAAGGCGCCATCAGTCAAGTGGCCGCCGGCAGCAATCACACGGTACTGATGACTTACAAAGGCATGGTGTATACATTTGGAAACTACCAAAAAGGTCAGCTTGGACGATTGCCGAACGATTTCCAGCCAAAAGCAGCCATAGTGACTGGCGGCGAGTTAGGTAGTTCAAAATCGAGTGCGGAATTAAATGTTACTTTGTCTGCCTCGAAAGAGAATACAATAGGAAGTTTGTTGTCACAACGACACAAATTCTTGTGGCACTGCACACCGGGTGCCGTTTTGTAAGTGCGAAAATTTAAAATATTTGAAATTTATTGAAACAATTACTTTCTGCAGTGGTTTGGGTCCGAGTTTTGGCAAGAAAGCTACCTGGGTTGGAGCTAGTGGTGATCAGACGTTTATAAAAATCGACGAATCGCTGATAACGACACATATGCTACCCAAAGTTAATGTGGTGGCCAACAAAAAGACGATATGTTAGTGTAGTGCATCGTTGAGTTAAGATGGAAATGTAATGAGCGCTTTCATAATTTCAGTGCTTATACCAACCATCCCACTGACGTTTCACACGCTCTCCATTAATCGACGTGATGGCAGCTGCACAGCTCATTACCGCAACCAGGTAAACTTTGTGCAAAAAATTCAAAACAGCAATGCCAAATCAATGCCAGAAGTGAATCAGAATATTGCTTCAAATGTTGCGGCAGCCGCTGCCGGTAGTGGTGTGCCCTCCGCCGGTCCTATCAATGAGCAAATGTCGCGTAGTATGCACGAGGCGCGAAATCAAATATTTGATCTTCAAGAAAATCAGCTGCACGGCGAACAACAACACCAGCAGCGGCGACGCCAACGCAGTCGGGAACACTCCAAAAGTCCAGCGGGCAGTGGCAGTGGAAGCGGCAACAGCTGTGCAGTAATGGACAAGCCACAGCCGCAAATCGCTTTCGCCATGGATCCACACTACAACGTACTGTGGGTGTACGAAGGTGGTGCGCGCAAGATGCAGTGCTACAATGTGTTGGCCAGCGAACTGGCCGAGTGCGGCTCCGTGAGTTTGATTGATCGCAGCATTGGAGAAAAACTGATTTTAAATGTTTGCTCTTTTCTACAGAACGCCTCAAATTTCCGTGCTATTTTGTCGCCCGAACTAGCATTGCCTAACAAACTGGATTCACGAGTTTCGCGCTCACAGGCTTCTCTGAATTTACTGGCTTGCCTGGACGTTTTGACATCAGCGCAGGATTCAATGTGAATACAATTTACAAATTTGTTTGCCATTTTATGAAGTTTTGTTCTGCTGGACTTTTCAGTCCTGGCTGCTTTGAAGATGTGGCACCGAAACAACAAAATCAAACCAAAGAAGCTATGAATAACGAGTATCAAATTGTGAATCGTTTTGAAAACTTTGGAGGTGGCTGGGGCTATTCGGGACACAGCGTGGAAGCCATACGCTTCTCAGCAGACACAGATGTCATGATTTGTTAGTACTACAAAAATTTGTTTATTTTGTTTTACCCAACTAGTTTTATTTTGTTTTGGCGTTTACTTCGAAATACCACAAAGAAATTGGCATTGTATTAAATAAAAGAATAGAATTATTAAATAAAAGAATAGTATGTGATAATAAGTCCTTGTTTGCTGTAATTGATATTAAATTAAGTTTTTGTAATTTCGCAGGCGGCTTTGGCATGTTTGGAGGACGCGGCGAATACACCTGCAAGCTGAAGCTCTTTGATCTTGGCGCTGATGGCGGCGGGTACGAAAAGGAGGGTGTGCTCATTAGCGAAACAAAAGAGGTACCGTTCGAGTGTGCAGCGCGCAGCAAGCATCACATCATGCTGCCAAAACCGGTGAACGCAGCAATGGGCCGCTGGTACCTGGTTTGGGCTCGTATTGCTGGGCCTTCCTCGGATTGCGGCTCTTGCGGCCAGGCCTCGGTAACCACCGAAGATCAGGTGGTGTTCTCATTCAAGTCATCAAAGAAGGCCAACAATGGCACCGACGTTAACTCTGGGCAAATACCCTCGATTCTGTATAGACTGATAACGCAGGAATCGAAGCAACCTCCGGCGCCAATCGACCTCGACCCGGTGCAGAGGATAACAAAGGCTTTTGGCAACAGCGTAACCAAGGAATGTTTCGAAAGTCTCGTAGTGCTACTCAATTGGGCCTGGGAGATATTCAAGGTGAATCTGCGAGAGCAGCGGGACAAGACGCGTCACTTGCAGGTTAAACAGTCGCTCGAGTACCTCATCTACGTGAATAAATCGTGTTTGCGGCTGCTTCGCAAGTACACCAACGAAATTTACCCTCAGCGTTCGGCAATGACGCTGGCCAATAATGCGGCAGCCACGAGCATCGCCAATGCCCTAACCAAACTCCAGGCACGATGCGGCAAGAATGCCGATGGCAAAGGTAGCGGTGTTTTGAGTTAATTATAAAATCGCTAATTAAATTTATTTATTTCCAGATAAGAATTCAAAAGTTCTGCTAAGTAACTCGGCTTCAACTGTGATTGCCCACAATGTCGCAAAGTACTTTGGCGAAGCTGCAGCTGCTGCGGCGGTCTCTACAAATGCGGTTGCCGCGAGCACGCCGGTGGCTCGCAAGCCCAACATGGAGAACATACAGCTGGCCGAGTGCATTGGAAATTTGCGCGCGTTACTTATTGGCATTTTTTGTGATGACATTCTGAAGGACATTTGCAGCGATGAAGGTTCGTCCGTTGTTTGAGCATGTGTGTTGAATCATACAGAAATGTTTCGTAGGTTTCGCTATGGTTCGGGAGATACTGGAGGAATGTCACATCAGTTTCGTGGCCTGCTTTGATGCCTTCTATCCCACTTCGTCACTGAAATGGAATTGTTTGTGCGATTTGCTGTCACAGATGGACAAGGTGAGCCACTCGAGTCCTTTTTTTAATAGGAGACTTTTTGATATTTTGCTTGTGCAGCAGGGAACTTTGCACTCGCGTCTGCTAAGCGCCATTCTCGCAGGGCTTTGCTCGCCAACCGTTAAACTTCGTACCACCTTCTCGCTATTGAATCCGGGCAACGAACGTCAGTCTATCATCAGCCCCAGTGACAACTCCGGTCTGCCGATGCTGTCGTCCACCGAGGCGCATCAATACCCCATACTTGTCGAACAGATGATTCATCGTACGCAGCTGGAGAAAAACGATTTTCTGAGCAACTCGTGGACATTCAAGGATGTGCTGGTACGGCTCCTTGATATTATAGCAAGTCCGATACGCGCGCGTATAGAGAATATCTACAATCGCAGTGTGCACTTCAACTATGCCAGCACACCAGGATGCAAGGACATAAATCAGGGGCTGATCGACAACTGCTGTCACCTTCTGGCACGCGTGCTGGCAGAAATCGTCTACCAAACCTCACTGGGCGACGTAAGTGAAGCAGTAAGGGATGAGTTGTAAGTGCGGTAAGCGGTAATGTTTTGTTTTGGTTTTTCTCGATTACAGTACGACAAAATGTTCATGCCGCCGCGGAGTTTGCACTCGACAGGTTCACGCTTTGCACGCTGCGATCAAAGTCGAACCTGGAACACGGGCAACTTCGGGCCCGATGCAATTGCTTTCTCTGTAGATCGTCCGGGCATTGCTATTGCCGGCGCTATGGTGTTCTCTGGTTCCGGTAGCTACGATTACCAGCTGGAACTGCTGTACGACAACACAGTGGACCTGCAATCGCAGCACAAGTGGGAGACGCTCGAGTCCGCGTCCGGCTCTTACGATCAGGAGGCTGTTCACAACGATATGACTGAAATCAAGTTTGATAGACCAGTACAAATTAAGGTAAATAAGTATTAACAAGACTATCATTGAACGAAACTTATGGTAAAAATTATATATCAATTCAGATTAGGGAAATGCTTTGCCATTCGTTTCCAAACATTTGTAGATGAATTTATTCATTTTTATTGCAGGAGAATGTCCGATATGCGCTGCGCTTATGCTCGCAGGGCGCACGCACTTGTTCGGGCGACGCCGGCGTGCCTTCCATTCGTGGTCCGTGCGGTACTACATTCCAGTTCTACAGCTGCGACTTGAGTTTCAATGGCACCACCCCACAGCGCGGCCAAATCCCCTGCATTCTTTACTACAGCACGCCCATAAAAAGCGATTGCTCTGGTGGCGCCATGGGTGCTGCCAGTTCGGGTGGTCCCTTTAACAATGAAGTAACCACGCGTGATACCGCGCTGCAGATTGCTTCGGACATAACGAAAAAATGCAGCGAATTGCTGATCTTGGCGCGAAATGCTTTGGCAGCCTCCCTCTCTCCGTCCGACAATTCGTCGAATCATACTCAGACGATTGACTCTGAGCACAATATTACACCCATCGAGGAGCACATGGACATCAACTGGGCGAACAACTCTCGCACATCAGCGTTGCCGGTGGATCCCAACATTTCGACAGCGCGCGACATTACAAAACGAATCGAGTCCTTCTCAAAGGGGATCATTGAAACGCTAAAGTTCGACAAACGCTCCACAAATCCATTTGAAATGGAAATCGAGATTGGCGCCACCGAAATACATCCGAAGGACCTAATGATTGAGGAGAGCGGAGTACAGGACTTAAACTTTCGTAATGGCCGCATCGCCAAGCTAAATGGAAACGAACGCGCAGAGGACGAAGTAGCAGAGGATTTCGTGAACGTACAGCATCACCAGCAACAACAGTGCTTTATGGTGCGTTCTGATTCAGATGAAGCAGCACCACCACAGCTGACCGTCGTGCAGATGCTGGAAGTTTTCAATATGGCCTCGTCGAACATGTTTCACACGCTGCTGCCATTAGTCTATGCGCATATTGCTAATCTGGCCTGCAGTGACCCGAAGGTCAGAATGCTGTGCCAAAGACAACAAATAATAAGGTATTCACTAATCTGTTTCTTTGCGATATTGCAGAGTTCCGTACAAATACTAGGCTTAATAAAGGAGATCTTGCCGCATATCGCCGCGCTAAATCAGCTCTATATATCGAAAGATCAGGTTTCGATCATAGGCAGCAGTGCTGTGCAGCGCATACGCAACGCAGCAGCCGCGGCTGTGGTGCCTGTTGAGAACCGTGAATTTCGCGCACGCAAGAAGAGTGAGGGTGACGGTCAGACTGGCGGTGACAAGTCCACGACAGACAGCATCACCACCAGTAATCATTACTGCGTCGTCGAGAGTGAGCATCCCTACCGCAGCGCATCAATCACTTGCCAGCGCGTTGAGTTCCCGCCCTGTGTGCAGTGGCTAACTATCGAGTTCGATCAGCAATGCGGCACAGCGCAACTGGAAGACTATCTGCTGTTGTCGATACCGCTCCGACCGGTGGCGGTGGAGACGTGCGCCGACAACGAGGACTATTTCGACATGTTGGACAACAACATGCGCTCATCGCAAGGCTGCAGCGGTGGCGTGCTTATGAGTAGTTGCTACAAAGGCGACACTAAGGAGGTGAACGAGGGTGTGGAACGCGATTGGATAGTGGTGAAGAAATTCAACACGTGAGTGAGATCAGTCGGGGATATAGGCTTAATAAATATGTGTCCCGTTTGCAGTACTTCCAACTGGATGCAGAATGTCATGATTCTACCCGGCAACTGTGTCGAATTTTCATTAGAAACTTCATCGCTGTATGCCCAGGATCCGCATTGCAATCGTTACGGGTTCAAATGCCTTATTGTGGGATACGATAATCCGACTACGGTATGTTGTCGTCAATTGCAACTGGCTGCATATTATATTAAATTTTGTCTAATTTGCTCATGTTTATTACATGCAGTTGAATGTCACAAACTCATGTTTAATACGGCTGGAACAGGAACTGGCTTATTTGGGTGGCATGTGCAGTGCTAACCTGATGAAGAAGGATCTGAATCTACCAGGTAAAAGCTGCTATGTAACTTCAATATTTTGCGTTAATAATAATAGTTTTCTCAGACGACAAGGATATCGACGATTTGTCGGGCATTGATGAGACCATAAGTACGCACCATGCTTTATTGTCGAAAGGATTCGCACTCTCGGATCCCTTGTTGACGGTGCATCAAGCGCTGGAATCATATTTGCCAATTGGGTGAGTCTTTGTAGCTGTAACAAATTAATCAAATCACTCAGATATCGTCTAAGATTACATTTATTTCTAAAATTTGAAATGATGACAAATACAGAACTATTTACATTAATACGCATACGATTAGTCTATGTATGTATAATCTAAAATTTGGTAAAGCAGCGTAATTGGTTTGTGGCATTTATTTGTTTGTGCATTTGACAAGTGCAAACAAATTGATAGCGTCTTCGTTTGTTCGGGCACTCGAACCCGAATCTCTGATTCACTGCGCTCCATCCCATACCGCTCACAGGTCAGTCTTGAGGAGACCAGCATTTTCGATTTGATAAACGATTTGAGTCTCTTTGTATGTGCGTGGCTCGGGCATGACGACATCCATCTTTCGTCGCTTGCGCTTCTTCGCCAGCTGCAGCCACACTATGACCGCGATTAGTGCCACTATGAGGACTAGAGTTAAGCTACCCAGGATTATGTACAGCAAATACGAGCGCTTCTGGCAATCCGACTCGATGATTTTGCTTAAAACTAAGAAGCTTTGGTGATTGTCGTTGGCGGCACCAGTGGGCGCACTCGTTGCTCCTATCCGCCGGAAGTAAATGTTGTCGGCATTGGTGCGAAAGAATACTTGCTTCGGTTGTGGCGGCTTCTGCGCGATGTCCAACTCCTTGCAAGTGAATTCGTTCTCGTATTGCAGTTGTTTAAGGCTGAGCGCAAAC
Organism: Melieria omissa; assembly: GCA_963971225.1. Lineage (NCBI taxonomy): Eukaryota > Metazoa > Arthropoda > Insecta > Diptera > Ulidiidae > Melieria > Melieria omissa. The sequence continues at coordinate 2,256,544 of OZ020268.1, read as the reverse complement.
TGCGCGTTGAATTCCAGCGGGTGCGGTTCAAGTGCAAAGCGCACTGTGTTGTTAATGAAGCGCAGCTCCAGGCGTTCGCTGTGCATGTAGTCACGATGAACCCTGATGCCTGTTTAACAGAGATGGGGTAATGAAAAATATAATAGTTGTTGTTAATATTTTTGCATTTTATTTTAGCATTAATTACCTTGAAACGCTACAGGACTAGTGAGGCCGAAATTATTTTCCCGTATAATGGCGCTTTCGCGCACAAAAGCCTCAATCCATTCACCATCCACAGCTTCGAAATTGTTGTTGGTAATGCTCAGCTTGTTGATAACTGAAACAAAGAAAAGTAATGCAAATCGTCTAAAGTGAAGATAGCGTTATACTTTTGAAGGAGAAAGCGCGCGAGTGCACTTCCTTGAAGTAGACATTATGTATGCGCAAAGTATTGAGCACCTCCAACTCGTAGAAGGCTTTGGATGGTACATTGGACTCGAATACACAATTGACGATTTCCATCTGGTCGACGGCGAATTTCTTGAAAGCCTTAACGCGCGAGAAAATACAATTTTAAATTAGACTTTACTGGCGTAGTTTTTGAGGCAGTCGTTTGCTCACCTGTGCTTCGATCCGTTTCACAAGCACGCTGTCCATTTTGAGTAGTATGGCACGGTCCTTGAGCGTGGTGAAGCCGAACGGGTGTATGACATCTATGCGGCCACCAACGAATGAGATTTCTTCGATATTGCCGTTGATGGCGTGCGAGTCGATGAGCTCAAAATTGACCTGCCACCAAACACTGCGTTAGAACGTTAATAGCCGTATGACTCGAGTCGACCTACCCTCTCGAATTCAACGATGAGCGGCGTGTTGCTGGCGTAGCGAGGAAACGCCAGCGCATACTTGTTGAGCACCAGGTTTTCCATGTTCCTGAAAGTAATCTTGCGCAGACCTTGAGTGTCTTCCAGCGTATTGGCTTCAATGGTGAGCGCTTTGCAGTTGCTGACCTCCACCTGGAACACGTAGCCATTCAGATGGGGCAGCTGCAGGTTCTGTAATTAAGCAAAACATAGCGTAAATGCCTTCAATATGCTGCGCACTAACCGACTAACCGTCACTCTCAGCAACATTTACATACCTGGTTCACATTTTGGCAATCGCAGGTGAATTTGGCGTCGTGCGCTATGCAGCTCACATTTTGCCTGGGCCCCAACAGCCGTTCACTGTTGTGTGCGTGTGCCGATGCAGTTATCGCCAGCAGTATAACAAGCCAGGTTTGTGGCCACCGATGCCATCGCCAGCGACATTGCAATTCTGTTAGCTGCTTTTGCTTATTCGTTTGACGGTTACTACTGCGTCTGTGAATGTTCTTGCGCACTGTTCCCAGCAACGCTGCTGATCCGAATGAAGTGGGTGTTGTTTGCATTTTCAACGATGCGGCCATTGTAGCATTTGTGAGTTGAGGCAATTTTTCATATTTTCATCACTTTTACACTGGTTCCGTAAAATGCGCGTTCCACTTCGCTCGGTTGTTGACGGTGCGGGATTTCTATTACCGCCGTATCGAATTCGCTGGGGGATCTGTTATGGAACTGATAAAGCGTTCACACAATTTTTAGTGCGTTCGGCGTTATTACTTTTGTATATCTGTGCGCTTGAACGATAGGAGTGTGTGTACATGGGTATAAGTGTATATGTAATGTAGTGCCTGAGGGGCTGTGTGTGTGCACGTTAATTTAACTGTTTTTGTTATCTTATCAGCAACTTCTCGTGTACACTAGAATGGCATCACACATTGTATACTTCTTCGCTATTTTTATTTTGTTTATCCACAATACGCACATTGGCTGAGCGATGACTAAGTTTTTCGCAGGCATTTCGTTTGAAAAATGTTACGAAGTTGCAAGCGAATGACTGGCCAACTTACAACCCGTTCTCAGGCAGCCTCACCCTACTCTATCCTCTATAGACCGTTCCCCCGCTTAAAATATTTAAAGTGTGGAATATTGTTCTAACAGTACAGCTACGCCGAAACGAACACATTTTAATGCGAGGAAAAATTACACAGGACAACAAAATCGCACTTTTTTCTGTTGCATGGAGTTTTTCTACTGTTTTTTACTAACTTGAAACATCTGTACAATTTTCGCCATCAGAAAAAACGCCTTAAAAATCAATATTTTCCTAATTTGAAACCTTATTACACCGCAAATTTAGAACGCATAAAATTGATTGTCAGAAAAGATGACATGAAATGTTGTAAGTGCAACGATATAAAAATCATGTCGATAAGATTACTGGTTCGGAAATTCCAGTCGAAAATGTGAAAAAGGTAACACCCATTATTTGCGAAAACTAGAGCTGTTACATAAAAACCGCATATGGTTTTGAAATCAGCGTGATAAAACTATTCAGAATCATGTACAAACTTCATGCAACAGACATGCTGTTGCCCAGTGTTATTGCTTTCCAAGTTCGTTAACTTTGAAGGAACAAGTAAAAAATATATTTTTATGTATAGTTGTCGTTTGAAAGACGTTTTCGTACGTTGTCTTTGCCCACCTCGACTTACTACCTCGATCTCTTTGTTTCCTTATCTTTCATAGCTCATATCTCAACTCGTAGTTAAGTATTGAATGCTCGAATTAATTCGGCATTTGCTCACACAAAGTTCTACTGCAATAAGTTGACCCTTTTTATTGCTACACCAGAGCGTTCGGGCGACAGATAGTTTGTCTGATTCTATTATTTGTTACTTTTTGGGTCGCCTTGCATGTCATTATTAGCGCACAACGCAGCCTTCCCTTTTCCTCTTATTACTCCCTCCTAATGTTGAGCATTTCTGATAGCAACTCAGCCTAACTTCAATGGCACCACACGGCTGCCCAACAATTTCCGCTAATGGACTTAATTGGATTGCAGGTCCCCACATCGGCGGCACTATCCAACTGTGATTGCTTCTCATTGAATTTACTCTTTTTTTTTATTTCGTTGACATACTACTCTCGAACAAACGTACGAAGATCACTCGCGCTGCTAAGCTTCTACGACCCGAGATTCGTTAAACTCTTCATTATTTTCTCCGGCACTTATCGTCCGCTTTTCCAAATGTTGGCTAAAATCATTGGGCAAATATTTGTTCTTCGAGTGTGTGCATACAACTATGGCATTTTGGTGTGTTGGTGTTGTTGCTGCTATCACGGTCATTGTTTGGTGTATTTGCTCTTCGTTCAAACATTGCATAATCGAGCGCTGAGTAACAGGCTGACGGTTCGACAGCACAACGCTAGACCACAACACCACTGAAAGGGAATGTAACACTTTGGCTCAACCCTTTCAGGCTTTTTACTGTGGTGGAGCGGTAGTTGGCGCGCACGAATTTGAGGCGCGCATCCGCTGCTACGCGCTCGATTTGAGTAAAGGAAATTAAATTAACACAAATTATTGCGCTGCGTGCATTTCCTGTGCGTTTGCCTTTGCCGCGCATCGCAGCATGCCGCATGTCGCTTGATACTTGTTTATCAATCTGAACTCACGATTCTTTAATTAATTAAGTTGTAAATGTAAATGTTGCTATTACCGCAACTACAACAGCCGCAGCAGCAATTGCAGTCGCACACTTGCCAATTAACTGTGTGGATGGCGCGTTGCTGTTAAAAGCCGCACAAGCGACTGCCGAAGCCGTCTTCTGCCAAATGCGGCCGGCATTGAATTCGAATTGAATTGCTGTCGCTTGCACTGTGCGAAAGTTTGCAATGCAGGAAGTTCGACTCACAAACTCAATTCATTTGTCGCAGCTGTGAGATCAGAAATTGCTTCGAATTATTTCAACTTTATTTACAGTGTTCGCGTTGCATGTGATTCCAGCGAATAAGACAGACGTTTTGGTTTCGCTAACGGAAAATTAATCACGTTTGCCAATTGTGCCTCCCAGCGCTGGTGGCGTAATAGTTTTTGAAGTGCACATTTTTGTCACCAGCCGTACAACCGCCTGCTCTTGGCATGATCTCGCGGCCAGCGGCAACTAAATTTTGTTTCTCCCATGAGCGCATAAGTTGTAAGCTGTGAAAATAAATCGGCGAGAAATCACAGCGTTTCGTTTTGTTTAGTCTGGCGTTATTCGAAAAAAAGCAACAATAAAAATCTGAAACTATTATTGCCGCCCTGCCGCTACAGATCTTTACGATTTCGGCGACTGGTTTTTGCGTGTGCGAAGCGTCGCGTTCAACCTTCAATTTTCAATTTAAAACGTGTAGCTTTCGTGGCGTTTTGCATGCTTGTTGGTCCCTCACCCTCGACCGCAACTACTTATGACAACAACCATTTAGAGCATTTTTTTTTTACTTAGTTTGACGCTTTTGTTGTTGCTCACAGTTTCGAATATACTTAAATTTGCGTTGACGCCTGTTCCTTCCGCGTGCTAATTGAGCGACGCATTTGGCGGTTTATGTAAGAACTATGAAAGGGAATTGAATGAAAAGTATTGAAATATGTTTGCAGCTGAAAGTTGTGAAAATCTGCCGAAATAGCGCAATTTTTATTCTTTATGACAGGATTGTTCCGTGTAGTAAATTGTCAGCATTATGAATTTGTTAATTTTTTCCGAATCAACATTCATTGCCAAAAATACTAGTGATCTCCCGCTAATGTCATGTGTCATGTGTGGGCGTTTGCTCGGTTCTAGCCAAAACAAATCGCTCCCAATGCTGTCGTTCGCACATTTCATCGACGTGTACGTAATACAGCACTGCCCACTGACGTCGCTGCTGCTTTTTGATTTCAGCTTATTTTCATCCGTGTTATTACTTAGCATGCGATCACTTTCGCACACGTTCAGTTGACAGGCCACATTTCCATACCTCCATGTAAGTGGCTCAGCGCATGGTGCGCGACGTTTGTTATGCCGCATTAAACTGTCATAAAAACGCAATTAGTCTCTATAAACAAAAGTGACACCTCACAACGCTGCTCAGCTGGGCTCACCCCAGAAGCATTGCTTTTCTGCACTTGTTTACGTAATGGACAAGCTCGTAGCCTGTCCGCACGTTATGGTTCTGATGCCGCATTGACCAGATTTATGTATGTGCCACGAATATATTTGTTCGCACTTTGTGATCGCCTTTTTTGTGCCTTCGGCTTAACAGTTTTGCTCCATGATTGCAAGTCGGAATCGCTTTGACAAATTGAAGGCGTCTTCTATACAACACTCACTACCGCTGCAAAAACCACAGTGAAGAATACGTATGATAATTATATCAATCGCAGAACTCCGCCCATACCGACCGACCACAGTGACCCTCACCACTGAATTTTTGCGTTCGTTTATTTTAAAGAAGCATAGCGATCAACAGTCGTGATTACTTATTTTCGAGTTAATATCGAAATCAACGGTTTCAAGAACAAACGCGCTTGGAACTTGGACTTTTTCAGTAAAATCCTTTTGACTAAACTCTGTACCACCCCAACACCCCATGTCCAAGAACTGCCTTATTGCAAAACAAGCCTTTTGGCGGAGACGAATGTGGTGGGATGTGGGCAGCTAATGACAAATGCCAAAGATGCAGTACTGCGCTGCCGTTGTTGTTGTCGCTGCTGAACAATGCGGACAATACGAACAAGATTGTCCGTCTGCTGCGTGTCGAGCTACAAACGAACGGGGCGAATGGGCAAGCAAGCAAGGAGTGAAACGGCCATAAAAAGGGCAGGCAGCAGCATAAAAGCCAAATATGCAAATGATTTTCTCTCACTTGGTTCTGCTTGCTTTTGCTGTTCTTTGTGTTTTGTTTCTGGAGTTGTTGACTTTTTGTTTCTAATATCGCAGCACAATCGGTGCTGAGTGCGTTGCCTGCGGGCCGAAGATCAATGATCCTCGAATGCGTCTGGCTTTTACGATGTCATTGCATTGCGTTGCTTCCTACGTTCTGGCATGGCGACAGCATGCACTCGCGCGGTGCCTGGAAGCGCTGAGTGGCCGGAGTTCGGGCACCGTTGCTGCGCCAGTGAATCTCTTCTTCCGCCCAAGTACTTTCAATTTGTTTAACCTTCTCTTGCGTTTGAAAAGTGCAAAACGTATGAAACGGAAAATATGTAAACAGCGCAAAAAGACTGTAGAACAGGGGGAAGCAGCAACGGGAGCGGGTATCGCAGCGGTTTCAAGTGCTGCTTTTGCCGCATTTCTACGCGCGTACGTACGAAGTGTGCGCGTATCCGTAGCTGCTGTTCTCTGCTGTTTTGCGTTGTTAATAATTTGCTTTTAATTGTTTATTTGTTGTTCTTTCGGTTGGCATATTATAAATATGTGAATATTTTCGATAATTAAATATAGAAGTGTGCGCTCATAACATTGACCGACTGTCGCTTGCGTGCTTGTCTGTTTGTACAGCTCTCTGTCTGTCCATTTCAAATTCTCGCATGCATTTGTTGTCTTTTTTCGTTGTTGTTTTTTTTTTATTTTATTTTTTGCTCTTTCTCTGTGGTTTTTTTTGGTTTATTTTTTGCGGCGTGCAAAATCAATGGTGGTGGCAATCTCGAGAGTGGCCCAATCACAACGAGAAGTGCTCGTTTGGGCGATTTAAACAAAAAGCCACAGAAAATGCTGAATATGCACATTACACGCTTCTTGTTTATTTTGTACAATCTCTTCTATTTATTTACTTTTCCGAAGCGTTTGAAGGCACTCAACTGCTTTGAAGTCGTCGATTTTTTGGCTGGGGCAGCCACACACGCACGACCGCTCGCTCAACTACCGGCTACAACAACGTCTGCTGTCAAACTGACTCGTGGTGGTGGCGTTGGCGATTGCTTGCTAGAAACAACAGCGGCTCGACGATCGCTTGAAAGCTCCTCACTCCCCCTCCACTGCCGTCTGTTCTGCAGCGTTGCTCCAACGCGTTCAATTTGCATTCAGCGGCGGATTTCGTTGAAAGTTGAATGGGGCCAGTGTGGGGTTGAAAGTGTGGTTTGTGGGTTCGTGCGTTCGTTCGTTTGTTTGTTAGCATCGGATTTGTGGTTTGCTGCCGCCACCGTTCTGCAGCGCGGCGTCGCCGTTGTTATTGCGGTTGCCTTTTGTCATCACACGTTGTTCATTTATCGCATTCTCCCCTTTGTGTGCGCTTTTATTCGTTTTGTTTACATTCGATGACCATTTTTGTTGTTGTTTACTTCTAGTCATTTTACCGAGGAAGATTTATGCTTCATGATGGAAAGGGTCCATTGCGGTTTTGTTGAATGTTCCAGTTGTAAACTATTATAGAATGCGCTCAGCTGCTGGGTGCAAGTGCTGGCGGGCGGAAACGCTGCTGGTTGGCAACTGGGTGCGCGCAGACGGAACGATAGATAGGCCGGGAAAGGGAAGCATATAATTCCGCGCTCAGTGCTCGGTACTTGCAATAACACTTTCAGTTGATGGGCAGATAAATTGTTTAGTTTGGTGGAAGTTTTCTTATCGTTTATCTAAACAGCGCGTTCCAGCAATACTACCTCATCGCGACGAATCGAAGCAACTGTTTGATAGTATGAATTTCAATTCCGGAATTCGAACAGTAAAAATAACTTCAGATGAGCGCTAATTTTTGTTTTATGTTTAATGTTTTCGATGTGAGTGGATATAAAGAGTATATTGATTTCGAATATATGTTATACGTCGTACCATTTGAATAGAAATTTTTGAATGTACTGTCCCCAGTTTTCATGATTAACTCTCGCACAAATGGGATGATTTTTTGGTGTTGCATGTTGTATACGATTAATGCTTTGAAATTTTTGGTAATGAAAATAGTTAAAAAGTATTCAATCATTCAAAGCCTGCATCGCATTGTAAAATTGTTGCCACTCGGCTAGAAATACATTACACGGAGCCCATCTAACGTGACTCACTCTCTACTTAGATCTAAAATAATTTTGGATATGTGTATATAAAGGATTAGCAGGGCCCCGCAAGTACGCAATCTTAAAGTCATTGGGGCCAAATCAAGTTCTTAACTCTTTGTTGATCCTGTCAGTAGTTTATGAAAAATACCTGTCTAATTATTCCCATTCCCCAAGTGCTTTCACCATATTTGACATACAAACACTTAACCCATAATTGACCCCTTCAGATTTGATTTTCAAAAAAATTAGAAACACGTGCCAAATTAATTTTGATTTCAAGTGTTTTCACCAATTTTGAAGTCAATAGGCCAATCGGTTCAGTTTCTTTTCGTAGTCTTTCCGTATACGAACCTTAACCCTTGGTTCAACCACTTAAATTTAATTTTCAAAAACTGAAAAATACTAATCGAATTTTTTTTGATTTGGAGTTTCTCACCAAGTTTGAAATCAAAAGGCCTAGAATATCAAGTTTTTTCGTACAAGACTTTAACCCACGTTTTGCCCCTATAGACCCCGAATTTCAAAAAATCCCGTCTTACAGCCCTATTCTGGCAACCGAAACAATAGTCACCTCGGTAACAATTGAATACTTGGTAACAATTGTCACTTTTTGGTATTCTGGAGCAAATTCAAAAGCTCAAAAAGTGACAATTGTTTCGAAATTTGTTACCTCCGTAGGAGCAGGTGACAAGCATACAAAAATTATAAAATTCAAATTTCGTATTCAAATGCGCCTTGAGAAACTGAAAAAAAAATGCTTCAGCTGCTCCTGCGTCGCGACGTGTCGTGCGCTTAAACTTAGGAACTCTAGAAACTAAAAGAATATATACATACATTGTGAAGAAACTCCAAAAAAAAGACTTGCTTCGCCAGATTTTCTGCATTTGCCTTTTTTTGTTTGTTTATTTTTTTACAGTTTGACAGAAAAAATACAAAAAACAGCTGTTTTGATAGAAAAAAAGCTTTCACCTCGAGTGGTGAATTGTTTGAACTTTCTTCTTGTCACCATTTTTCCAGAATACGAAAACAATCAAATTCAATTCAATTGTTACGGGGGGTAACAATTGTTACGGTAGTGCCAGAATAGGGCTGTTAGTGGAGGTTCATTTTTCAAAATGTACCCCATGTATGACCCCAATCAAACGGTTATTTAATTTACTGACAAAACATGAAGAAATGTTACACATAAATCACTAAAGAAAAGGGGAAAGCTCCGAAATGTGTTTTTCTCGATTTGTTATTGGGTTGTAAGCGCGATTAACACTAAATAACACAAGTGGACGACGCTCAACCGTTTTTTAATTCCGCCTGGTCAAATAGATCCTAATAGACAGGCAGAAGGTTAAAAACTGAATATATGAAACTTATTTCTTTAAGAAGGATGGTTTAAAACAAAAAAACATTTCGTTCGATTTAACGAATTTTTCGATTCAACAATTTGGGGTTACAACATAAGATTCGGTATATTGGACGTCCACTGTATATGTATACTTCTTCTTCTTATTCTTGACTGACACGACAGCCCGATACCGCGACAGAGGCCTAACTACCCGCAACCATCCATGTTGGGCGTGCGAATTTTTACAAGGTTGGAAGGGACCTACAGTTTGATGCCGATTCCGGACGGTGAGTTCGGAGCTTTTTCATAGGCAATTTTCCTCTCAGAGGTTTGCCATTTCCTGCTGAGAGGACAGCCGCCGAAAGAAAAATTGTTAATTTTCTTTTTTCGGTGTTAGCAGCGACGGAGTCTTGAACCTGGGTTCGAGCGTCGCATTGGACTCGCGGCCCAACGCACAAGCCAGCTGAGCTACGGCGACTGTTATGTACACTGCGTTAAGAAATGATAGCACCATTGACCTTTTGTATCATAACTTCCATGCTAATGATCGAAGAAAGGAAAAACTTGGTCCAAATATCCATTGCATATATTTAAATAATGTCCTGCACCCAAAATTTCGAAATGTTCGATACAAAAGACAAAATATGAATTTAAATAAAAAAGTCACTTTCGCAAGCGTTAAGAAATGATAGCACCACTTACAATATTTTATTTTTGTACGGCCTTTGACTTTTTTGTCAAACTTCTATTGTCAAAACTAAAGAAGTGAAGAAGAAGTGAACGCAATGGGCAGAAAGGTGGAACTGGAACAAGAGGAAAAAGCCGTCACAAGTGCTCTTAAAGACGAAGGTCTAACAAACCGCGAAATTGGACGTCGGATTAGCCGTTGTCACACGGTAGTTGGCAAATTTTTGCGCAATTCTACAGCTTATGCAAATAAGAGAAGCCCAGGTCGTTCATGCGGTCTCTCCGAAGCGGATAGACGTATCATTTGTAGAGCTGCTTCTAATTCATCAAAGGACACGCGCCATTGATGAAGCGAATTTTCACCACATGTGTCCTATGTTACCTTCTGGAAGAAACTAAAGGATACTAAATTCCTAGAATATAAAAAAATTACCAAAGCTCCTGCTCTAAAACGTACGCATATCGACAAACGAGCCGATGCGCACCAAACATGGTGCAGTGAGTGGGCATCGGTAAGCATAAGAAACAAAACTAAGCCTAGAAAATCAAATTTAAGCCTGATTTACCCTTCCAGATCATCAGGTCTGACGAAAAAAAATTCAATCTAGATGCACCACATGGATTTCCACATTACTGGCATGATCTGCGCAAGAAACCGAGGCTTTTCTCAAAAAGGATTTTCAGTGGTGGATCAATAATGCTTTGGACAGCATTTCAGGTCATGGAAAAGCATCTCTGGCATTTACTGATACACGTTTGAACTCTGCGCGGTATCAAGAGCTCCTTCAGGAACATGTTCTTCCATATATCGACAAGTTTCCCGCCGTGGATTTACGTTCATGCAGGATAACGCAGCAGTGCACGCATCGAGAAGTAGCAAAGAATGGTTACAATCGCGTAATATTCCTATCCTCGAATGGCCAGCAAGATCGCCGGATCTGAACCCAATAGAGAACCTATGGGGCATCATGGCACGGCAAGTTTACGACGATTGTCGGCAGTTCGAGGATGTGACACAGCTCCAAAAAGAAATTGTCCGGGTCTAGGAAGGATTACCTCATAATCTTCTACAAAATTTGGTCGAGTCCATGCCAAAGATAACTAATTTAACCATTAAGAATAGAGGAACCCCCATTTCATATTAAACACAAAAATAAAGTGCATTGCGAAAAAATAAAAAGAAGTATTGTAAGTGGTGCTATCATTTCTTAACGCTTGTGAAAGTGACTTTTTTATGTAAATTCATATTTTGTCCTTTGTATCGAACATTTCGGAATTTTGGGTGCAGGACATTATTTAAATATATGCAATGGATATTTCGACCAAGTTTTTCCATTCTTCGATCATTAGCATGGAAGTTATGATACAAAAAGTCAATGGTGCTATCATTTCTTAACGCACTGTATACTTACTTAGATAAATTCAAAGTTGTTACAAATGACAAACTACAATTGTGAGGATTTTTGATATTTTGTATTGTGACACGCCTTGTGCCAGCTTAGTGGTTCCGACCGCAGCATAACTTAAATTTATAGTTAACATTTTGAAAATGTACCAAGTCGCGTAGTTTCAAAGTGGTAAAACTTGAATTTCCATTAGGCGTCGAGACGAGCGTGTCGCGTGCATGCAAATGCAGCGCGAGCGCACATTCATAACGTCGCTCAACACCTTGCAACATTAATTGAAATATGCACAGGCGCTAAGCTACTTCATCCAATTGCCGTGTATTGCAATGAACCATGCAAATTGCACCATGCAAGTGCTGAGTGTGTGTGTTGCAAAATCACTTTGGCGCCTTTTAAAGTCAGCTGCATTTAGGTCTGTGGCGGCAAAGTGCAAACGCTTGCACGACTCACGATTTGTTGGGGAAGGTCAACTAGCTATGAATGGGAACACGTTGCCGATAAATCGATGCAGAACACAAAATAACTAATCACTTTTCGCCGTGCATCTACAGTGGGACGGAGTAACAAAATGCAATTAAGACTCAAATCGATGCTTAACAACGCTAATCGGATTCAGGTATATAGGAATTCCTTTCAAATCGATGTAAAAGTTTCACTCGATGAATTAGTTGAGAAAAAAAAGAAGAACGGGCAAACAATTTCAATTTTTCCTTGTGCCAAAACCAATGTTGGATTTGGAGGCTTCACGAAAATATATACATAGCTACGACTTTTACACATTCATTGATCATTTTTATTTCTTATTTATTTTTTGTGAAAAATCTTTCGCAAAATAAAGCTAAACGCCACCAGCGCATTTTAGGGGGACTTACAATTAATACTCTTACATGGTTTTTTTATTTACATGGTTTACATTACTATAGACATTTTAGTAAAATATAACAGAATCTTTGTTAGAGAATATTGAACTGGCATGAGGATTGCGCCTATTTTATGATCGGGGAAGTTCAACCCGGAGATTGCGACACCGCGAAAACTAAAGATTATATTAACATCTGCTAATGACTACACAAGTCTTTGATTTTCAATTTATAACACGTCGAGACATCTGGACTGCGGTTTTAGTACGGGTTTATGGGGTTTTCAAAGCGTAACGTGGCAGCGCTGACACTAGAATTAATTGCATGTGAACTTAGCTTAAAGTAGGATTTTAAAAATTAATCACAAGCCACAAGTTCGACTACAAATGCTTCGTTTACATTTAGAATGTCTTCGTTAAGCGATTAGGGATCGTGCAAAGGATCGGCTGTTCAGCTTTACGCATCTGCATACTCGATTACGTCATCGATTTTTACAGTCTCATTGCTGCCGCCGGAGTGATTGGAGCCGGTGTCCGGTGGCAGTGCCGTGGCGCCGCGCATGTCAAGCTCGTAGTCATCCAACTCCGGCGCAGCCAGGCGGGCCTCTGTTGCTGCGGGACTAGGATGTCGCTGTCGCTGCTTGCGGCTGAGGTCGGGCGCTGTGTAGACGGGTGGCGCAACCAGATGCATGTTTCGCCTCTGCAGCTGAAAGTTTGGCATCTTTTCGATGCCCTGAGCGATTCTTTGGACATTTGTGAGCGGTGTATGGCCAATCTTATTGGTACTATTGTTGTTTTTGTGGGAGGTAGTCAGCAGTGCGGCATTGGAACTGCGGTTCTTGTGATTTGGATATAAAACATCTGGCGGATTGAGAGCGTGAACTGCTGTGGCTCTGGCTGGGACGGATGGCGGCGGTGCTTTGGTGGAGGCATTGTGCTTACTTGCGGTATATTGCGGCGGACGAGCCAGGGCGCAGGCGGCATATCCCGGCGACGGCTGGTGTGCATCTGCAAAATGAGTGGCAGAGTGTTATTGAAGGCAAGTTTTGAAACGGTGAATATGTATTATTCGAGTTGTTATGGAGTCGAGTGAGCTTCAAGCCCTAATTGAATACTTTTTCAGCTGTTAGATTATGTTCAAAACACCAGTTAAATGCAATCAGAAGCACATAGGTGAATAACTGCAAATTGTGCGTTCCCAGCACCACATATATGCATAGATATACATGTATGTATGTTATGCTTACTAGTCATAGGGACTAGTATTTTGTATAAATAGGAATTTGTCAGTACCTGGAGAAGGTTTGTGTTGCTGAATTTCCGTTCGCCAATTATCACGCCACCTCTCAAGCCTTTCATAATCCAAATCTATTGAACTAACTAAAATTAAGCACCAACTCAACTCTATCAGCTATCAACTACTGGTTGCAATCACTACCACAAAAGAATCAAAGTTTGTGCATTAATTTGGTATCAATTTCGGTTTTATTTTCGGTCTTTTCGATTTGCGTGCCACAGGCTTTCGAGCGTTCCGTATCAGATCAGCCACGAACGGCCACAGTAATCTTAATGTAAGACAGTTCACTTGCATGTCGAGTGCATTCATCTCAATATAACTTACAAACAATTAGGAATAAAAGTACAAATTACATACATACATATTAAAAAATAATAATAAATACAATAAAAATGTGAAAAACAAAAAAAGATCAGTTATGGGAAAAGTAAAATGAAACTTTTCCATGCTGCACAACTGCGTGAAACCCGCAAAATTAGTGGTAAAAAAAGAGTGCTGAGACCTACGATTTCCTAAGATTTTGTGCGCTCGCGCAAGTGGAATCTGAAAGGTTTCATTTCACTTTTGCCACACCTGTAAACAAACCAGACATAAAAATGTGCACAGTGTTGGTTGGTGGTTCTTAGTCTATCGCTCGAATGTTTATAAACACAACATTTAAGTTTCACAGCCCACAGGGTAAATTGTGTACAGGGTGATGGCTCGGACAAATGGCATGACAGCGTTGCCCGGTGCGGTTAGTACATAAAATTACCTCGTTCGCTGATGGGCTCGGAGTACACGTTCATGAGGTCCGTGTTGTTGTCCGAACTACCGTCGGCAGGCGAGGCGTAGTCGGCGTGCAGCAGCGGCTGCTTTGGGCACCCAGGCTCCTCGTAGATGTGCTCCGGCGAGTAATTGTGATCGGCGGGAGCGGCCGCCACCTGCTCTTCTCGCCGCATTCGGGCGTCTAGATCGCTGTCGGTGGTGGCGTAGTGCGGCCCGCCGTACTGCTGCAGTCCGATTTGCATGATGCTGTTTGAGGCGTAGAAGCCATCGCCGTCGATAGCCGGTGCGCCCAAAGCGGTCTCCGCGCACATAGTGTGCACGGGCGGCGCGGTGGGCTTCGCTGGCTGCAAGTGCTGTATGAGCACGTTGCTGAACGCGGCCAAATCGAGGCACTTGCTGTCGGCCGCCGACTTCTGCTTGTTGATCAGATTCTCGATCTCGGTGATGGTCTGCACACATTTGCTATGCGACAGGCTGGTCTGCAGCAGCTTTTGCAAGTGCTTGTTCACCTTCCGGTACGTGTCGGGGCACTGCTTCTGCATAAGCTGCAATGCCCGCTCGAACTCGTTACGGTCGGCTTGCGAGAACTCGTGTACGTGCTCATTGCTGTGTGGCGTCGCGGAAGCGTGGGTCACTCGATCGTCGTTGCAGCTGTGGGAGCGCGTGTTGCACCAGCAGGCCAAAACAACTGCAACAATGACGACAGCAAGCACCACCGTGCTCGGCACAATATAGTAGAGCAGTGTTGAGTGCTTGTTGCGCATCTCGAGTTCTTCGGGCGTCAGGAAGTTGCCATCGACCCTCTTGATGTTGCGGTTGGCGCCGCAGTCCAGGGTGTCCTTCTGGTCGTCGCACACTTCGTTCAGATACTTGAGCGTGTTGAAGGTGCTGGCGTTGAAGCACCAGCTCAACGTCGAGCTAATGGTGCAGTAGGTCTCGGAACGCAGATCGTGCGCTGAGAGCGCGTGCAGCCATTTGAGATCGCAGCGGCAGGGTATGTCGACCGATATCTCGCGCAGTATGCAGTACGGGTTCGTGATGTTGAGGCTGCCGGGCCGTGGGCGGCTCAGCGAATTTCCGTCGAAGCGGCAAGTCATCGGCTGCTTGGTCTCCTCCAGCTGTATACGCCCGAAGTCGCCAAACTGATTCTTCTCCACAATGATGTTGGACCACTCCTTTACGCGCAACCAATTGTTGCCCAGATGCTTAATGCGGTTGTGCGCAATGGTGGCATTGATGGCAGTCACGTGGATGGCATTCTCGTGTATTGTATCGATACTGAAACACCGGAAGAGTGCAGCGGTTAGTGCTGTAAGGCGGAAACAGTACGCCGGCGGTTGCTTACTTGTTCTTTGTCAAAATTAACTCGTTGATGCCGCTGCCATAGATCGCTTCGCCTTCGATCGAACCAATTATGGCACCCGTTATGGACACATGATTGCTGTACAGCTGCAAAATGGAAGAGGTTGTGAGACTTTTGGTGCATTCGTATGTGGAAAGTAAGCGGTAACTCACCTTTTCGGTGATGGCGCGTGCCTTGATCACGTCAATGCGACAGTCTTCGAAGACAATTGAGTTGATGTTGATGACGTCGAATGTGCCACCGTTGATCGTGCCAATTGTGCAATTGATGAAGCGTATTTCGCGGAGTGAAGCCTCGAAGCGGTAAATGTTGTCGATGTGCGATGATTCAATGCGCAGCTGCAACACAGCGTCAGTTGTAAACAATGATGGAAAAATCGTATAGTGCTAAGAATACATACTCTGGCTTGCGCTGTGTTGAAGGCCTTCTCCTCGATGCGCAGGTCATTGATGCCCACAAAGTGTCCATTGATCTTGGCATTCTCGAAAGCGTTCGGATAGAGTATGAGGTCGTTGCTGTTGCGCACAGTGAACTTGCCGTTTCCTGTCGACGATTCAATAAATAGAAACTATGAACAGACCGCTGAGAAGGCAGCAGAGCGCGTCTCTCACCTGAGAATGCTTTTTCGCGCACCACCACGGAGAAGACGTTGGTCATCTGGATGTCGGGATATGGGCCGAAGTTGTTGCGGAACGCACCGGTGGTCAACTCCACCTGTTCGCCGTCGCTAAGCGCTCCCACTATGTTGATGCTGTTTACCTTGTTGTTGCTGAAGAAACCGCTCTCCAAGCGGAAATGTGTTCTGGGCGCCAATGTGATCGCAATTGAAGTCGCATTATGCGGAACCATGTAGTTTGTGCCAAAAATTTGGCTCAGCTGCAAGGCAAAACAGAAAAGTGTATTGTTTTTGCATCGAGCCAGAAAAACAGACAGACACAATTTATAATTCACAACAACTGAATATGTAATGAGTCTGAATTTACACGCATTGATGTTTTAAATTAAGCAAAAGATAAAAATTTTCTGCACCCAGAAGTACCAGCCACTTCGTTTCTGAGTTTTCTCATAGCCAACTGCCTCGATTTTTTATCAGCACTCGAGTACACAAGCGTCTTTACATTTGCTTTGACAATTAATTGATTTACAAAAAAACTTTCATTTTGACCCGCTGGAAATTCATTCAGAAACCCATCTAAATCCAATAACGTTTTAATGGTATTTGAGTCATTGACTTTTTACAACAAGTGCACTTTAATTCTCTTACTTGCTGCGCCATTTGATGGTAAACAACAACAAAACGTCGAGTATACAACATGAAAATGAAAAGCAAAACATTCACGTCACGTGCGCCGCAACTCACTCTTTTCTTCGCTCGAGAATTGGCGTTCGAATACACACATTTTGATTTCAAGTCGATATCTGCTATGCCGCCTTCCACCCAGAATGTGATAGCAACTGGCCACATTTGGGTTTTAAAATCGCTCGATCGGTTCGGCGGTTGCGAGAATAATAAGCAAAGCAGCACCGCCACTGATTAGTTATGAGTAACGCTATACGGAGTTTAGGTAAAAATCGTTCGACGAGAATTTTTTCTCTAAATCGCAATTTCTACATTCGTATGCGGAATCGGGATGACTAATGGCAGCGTCGGCGAGTCATACAATAAATGCCGACAAAAGAGTGTTTACACAACAAATAGCAGCATAGAAAATAATTTTCTTTTCATTTCGCAGAATTGCTTTTTTGAGAGTTTTGTTAATATTTGTGTGCAAGTTTGCGTAGCACAACATTCCTGGCAGGAATGGATATAAAATATTTAGGAATAAAGGAATGCATTTTATGCTAAAATGCTAAAATCATTTGAGCATTCTCTTCAGGGAAAGCGTGCAACGATCGACAATCTCTGCCCGGTCAAATAACGGGCGAAATTACATTTTCCGTTCGCTAAACGAATTACGACTCCTTCGAGTGCGACATCTCGATTACCAGATTCTTATGGCTTCTTGCGCACAAATGATGGATCCGCATACGCGAACGCCTAGCACACAGCCCCAGAACACACACATACATACATATAATATATGTGCAAACACAATGCGGTCGTATGGCATTTCCACGCCTGTGTAACGCAAGTGCTGCGCGATCGTAGTCGTATTTTCATTACGTTCCCTCTGCTGCCGACACTGTTCTGTTCTGTTCTTCTATGCGCAGCCGCGTTTGCAATCTTAAATTTCACAACAGCACATGCACTCGCACAATGGGCGGCCGGGAGCAATGGGGTGGCGGGGACCCAACACAAAAGTGGTCACTGCGCGGTTGGCCGCAGTGGCGGCTGCTGGTGCTGATGGGTGCCGCGACGCTTCGTGGTATCTGGCCGCGGTTGGCTTGCCATGCACCGCCGCCTTCCGTCAAGCCGTGCGGCGTTCCGTTGCTCTTTGCACTTGTGCACTTTATCACTTATGCGTATCCGTGTGTCACATGGGCACCAAAATACGTACTATACATAGCGCTGCAGAAGGGCGCAAAGAGGAAATATAGAGGAGAATGAACAAGTAAATAAACAAAGCGCAGAGACAGAAGTCAGTCAGTCAGCAGAATGCGTGCAGTGTGCAACGGCGAACGTTGAGTGTGGCGGCGCACCCGCTTCTCCGTGGCCCACTTCATCCCGAAGTTTAGCTGTTCGGTTCTGTGCTGGAGCAGAATCTGAAGCTGTATTCTGCTGTCAAGTCGAGTCGCTGCTGCTGCGTCTCATGCTCGCCGAGTGTCGAGTGCAATTTTTTAATTAAATTCAAATTAAAGTTGCGTTCCTATTGTAATTTATTTGTTTGCTCTTTGGAAGTTTGTGTGTCTGGCGTTTGTTTGTTTGCCGGCTTGTTGGTTTTGTCATTGTGGCGTTGCTCCCAGCGAACACACATCCGCCCTGTACACTTGCTCCCTGCTGCTCAATCTTCGGAGCAATTTTCGGCAATCACTCCAGCCGTCTCCATTTCGTCACTGCTCCGCTGCAGCCGTCGTTGTTATTCTTATTATTGTCGTTAATTTCGTAGACGGTCCGCAAGCGACGTGGTGTGCGTAAATTATTTCGTCTGCTGAATATCCGCATTATTACGCATGCGCGCCTTGGCAGCAAAGTCGGCTTGCATCGTTGAAGTGTGTGTGTGTGTGAAAGGTGTTAAAAAATGACTTATGACTGTGGCATTGTTTAGCGTTTTCGGACTCTTCACTTGTGGTATTGAATGGGGCCTGAGAGAAATGAAGGAAAGATGCGTACGCTTGAATTACAATTAGGTGTCTGACACCGAAATCGGCGCGAACACCTGTGCTGGCACTTCATTCCATTTCTGGCATCTGTCCCATCACTTCATCAATTTTTAGTTGTCTGTAACCCCAGACTTTTTCTTTGCACATATTCGCAACAGCAGATTGTAAAAAGTATGAATAAGTGTTCGGGCAGATACGACAGACATCAGTTTTGGGAGATCTGCCCTTCTGCTACTATCGGAGTCTACTGATCGTCCTCCAAGCCGGATCAAAAACCTAAGGCCAAACAATTGTAGCAGAGCCAACTATTTAAAAATTATGCAGATTTCGCATAGTTCAACAAAACTATAAAATGCACAGTTCTTCCACGTTCCCACTCGCTGTACAAATTGCAAAATGAAAACGACATGTCTACGACTCGACATGTTCGCAACCAGAGTTTACTTTCGTTACCATGAGTTAGTACAGACTTAAGAACGCTAAAAATTGCCTCAGTGTCAAAGATGCGCTGACGACGGCACCGACGGGCGGAACAGCCAGGCCGGAGTGCCCATATTTATGCGCCAGTTCTTGTTGCTCCTAGCTGTGATTTAAAATTCTGAACTTTTTTCGGTTTCATTGTGGCGGTACCGGTTTGTTGATGCCATTATTGCTGCTCCAGCTGGCTGTTCGTGTCTATGAAATGTATTTATTTTGACACACATACATACGCGCATATATCAACGACGGATATGGAGTATTTTGAGTTTTGTCTCTTTTTCCTTTTGACGCCATGACGCTTGAGTTGACCGAACAACGCTGAGCATCGTACTGCATCGGTTTTATCTGCGCATCTACCGCATTGTATGTGGTGTCTGGGGCTCATTTCAAGTAAATACTTTAAAATTCGATTTTCGTAAACAAAAAAATGATTTGAACGCATATTCAAGTGATATAGTGCGAAAAAGACGTTCAAATAGTGACCCTGTTTTCAGTACATTTCGTGTGCCCTACATCATGATTATTGGTAGCAAATCTTGTTCCGTTATCTGGACGACACGAAACCCTGTTAATGCAGCGCTGGGAGTATAGGGCAACACTAGTGCAGCCAGCAGTGAGCAGAATATTCATATTTTATAATTTCACCAAAACAACATAAATCACACCCAGTGGAATTAGGAACACTGTCTCTAGTTCTAGTTTTCAGAATCTTCGAACTAATAATTCTTGTCGTTTTTAATATCTTTTTAACAAACACATCCAGCACTGCTTCCTCTTGACACAAATTCTATGAGACATAAATACGTTATTTCCGCTGTTCGACGTGCAGGTTTTGGTTTGTTTCATTCAGGCAGAATGTGTAAAAAATTTTCAAAAATTAATCAAAATGATACAACGTCTTTTCCGAGCGTGTTCCATCCAATCAGCGCTGGAAGCATACCCACCCAATATCGTCGATGACTTTGTTTGTTGACGCTGCTGCTCGCACTCTGCACATCTCGCATTTTTATTACCTTTAAAGTGTCAAATATTTTCACAAACATTATACACTCGTTTTGCTTAATCTCTGCACCACACCTCCGTACAATCGCCATCCGTTTTTCGAGTATTGAAATTTGGTTCTGATTGCGCTTCCAGCGCGCGCTGCCGCGGCATCTATTTTGGATACTTAATGGGAAATTTTCTAATGCGTGCGCCCATGATACAATAAAATACAGGTAGATTCATAAAGACAGATAAGAAGAAAATTGACAAATGAGAAAAAAATTTGTTCTACTACTCTTTTCATTTTTGCCATAGGGCTGTAAATTTGTGGCTATCAGTTTAAGTAGTAACGTATCATAAAAATACTTTAAGAATTAATGTATTTTCTAAATGTTTGCGCGGTGACCGACAGAAAAAAGAAGGCAGTTTTTTGGGTTGAAGCGTGGTGGTGTCTTTTATTAAGTAAGAAATAGCAGGTAGGTGCAGGCGAGTTGTGGTGCTAGGTGCAGGCGAGTTGTGGTGCTCGGCGCAGGCGAGTTGTGGTGCTCGGCGCAGGCGAGTTGTGGTGCTAGGTGCAGGCGAGTTGTGGTGCTCGGCGCAGGCAAAAGTTTGTAGCACCGAGGCCCAGCAGCATATATTACAATAGATGCTGATACATCATCTAGCGTATACCTTGGTCTCTTTTCTGGGTTTTGTAACAGCTGCTGTTGATTTTCTGTAAACACGCATTTGCTGTCTACATTTTGCAGCTTTTGCGTCAGCTCTTTCACAGTTTCCTCTGCCTCCGCCAATCTCTTTTGTACCTCATAGTAGCTCGTTGATGAACTGTAAGTGGAGATTATTTATAGGTTTATATGATGTGCATCCTATAGAAACAAAAATACTTACTCCGTTTGGGTACTTCTTGATACCATAACTCGGGTGTTTGCATGTCTGCTAGAATAGAGCGATTAATGAGAAATGAGAATGAATATAAGAGCATACATTACCGTTGCGCGAAAGCACCTGTAGTTGGTACTTCGTCTGCTACGTGGATCGCTTCTCTCCTGAAAAGTGAGTTTAATTAGTAAAAATAATACAAATGAAAATAGTTTGCATTACCGTTGCGCGCCAGCACCTATGACAGGTACTGCATTTTGATTGAGGCGGTATATTTTATTTTTAACGCCCACGTCCCTCGGCAAAAAGTGCATCGAGCATACTAACGACGACTTTGATAAGTCTTCCTCCCGTACTTCGCATGCAGCAAGCCACTTTTCCCGCATGAATCTGTTGCTTGGGAAAGCAAAGAACCGCACACTACCGCCATTGCAGTTATACTTGGTGTTATTGCACTTTTTGATTGCACAGCTCATATTAATATTGTTTTACGTTGACTCACTTTTACTTTTCGACATTAAATTTGGCAGACGTTCGTTACGTAAAAACAGACAGCTTTAAATTGTCTTAAATCATTCAGTTGGCCTAGAGCTTTGAGGAAGCACTTCAGAAATGTACTCATTGTACACCACTAGTTTGATCATACTTTCAATATTATAGTGCCCATATAATGTACGTCTGCAATGTCCATAATTTGCATGACAAACCACAACGTAAGTTTGTAGTTTAGTCTTTTAAAAATCACAACATTTTAATAACTTAATACCGAAATTCATGAAATTTACCGCATCAGTTGTAATGTTCAATTTGCAGAACAAAATTACAGCAGTTATCCATTATTTGATCGCATCAACTGTTAAAATTAACTACAACTACTACCAACTACTATTTCTGAATAAATTTCCTACCATTCATACTTTTTTCTGCATCATTAAAATTTTCTTCTTATTTGTCAAAAAGGCAACTGACTTTTAAATTTGATCGAATGAATCTACCTGTATATTTTTGTACCATGGCGTGCGCCGGCGACTGGTCGTTCGTTCTGTCAGACAGTGATGTATGAAGTGAGTTTGCTTCCATTTTCGATTTGATTTCGGAATGGATTCCTGCAGCTTTCAGTCGGAGTGCCAGCTTGAGGAATATTTTTAGCAGCAGACAGCTCAATGCCGGAAACATAAAAGACCGAAAACGTGGCCCAAAGTGAAAATTCCAGCAGCAGCATCGGGAGCTGCACAACTGCACGCACTTATGCAGATATATGTATGTATGTACAGTATGCATACATATGCATGTGGAATAATTAAAAATAAATTATGGATTACGGCGCTGGAATACGGTCGCTTAAGTGGCGGGCCCCAGCACGGCAATCGACGTGCGCCCGTCGCAGCGTAGTTCAATTGGACGCCGTCGGCACGTTCGCGGCGCGGCAATTGAGAGGAAGACGAATCGATGTTGTCGCTGCTATTGGCGTTGAACGTATGTATTTGTGTTTGTGGGTGTGTTTAGTTTGTTGTTTTGTGGAGATCAGTTTAAAGTATTTTCGAAAATATTAGCATAAAATGTTTGTGGACTTAAAAGCTCTCAACCAGACTGGCGCTAGTTTCTACATGAAATACACGAGATATGGAGATGCAGTGCATGCTTGCGTGCGTGTGTGTGTGTGGCTATGTACAATATTGGTTCCTTTTGTGTCTCATTCCAAAATTATATATATATGTATGTAAGTTCTTGACAGTTTTTTGACGCCGCGTTTACTTCGGTTAAAGCCTTATTTGGAGCGTTTGTTTGAGTTAATTTCGATACAGTATTGAAGTAAAAAAGCACATTCGAACATAACTGAGCAAAAAAAGAAAACTGTTAATCAAGTCAATTTTGCTTGTTTAATCCAAGAATGGCAAATTGCTGATTGCATATTTAAAAAGCCACTCACTCGCATTTGTTTCGAACAAATTTATGTGAACAACGTGTAAACGTTGACAAAATAGACGTCGTGGTGTTCGGTGCTTTTCCGATGACCGAACCTACCATGACCTACGCCCAATAAGTCTTAATTTCATTTCAACATTTCAAACGTATGATTACACATTCTACTGGACTAGAAAAGTCATTGTGCTGTATTGGCGCAGGAATTGTCATTTAACTGTTAGTATTTTTATCTAACGATCTTCCATCCATTCAAAGACCACCACACTTGAAGATTTAATATAATAAACTCTTGTTGGCTGGGTACCTGCGTCCGCCTCAACGACTTTCCCACAGTCTTTCAGCACATGTGGTCGGCATGCCTCAAGTATTCGTAGCGAGTGCACGTACTACGAATGCACACACTCGACCGATGGCAACCAACCGATGGGCGAACATGCTTCGGAAAGGATTTTCCAACTGCAACTATGCGCCGTTCCATGCAAATGTCAATTGGCGTGCTCTGCGTACGTTTATCTAATAATGAAAGTACACCGGCGATAAACAACCCAAACAGCCTCAACAACCGCCTACCTACTGTGCCGACAGCGTGTCGGAACGTGACTTTGCCACTTTTGGCTGCAAGCGTGCGAATGCCACATACGCCACAGTTGTTGTTACACTTTGTTGCCTTCTTTTAACACTTCAATATGCTTAAAATGCCGAAACACAAATTATAAACGCCAGAAAAGATAGTAAAATCCATAAGCGTTTATAGGGAAAATCGGAATTCATATCTGTCGAGTGAGGGATATGCTGTGAACAGTGGTGGCGGCCAACAGTCGGTGACGTCTGAAGTGAGCACAAAAAACGCTTCCGCATTCGGCATAGTTAGCAAATGGCCAAGGAACGTGCCAAATCATATCTTTCAACAATTCGACTCTTTATACTTTACATGTACCGAACTTTGTTTGCTTTAAACAAGATGTGAGTGCGCGAAAGACAGACAGAGTGCCCAGTTGTGTTCTTATCAGTTTTTACAAATTAGATCTTCTTCTTCTTGACTGGCACGACAGCCCGATTACGAAACTAAGGCATTACTACCCGCAACCAACCGTGTTGTCCGTCGAATGTTTTACAAGGTTGGAAGGGATCTACAATTTTATGCCGATTCCGAACGGCAAGTTGGGAGCTTTTTCATAGGCAATTTTACTCTCAGAGGTTTGCCATTTTCTGCTGAGAGGACAGCCGCCGAAAGGAAAATTGTTGTTTTTCTTTTTTTTCGGTGTTAACGCAACGGAGTATTGAACTCGCGGAGTCTTGACTCGCGGCCCTACGCACTAGCCAGCTGAGCTACGGCGGCTGACAAATTGGATGCTGTGGAGAAATAAAGCTGATTATTGGGTTTTGTGATCGATGAGAATAAATAATCTTCCGACCCGTCTAAAACAGTTTATACCGATTTCTGACTTAATGTCTTACTTAGAGTTAGTGGCAAGACTTTACTTGAACTTCCATTCAATTAAAAAGTGCTCGAAACTTACTTCCTCATCCATCAAATGCTGTTTTACTTTTTACCAAAAATAGAATTGCTCTGTAAATGGAGATGAATCGTTTGGAAAAAAGCTTCTCGTGCGGTAGATCTCTATTCTGATACTGTGCCACACTTTGTTTATTAATTAACTTTTCCACCGAATTCTACAAAATCAAAAGCGCGAATAGCTGAAAGCGAGCGCATAGAGCCGACAACGCATTTCCTGTTGTTTCTGTTGCTACAACGAAATTCTTCTTTGAACACAACCAGAACCGGCTATGCGTTGGGCTTCTAACCGCACTGCTGCCCACTACATAGTTCGCCGCCGCGCACGTACACAGACACACACACACACACACACACATGTGCACAACCAAGGCAATAAACGTCAAGTGACAAACGCCTCGAGTGCAAAGTGCAGCATGCGTGTGTCCATCAGGGGCGTTGATGGCATCAATCGTCAGGCGAATGCGAGTAAATCATTAGGCAGACCACAAAGCAACGGGCGCAGAGGTGCAGCTTTTCTGTGGGGGCGGTGGTGTCCGCTCGCAACGTCTGCCGCAATCGATGTTAGATGTTTTGTTGCTTGTGAACTTCTGGCTGCCGGGCGAGAGAAATTGCAGGAAATGCTGTTCTGCTCACAATTTCGGCTGTCAACAAGCGCAATGACAAAGTGTGAAGTTGTGTATTGTGCGCGGCTGCTCACAGCTATTCACTTGGCACTTGGCTGCACTTTTGTGTCCATAAAAAATTATAAATTTACTATCAACATTTTATGCAGTTTTTATTCAGTAATGTAGAAATGTGCTGGGAAGCAGCAAAAAATTATAGGTACTACTTCATCTAATTTGGAAACAGGATTTTGTGCCTGTTTTCAGATTTTGCAACTCTCTACTCTACAAATTCCATTACTTCGGATTACTGTTACATTGATCATATTTTTCTAAGAGTAAAATTTATGGGAACGATTTAATAGGATTTCATAAGATTTTAGATTAATTACATATTTATTGGGTCGCAGACCTACGTCCTCGCAGGCAACCTCAATAAAAAAAAATGCTGAGAAATACTTTGTGAGTGTCTGACTAAATGACAAAACCAATTTCATAACAAGTCCACCAACGACAGCAAAGCGAATTGTGAAATTGCATAGGCTTGCACCGATTTCAAATTTGTCGTTTCGCTGCCGCCCACAAGAACATTTTTCCAATTTTTGTTTTCTTTATGGCTTGTAGTAATCTCAACTCCAACTGGAGCGTAGAAAATTATTAGCCGTCGTCATAAATCGCAAATAAAATTATGATCCAATCGTTTGACGAGCGGTGCCGGAAAGATGGCGTCATTCACGCACCGAGAAGAATTGTTGCAACACACCTGTGGCTCATGTTCGCCTTAACGCTCCAGAGTTCAATATAATTCTAAGAAATCTGCATGAAATTTCGCTCGAAAAACGCTGTGATGTGTACGGGCAAAAATTAGCGACCAGCAGCCGGTGAGCCAGCGCACCTATGGGTGGGAGAGCGATGGGAATCGCCTGAACAAATCGCACGTTAAGTGGATTCCGCTAAATGTGACGCTAAATGATGCGATAATCAGCACAATAAAATGTCTGTGCTAGTAGTCAACTTCATGGTTGTTATTGTTTGGCTGGAGCAGTTGCTTTTACTATGCGTAGCATAAATATGTACATACATACATACATATACTACATACATAGGTGCGCATGTACAATAAGACAGTGTGCGCTCTGTGTAGCGCAGAAGTCGAGATTTAGTAGGCACACTCGCCGAGTGGCAATTAGTCAGATGGTGGGCGCGACTGCCCGTCCGACGGTGGACTGATGGCTGATGGTTGGTGGCAGTTTTCCAATGCTAATTTTTTTAATCAGCATACCTGACAAACTGGTTCTCTGAGACTCAGACAACACACGGTTTGCTTTGTGGCGTTGTTGTTGCTGCTGTTCTCGCTAAACTGAAATTATTTTTTGTATTGCTGTTGTTGCTTATTTGGCCTAAGGAATGAACCACATATTTATACATGTGTCGAAATAAACAAATGCAAATGTGCGCAAAAGTGCTGTTCGGGTTGCAAAATCTAGTTCGAATTGCCCATAAATTGTTGCTCTTTTCGAAAAGTATGATCTACACGAAAGTAAACGCGTACCAGAGGAAGGTGCAGAAGCAAAGTGAGACAGAATTCTATTAGTAAGCCCCACGCGCACCCTCGTACACACAAAGATGAATAACACGCGAATCACACACACAGACGCACCATTCACTGAAGTCGCGATAAGTGACAACTTGTGGCGCGCAGTAAGGAACCTACAGGCCACATGCGAGTTTCCGACGTTCACTTTCCGTTCACATAGCGAATGTAAAAATTGTTTCACAACTCAATACCAACGGCCACGCCCACCGCTTGCCGCAATGACTTAACATTTTCAACTTTTACACGCATCTATTGTATTATTGGGCATGTAACAATCTATCTGCATACAAACAAGTAGACATTTGCACACAATTGTCTGCATGGAAATCACGTAACTTAACTTGATGCAATGTTCTGACCAGAAATAGCGATAATCAGCAAAACCCGTGAACAATTACAGCGACCACAATCACACCAAATGAAAACAGCTGGGTGTGAGCCCAGCTAGCGACTCACCTTGTAGTTTTGTTTGAAATCACAGCTGATCGCCACGAAGGCATTGACTCGTGTACAATCGCAGTCCTGACAGATATTCACACGCGCGCCGCTCACCAAATTGAGGCTGGACAGTTCGCCGCTAAGGCCGTCGGCTCCGGACGGAGGTGAATGCACCGGCGGCGTGCTGGCGTAGAACCGCTGCGGCTTCTGCTTAATGCGGTAGCCGAAGGCAGCCAAGTGCTGCTCGCCCAGCTGACTATTTTTAACATGGTCTACTCCAGACAGTGTCGGCAGGGATGAGTAATAGGCGCTACGTGCGGTGCGATGCATGTGAGTGCCCCCCAGCAGCGGGGACTCAACTGCAGCCGCCGCCGCTGCCGCCAGTAGAGTATCACAATTTGCGAGTGCGATCAGCAAGAGTTGCAGCCAGATGAGGCTGCACCGGAGCAATGTCAGCGGCGATCTGGGCGGCTGCCTGGCGGATGTGGGCGTCGCAGCTGCGGCGCAGGTGGTGCAACGCGGGTCGAGGGTGGGCATTATCGTCGTTGGTGCCGCTTTATTTGGCATTGCTGTCGCCTTTCCGTGCATCCTAGGAGCAGTTTTATTAGCTTTGCGACAGTGGAGGCCAATTGATCATTGTCGCCGTTGTTCGCGACAGCTATTAGTGTGTTTGTCGTTGCTGCAGCCCGGTGCTGGCAATATGCTAATGCTGTTTACTTCACTGGCCGCCAGTCGCCAGATCGCACTCCAGACCATATAGCAATGGTAATTAGGCAAAATTGTCTGCTTCTTGCATGGCACGTAATTTAAATAATTTTTCTATTTTCCAAAAAAAATAATAAACAATCGTTTCGTTGGTCATAAACGGTTTTCACACAAAACAATTTTTATTTTTCTTTCCACAATTATGCACAATTTACACACTTTACTCATTCGTTGGCAATTAACAAAAGCTTTCACTGAAATTGGTCGCTTTGTGTCGGCCTCGCGTTTTTCTTCTTCGTATATCTTTTGTTGCCTTTATTGATATCTATGCTGTGCGAAAAATATCTTACAATATTTGTTGGGTCGTTCTCTTTTCCGCAGTATTCGGCAAAAAATAGAGTTATCACACCAGCAAACACCACCGCTTTCCACCAACTCAACGTTATGTGCGCCGCCGATGCTCGAATCCAACTAAATGCATTCAGTATCTGGCGGATACGATCGCCGGGTGAAGTATTGGCGCTGATTACACTCAAACAGGGTCCGCCGCTCTTTGAGTTGCACTCAGTTACTCAAACACTCGAAGAGCGATGTGTGAAAAGCGAAGCGCTGTGTGGCGAGAAACAGGGAATATTGTGAAAAAGTTAATGAATGATTGGAGATGTTTGTTTTGTAAATGTTTTGTTGATCTAACGATTCGATGATTTCACCCCCATAGAGTGAACAATGCGATACTGAACAATATGATTTTCTGTCTAAATTACTCAAAATAGCAATTTGTTCTTGACTAATGTTTATTGTTTCAAATGCAAAATTTCAAAGTATTTATCAAGTATGTGTTTAACATAAAAATATTGCCAGCCAAGACAATGACTGCCAAAGACCAGTCCAGAGAAAGTTAGTAGTGTTAGTAGCGATTTTCTTTGCTTTCATTTTCCTCCCAAACATTTGTGTACTATGGCTCGCCTGCTTCATCTACGTCTCGGCCTCAGTACAGATTGTCTGCAGTTGTAATTCCGCCTAACTTGATTTCGTTCCTTTATCGCTTTTCTGCCTCTGAAGCCTGTAATTACAGCTGATCTTGTTTACGTTCCGCTTTGTTTTCCTCTCTTCTTTTAACAACATCACTATGTGCCTTCCAGTTTCGAGTCCGCGATTGAAAACTTGTTTTTGTGAGATTTGTACAACCTGCACTGTGGTGCGAGGATGTAACTATTCAGTTCGGTGTGAGACGGAGGAGGAGTGGCACATATTGAAAGATATTGGTATAGAAAATTATTTATTTATCCATCAGCTCACCTGTACTATACACATTTTAGAAAAAAAAGCGATATTAAGAAAACCGCGTTGTTCATATCACAACAAGACATGGGAGTGGCAGGTGGCGAAATTTCGATTGGCCATACTAAAAATTTTATGTCTACCTAAAACGTTTTTTACACATTTATTTATTTATTTATTTATTTTTGTATTTATTTACTTATATATTTATTTATTTCTTTATTTATTAATTTATTTTTTTAAATTACTTGCCAATGACTAAATGTTACTCAGTGAACATAAAATAAACGTAAAATTTAAAATTTTAAAATTTACAATTAAAATCGGTGCAGGGCATAACTAAGTCGGCTAAACACGACTAAAACACTCCCACTTGCTTCTTCACTCATTTGAGTGGACTGGTTGCACGGGAGTTAAGTTGGGTTTCTTTGTTGGCTGAAGTCAAGAATGGCTTTGTTGTTATTCCACGGCAGTTGTACGAAAAGATACCCACAAAAATGCATGTAAGAATACAATGAAAACAATGCAACAAGGCACTGAAAAACACGTCTAAGGTTCAGTCGTTTTGCATTTAGTTCGTTTTGCTTAGCGCAGTTCATTCATGCTTCGAGGCATTTACCGCAGCTGATTTGAGAAGGCCACTCGATTTCGTCAGAGCTTTCATAAAGAGTGAGCATTTAAAAAAAAAATCACCCAGATTTTCCTTATTGTTTTGCGTGCTCATGATGGCATCGCGCTAAAGTTAGGTCTTTAAACATTTCAGGTTTCGTTCGATCAAATATACAAATCCCGCCACACATCGACCCAATGAAAATTAATTAGAATCGTTGAAATTACTCTACCTGCTAAACTTTGGCATTGCTCTCACTCTACTAAGAATTCATCGCTTCTATCGGTCAAAATATACGAAATGTATATAAATTGGAAGAAGACGAACGTGTGAGGGCATCTGCACGTAAACACCACTTCAAGTGCAGAGTTTGTGTCGAAATGAACTGGGCGCTCTGTTTACAAATGAGATCGGCCCGTCGGAGCACTTAATCCAAATCAGACATCCGACCGACATACAGATACATTGTTTGACAACTTTTGGCGAAGCAAGTGCTCCTACAGACTAAGCTCAGCAACAAGTTTGTATAGAGCACCGCTAGTGAACTAAACATGCACATATGTATTTATGTATGGCATATATGTAATTGTGAACGCACGAAATGTATCTGAATTCGCGTCGAGGTGGAGAAAAATTGTTGATTTATGTTAAAGACGCGCACAAAAATTCAAGTAAATTTAATAACAACAACAACAGCAATGGCAACAATGAAGGCAATGCAGCATAAGTCGTCGTCACATAAAGATTGATTTATATACTCGTACATCTTCATGTATATGAAAATACTGAAAGTGGGTGTGTGTGTGTGTGTGTGTAATATGTATTTAGTATGTATATGAAGCAAGTTTAAAAAAGGTGCAAACTTTAGCTCTAAGCAAAACAACACCAAGTTACACTACAGTGTAGTAGCGAGTCCGGTGCCGGAAAAAACATGAAAATTTCATTGAAATTGGGATATTACGACTGCGAACTTCAACTGCGGCTTCAGTTGGCCCATCGGAATCGCAGATAGTAAGTCTTTATCTATCTATATGTAAAACGCGATGAAAACACAATAAGTTGTTCGGTCAAGGTCGGAGTGTATGGTAACTGACCCCATAGAAAGCGTGCTGGAATTTTCGTAAAGTGCACTCAGACGATCGGCCGCAGTCTTTGCCGTTTGACCAGGTTTATCGTCGCACAGTTCGCGCTATTTGTAGCATTGACTGCGTTATCAGCGACCGAAGTGGTGTTGTTTTGTTATGTACTGGTGCATCTTCTCTGCATTGTTGGAATAGCAAGTCGAATTCATTAATAGTGGTAGCAGCAACAGAAACAGAAGGAACAACAATGTGTAGGGGCAGCCGGCATTACTGGGCTTGAGAGGGGAAGACCTAAGGGCAAATGTTGCTGGTACATACTCAATTATTCAAATTGGGTAAATAACTCTTACATATGCAGTTTGTATTTAGAAATCGCTGGTTTGTCGGTTATGTGCGGCTTTGCGAATGCGTCGCAATTACTTGTGGCCTGCAGCCCACAATTTAGAACTGAAGTGACCGCTCAACTAAAATACAATTCTTATTATCGCCACTGGGTAAACGCCATTGACCGACCGGGCCGCCGCCATCACAACGCTGACTGAGTCCAGTGCAGTCCAAGCGCGACTGCAATCTATTTTTAATAGTTGCTGCTGTTATCGCGATGTCATTGTTATGCAGAACTTTTAATTTTTGTGCTGCTGCTGTTTGAAAAATGAGGACTGAGATTTCTGTACTACGTAAAAGGAAAAGCCTCATTAGTTTTAAAGCGATTCGAATTTGACCGACGCGACCAGGGAGAATTAATACACAATGCGGCAATTAGAATTCGCTCCATAAATCACGAATCTGCAGTCCGCCATGGACCAATGTTTTACATGGTTTCCTACAATATGCACATGCATGTATATATGTATGTTCGTATGATTGTAGAAAACAATGAGAAATGTAAAATAGCATAAAATACGCGATTTTCAGCTGCGTTTATCTGAGGAATTTTACTATCGACTAGGGACTCTGGCGGTATTTGATTATGTTTTTTGTTAATTTCATCTATTTTTTATGTTTGTATGTGTGTACACATTCTTCGTATTTATGTGTATATATACGTGCACGAATATACGCAAGTTAAAAAATAGTGCTTTTATAATATTTTGGATACATACTCTTGTCGTTCCTTCCCTTTTGCCATTTTGAACAATTTTAGTATTGGCAAATTTATTATAAATAAATATAAATATATTTAATTTATTTATTGTTCGTGTATTTTAAAGCGTTTTACTAGTGATCCGCTCAAAATTTGCTGATTTCAAAACAATTTGCTTGCAACAATCATTTAGCTGCTTGCCAGGGAGAGAGGAAGAGGTGCGGAGTTGGATTGCTCATTGTTTGTATTCGGTGTAAAGTGCAGGAAATTGAATTTGTTGCAATTGTTTCTGCGTCGTCGAAAGTAAACACTTGTCTTCGTCCTAAATATAAATCGCACTGTGCCCATTCTCCATCGCCTGCGAAATGTTCTTTTTCCTCGCTTTTGCGAAATTTGCTCGAATATTTTTGTAACATTGGCAGGAATTTTGCTATTTTTATATAAACGCAACTACAGCAGTCGGCCGGACAGGCAGCCGCGAGTCAGTGGCATTCGTGGAACCGGAGTTGTTCTCGCACTTTGCGGCGTTCCCTAGATGATATTTTTGCATTTGGTGCTAGCTGCAACTGCGTTGTTGTTGCATTGCAGCCGGCGACGTTACGTGTCGATTAGTTTTGATGGAAATGTTAAAGCAACAACGAGGTTTGAGGTTGTTGTCAATGCCTCGGTGCGCGTATTGGGCAACTTCAGCTAGTAAATGCAATGAGCGCGTTTTGGATAATGCGCGCTAGACTACCGCAACGTAATGACGCGTACGTGCGTGGCATTTCAACGCACTTCGTGATTGTTGTTGCTCTGTGTGTGTTTAAATTGATGTAGGCTCCATGCGGCAGCGGCCAACTGACTCTTCCTAGAAGACGAAATTTATTTAAGCAGCACTTGACGGTCAACTGCAATGAATGACAGTGCGAGCGGCTCGCGATGCAGCAAGTGCAGCACTATAGTTCGCGACAAAGACGGCATATTGCGCATATTATACTTTAGTCAATAATTCCTCTCCATTTTGAGGTAAACAAATTGCCAGACGGTCATTTCCCTTTCAGTGCTTATACGCAAGCGTATAGTAACATACATGCGCAAGTATTATGAAATTTTCATTACAGCCACAAATTGCAGTCAAGTGGTGCTCACACCTTAATCGGCCGTCAGATGGCAATATCTACTGTCAAGTGGCAGACGCCAGTGCGCCTAAGTATATATCTTCGTACGTGTTCACACGCACATTCAGACACTCCCCCTGTCGCCGAATTAACTCTGGAGTCACGCATAGAAATATTTCATTTTGTGTAAAATATTACGCGGTGTAGAAGTCTATCAAGAACCGGCAGTGCAGATACGGCTTCGTACTTATCAATGAATCGTTGTTTGGGCTGCCCACGCCTAATCAGCTGGGTCAAGGGCCGATAAACGCTGTACTTTCCCAATAGGTGGAGGCTGTTTACAAGTACAAGTCGATCGATTTGGTTGTTTTCCCAGGCACACAAAGCAGATACATACCATGATTGCCTCAGTTTGTCTTTGACCAATTGTTGACTAGCATTGCCGAAATATTCGAATATCCCAAATTCGACACACGTTAAAGTTCAAAGAACGGAGCTGCTTTTTGCAGTTTACCATTTGATTTGCTGCCTGGCACACTAGCAATTATGCACATGAATTCGAATACAATTAATTGAATAATTCGGTGATATGGCTGCAGCGCTTTCTGTCGGCGCGTTTAAATTAATTTCAAATGCGGGTGTCAATGTATCCGCGGGACTTTCTTCCCTCGCACTTCGTTTCATAACAACGTCCATCGCGCATGTTGTACACCGACAAGAAAGGGGACACAATTGAGTGTAAAATTTCTTAAATAAAGACAGGGCGGTTTTCTGATGCCATTTTGGACGTGATAAACGAGTATATGGGCTATAGAAACGCATGTTTTCAAGCTCTCGCTTGCACTTGGTTTTGGAAATAATATATAGTATCTAGTAATAATTAGATATTTATTAGATTTGGTGTCATCAAAATAGAAAATAATTTTGAAACAGATCGAAAGAGGCTAAGTATGAGGTTTTTAGTATAAAAAGCCAAAACAAACAATATCAAAACTTATATTTCCATTACAACAGTCTGATTTGCTTAGTTTACTTTATGCTTGTAAAATAGATTTTCGTATGCGAACTTAAAACTATCGATATATTACTGTTACTGTACTGTAAGTACCCAAACTTATTGTACATGCGGCAAATTATTTCGAGTGATTTAATTTAATTCGATCACATTTATCTAACTTCGTTTAAACTCTCTTTACCTTAATTGATCTGTCTTTTCGGCCATGAACAATTACTGCTAATTACTATAAAAACTCCATTGCCTCAATTTCTATGTCTGGTCAACTCATTTTGTAATTTTTATTTGAGACATTGTTTTATTTTAATATAATTCGGTTTTTCTATTTGTTGCTTTGTTCGTTAAACCACCGCTACGGAAGTTTAAGATATCAAAACCCCATAGAACGAGCAGCTCAACAATGTCTCGTTCCTCATCGTCTGGCGTCTGTGTGATGTCGACGGCCGACAGGGCACTGCCCGATAGTGGCAATATTTGTCGCTCGTTGCTTATAGCACTTTTGAAACTGAAATGCATCAAGTGTTGGAACAGTTACGCTTGTGAAAACAAAAAGAGAAACGAACCACATTCGGTCTCCCCTTTTTGTGGTCTATCGCTTTTGTTTCGTTATTTCACTAGCCTGTTTACGTCTGCTTTTGTGGTTTTTTTATTTGTACGAACGGCGTCAAAAAACAAACACAAATTTAGAGTTTGGAAAAAGGGGGCCGGCATTCGCTTTATCTAACAATCGCTGTTGGAGTTCAAGCGTTACTCTGTGCCCCACTGGTTGCTGCAGGTATTGCACTGTGCCTGCGTTGTGCTTTAATTTGGTATTCGAGTTCCGCCGTTGGAAAGTGCAGGGTCATAGGGTGGGGCGGACTGTGCGGTTGAGTGATCGTAACATTGTCGGCGGACAATGTCAGTATGTCATGTTCGCATAGTGGCTCCTTCATGTTTCTTTAAAGCGTTCGCATACATACAAATGAACATTTTTGTATTCTTACTGTTGAACCTGCCGCATAGCCATTTTCGAATAGACTCTTGTAGGAACAGAACATAACAGAATCGAATAACAGACTGAAAGACATAGGAGACTGCTGTCTAATGATATTCCAATCAGTAACAATGACTTCAGAAAGAATGAATGAACGTTCTATGAGACAATTCACTCAAGTAAGCAGAGCTAAATGCAAGTTGAGTGAAAGAGAGCAGCTCCCCCATAGGTTACCTCACTCACGCATGATGACGTACTCCCATACTCTCCTTCTTTGATTTAATTGTTTTTGCTCTTTTTCGTTATTGGAATGCGAGTACTTGAATGACGATCATTTCGGCTTGGTTGCTGTTATCTAAACAAAAGAGCAATTAAGCAATTGAAATTCGATTGGCGTACTCGCCGTGGATTGTCCTGACAGCAGGTGCCTAGATTGGCCCTGAGTAATGATATTTTAATGAAATCGTTCGCCGATAGTTTAATGGGATTGTCTCATACCTTATTACGCATGCCGTCTGCAGCGTGGTATATGGGTAGTGGATTTGTGTGCACCTAATTTAAGTTTTCCATTGTAATGTGTTTTCCCAAATCCACACGGTACGACAATTGAACGTCTTGTAACCCATCGTTATGAGCCGCAATCAGCGCCGTTCTCTCCACTTGCGTCCTAATGCAATTCTACACATGTGTCAACATACATCGACGAAAGTGTGTGTATGTACAGATGTTTGCCCATGTATTTCATACATGTATTTACCATAGCGCCTGTTCCGTAGGTCTTTACTTTTTTGATTTGTAACTTCTTTCGGAGATTGGCGGGACGGCGCTGCGGTTGCCTTGTCTGCGCACGTTCGCTGCATTTCCACATCTAAGTTTGATGTTGTGTGCCACGGTGCGGTGCTGGGATGGGTGCATAGGCGACGCACTCCGTGCTTATACGTGCGTGTGTATCTAAGCATGCGTCTCGTCATAAAAACATTGCGGCCTGGTGCAGTGGGGATGTTTATTAATTGCCTGCCTTGCGCTTGTGCATTGCAACATTTATTGTTATCGCACAGCGAGCTAAAATGTCGAACGTGATGTTTACAACAGCCTCGAATGGCAGTGAAAGGAACAAAGGCGATTTCGCAACAGGTCAGCGTGCGGCTATTTATTTCCAATGATTTGATGAGCGCTCATCTCCATCCAGACAGAATGGTTCTATCGCTTTTCTTCTGTTTTCTCTTCTGTACTCTCCTTTTGGCCCTCCATAAGCACACATTAGCTCAGTTGATAATTAAACTGAGGTCATCGAACTGCAACGATTTTTGACAATATCAGTTTACATTGTTTTCCATTCACGTAAAGTGATACTTCTATCGGCGTTTATTTAGTTTGCATATTATTGATTTGAATTATCTACATATGACAAATTTGCACTTGTTGTTTGTTCTCTTTCTCAATATTAGATCTCAATCAAACGAACGCCAATTTCTGAAGGATTTCATTAGCTGTGCACCGGGTTCATCGGGTGCACGCTTGGCCGCATGGTTGCAGCCGGAATCTCGCCTCGATCCAAACAAGTGAGTTCTGCATCACATACGCCCAGCTCTTCGAACAGTCGATTTATCAATTTGGTTTGCTATTTAGATGCGAATTGAATACAATAACTGAGCCGCTGCGCTACGGCTGGCCGACACAGATCACTGTGACCATACGCGATCAGTACGGAGATGCGGTGTTGGTGCCCGAGTTGAAGGTTAGTTCTCTGTTGCTCCAAGCTTCTGGACTGCATTAGCATTACTGTTGCCCCTAAATTTTGCTGCAGGTGGAGGTAAAAGCCATTCCTACTGGTGCTGCTGGCAATGGCAACATTAAAATGCGTCGGACATCTTACACAGACAACACGTCATTTGGCGGCGTTCCCCCGCCGCCGCGGCTCAGCTATGAGCCCACCGTTAAGGAGAAGATGTGCTTCAAGGCGATCACCTTCATGAAGCCCTACAGCAACTACTCTTTCGAGGAGCTGCGCTTCAGTAGTCCCATACAGACGCGAGTCACGGAAACGCTCTATGCGCAGGACATGGAGGACGGCACCTTCAGTGTGCACTGGACACCTAGTTCGGTGGGCAGCTACTGCTTGACTGTGATGATTGACGGCATTCTGCTGGAGGAGGTTTACCGCGTGGAAGTGAAGGAGGGCGGGCTGCCACCGCCCTCGCACATGCAGGCGCTGCAGAAGCCGCAACCGCCGAATAAGCTCCGCAAATTCCACACGACCAACACGGCCGGTCTGCGTATACGCTCGCATCCGACACTGCAGTCCGAACAGGTGGGTATCGTGAAGCTGGATGGCGTAATTTCTTTTATCGATGAGATCGAAAATGACGATGGCGTCTGGCTGCGCTTGTCCACCGAGTCGATACGGCAGCACTGCACCATGGGCTGGTACCCAACCGAGGCGTGGTGCTTGCAATACAACCAACACCTGCGTAAGACACTACTACACCCAGTGACGGATGCATCTGCCACCACCACAACATCAACTATCACCACAACTACCACAACAACCATTTCAAGTGGTAACAGTGGCGATATGGGTGCTGACTCTGTTGTAGTTACAGCGACTTCAACAGTTACTGGTGGTAGTAAACCGGTCTCGAAGCCTCATCACAAAATACTAACGGAAAATATTGATTCCCCGGTTTCACCAGTTCCCATCGATTCACCCTCAAAGCCGAAATCGACTTCCCCAAGCAAGAAAATCTTCGACTTTTCACATGGACGCTTCACTCCACCAAAATCCGCGGACCTGCCACTGTCTTCCACCAATCCCTTTCTCTTTCCAAGTAGTGACAAATGTGAGCTGGAAACGAGCAGCAATGCCGACGACGATTCACACAGGGTGTTCGAGTCACACTCGCCTCCACTGTCGAGCGAGTTCCCAGCGCATTTGCAGCAGCAGGGTGACCTGCTGTCCTTGCATTCGTTGCAAAACACAAGTCCAGCAAATATTGGTTCGGCAATAGTGGGCGTGGTTGAGGGTGGCGCCAGTAAGCTGCAAGCTCTGCAAAAATGGTTCAAAGGCGACAATATAGATGGAAGCGGCAACATTGGTGGTGGTGGAAGTCCAGCGAAAGAGCACCAGCGCAAACGTTCAGACGTGACTGAAATGGCATCAGTATCGGTGCGTGAGCTGGTTCGGGTCATGGGCGGCCAGAGTCAGACGCAAGGACCATCGGAGCTGCGCAGTAATGGCAACAGCGCACACGGTAGCAGCCATCGGAGCTCCAGCCCTGTGCAGATTCCCAGTGCTGCGAAGGCGTTTACAGAGGTCAGTAGCACTAGCGTCAGCGTCAAGTCGGCTGAAATGTCGGAACAAACAGGACCGTTCGGGTCCTTAGCTCCGGACTCGACTCACTCTGAACGAAGCCTTAAGGACGAGGACACCGCTGTGGCAACTTTCGACATTTCCAGCATACGCATGACCAATTTTACGCCCAGCCAAACAGCAGCGTTGCTTTCTACGCCGAAACACACGCCGCGCAAGTTGGGCATGATAAGGCGCGACACATCGCCATCGTCTTCTGACACGACGGCCGCGGTCCGAGAATCTGACTTGTCCCATTTAGAAGAGGAAATGAATTTGCTGCAAATCACTACCACAACCACCACCAATACCGGTGGCGGCACAGCGTCGCAGGATCAGATCATGTTCGGCGACATGAAAACCGGCAGCACCACGGCCAGCACGGACAATTCTAGCCCACCGGTGTGGCCCGCGCCTTTAAGCAGCGCTAGTGGGCAGACGACTTTTGCTAGCAGTCAGTCGACCGTGCAAGCACCGGCCAACAAGCGTGGTGCCATTGGACCCATCAAGCGCGCCATGCCGCCCTCACTGGCGGAGAGCATACGCGCAGTGTTTGCAGCGTTCCTCTGGCATGAGGGTATCGTGCATGATGCCATGGCTTGTGCCAGTTTCCTCAAGTTTCATCCCTCGCTGCCGAAGGAGGGTGCGACTGTGGTGACGCGTCGCAATGACGCCAGTGACACAAAGCTGCAACTGTCGCGCGAGCAGAAGGCTCAACAGCGACACTCGGTGGAAGTGGCTAATGCCGGAAGCTACCTGAACATACGTCCGTCCACGCTTGAGACGCTGACGAAGAGCGGCAATTCGTCTGTCAACAATCGAAAGCATCGCAAGAATTTGACCAGTGGCGTTGGCGGTGAGTTGAGCGATAGTGGCGAGCAGCAGAAGTTGCAGTCCTTGCCGGAGGTTGTAACGGTACTGCCGCCGGCACTGCGTTGTTTGGTGTATTTGTGGGAGCAGGTGTGCACGAATTGCGTCCAAGTAGTGCAGTCCAACATACTGGAGCAGGAAAAGACGGGTAACTCGCCCACGCGCGATGTGAACCCCGACTCCAAGGATAAGCTGGAAGTTAATGAGCGTGAAGTGAAGCGGTCGAGGCGCAAAAAGAAAGACGACGGGTCTTGGTGCGAGATCTGCGAGGTATTTCTGCCTATACCGGTCACGTATCACATGCGCATTGTGCATCCAGGCTGCGGTAAGTCGGCCAAGGGCAAAGGCTACAACTCGGTCGGGATATTTTGTGAAGGCTGGGCGGGCAATTGCGGCGAGGGTGGCAAAGGAGCATCTAGCTGGTTTCTAATGTGTGATACCTGTCGCGAGAAATACATGTCAGCCAATAAGAACGTGAACAACGTCAACAGTACGCCCCATGTGGGCAATTCAGGTACCAAAACCGATTTGCAGTTTTGTTAAATTTATAATTGTAAATTTTTCTATGCATAGTAAATGAACTGAATCTATTTGGCATGAAATCGACAACGCTAATAGCGAACTCTGAGATTTACACCACGATGCGTGAGAACGCCACTTTCTTATTGGAGCTATGTTCGAGTGCTTCCAGCCTGGCAGCAACAGCCAATGGAGTTGGCAGCGGTGCAACCAGTAACCCAATGAATACGTCAAGCAAGCGCTCACCACAACAAATGCCAGTTGTGGTGGAACACCAGCATTTGAACATGTCCGATCTGAATAAGCCCAGCACCAGTCGTGGTGACTCGGCGCGGAACAGCCGGATCGGATTACGGATGAGTGGCAAATTTGGAAGTGAGTAATTACCATTTGTTATTCAATTGCAAGCAATTTTAAATAAACTTCTGCAGGTGCGACAACTTATCGAAAAAGTTTTCTGGGAGGTCAGATATCACCGGATCACATTTGGATGGCACCGGAAACATTTGCTTGTTTGGAATCACTGAGTATAATAAACAGTGAAGATTTGCCCTACGAAATGTTTGGTCTGGGTGCCAATGAGAATGGATTCGATAGAGTGAGTTTCTCACTCAGATTCATGTTTGCTAATCACGTGTAGCTTTCATTTAAAATTCCCTAATTTTTATTGAATGTGAAATGTATATTATGAGTTTTTGTTTTTTTTATATTTTATCACAGCCCTTGTCCGAGGTGTCTTACGAGTCATGTGTTCCGAATAATTATGAAATGGCCGGTTCGACAACCACACAACCTGGCATACCCCCTAGCACGCTGTCCAAGTTTCACCGCAGCTTTTCCATGGGCCAGGGCTGGGCAATGGCTCAACAACAGGGTACATTCAACCTGAAAAATCTCGTGGCCAATGCTGACGAGTCGCAGCAACCAAAAGTGGTGTTCCGGCGCCGTAACAATTCCACCAGCGATGGCGACGGCTCCCTGTTGATTTGCTATCCGTCGGAAAACTTACGTCGACTAGTGCCCGAGAGCATACTGACCACTGCGGTCGTGCATCCGGCGGTACAACGTACCATTGACACAGAGGTCATGGTGCCAGCTGCAAAATGCCACAACGCCAACGATCAACAACAAATGCAACAAGAAAGCACCGACCACGGTCAGAGGATGAAAACAACAGCCACGGTTACTGATGTCAGCGGGGGCGATGATGTTGGCAGCAAAGAAAATATTGAACGAGAAACGAAAGACTGTTCGTCAGCTGCGCTTTTAGCTCTGGAAGAGTCCCAACACATTAACGCGTTGTTAAATCGACCGGCTATGTTTTTCATTACCCAAAAACACGATCTGGAGAAGCTACGCTGCGCCATGAAGCGCAGTCTACGCATAGCCACCTGCCGCGTATATGCGCTACAAGCGCTCAACTGGCTGGTGCGGTCGGTGACACAGAGCGTATGCCTGCACGATCTAATGTGGTGGTTCGTCAGTTCGCTCAGCGCATCGGCCGCCGAAATGATCGACGGCAAGTATGAGGACGTAGAGTCGGCGCTCGAGCACCCAGTGACGTACACGCAGATTAGCGGACGCTTCTCTCATATGATCACTCAGAGTTTGCACGTTTTCCTGCAGTCGGTAGCCGATCTGACGCTCTGTCTGCCCCTCGGTTCACCGCTTCAGCGCATCGCAATTCAGTGCTTCGGCATTCGCTTTCGCCAGACCGATCACCAGTTCCTGCATAATTCCCATGTGTTTGGTAATATCTCGAAAATACTTTCGAAGTCGGACGAGCAGGATGATGTGATGGCGGTGTCGGGCCTAGGCATAGCTGCCGGCACCGAGGGCATGTCATCGCACGATGTTGAGCATAATTTTCAAGGTGCTGGCGTGAGTGGCATCGGAGGCGGCGATGGGGCTGGCGGTGCTGGGGCCAAAATGATTTACTACTCGGATTTGAGTGGCATGTTCGAGGTGACTGTGTCCTCGAGGCAGGCGATGGCCGAATCGCTGACTGACAACTCGACCGAGACATTCTGGGAGAGCGATGAAGAAGATCGCAACAAGTGCAAAATCATTGAGTTGTCCATGAGCAAGCTGAACTACTCGTGCAAAGTGGTGATGGTGCACATCGACAATAGTCGCGACATTCAGGTTAGTGGCCTTTGACGGTGAGACGTGTAGTGATGCCTCTTCTTTTGCAGAATAAAGTGTTGAATGTGGTCTTCTACGCGGGCCAGTCGCTTGGCGACACGAATCTCATCAAGTCAGTTGATGTCGATCAGAAGACGTGTGCTTGGATATCGGCGAAAATAACGGACGATAGCTGTACGCACTTTAGGCTAGAGTTCCACGGGCCCGAGAATACGCTGCGAGTGCGCCAAATAAAACTTCTGGGGTTGCCCAGTGCAATGACGGGCACGGAGGATCAGTTGAGTGAAAACTTTGGAGCAACGTTAGTGGGCGGTGCCGGCAGTCAATTTCACTCGCTGAAAGCAAATCTAAAGCTGATGAATGCAACGCGTATACAGCAGCAGATCTGCGAGGCGGAGACATTGCGAGTGTTCCGCTTGATCACGGGTATGCAATATTATGTGTAAATGTTCGCTCTAAAGATCTTTATTCGAATTTTACCTAATTGCTGGCTTACTGCTATTTATTTAGGTCAAGTATTCGGCAAGCTGATCAGCACGGCCACCAACGACCAGGGAAAATTCGAAGACAGTCGACATCAGTCAGTGCTCGGTATGGATTCCAGCGCCAACTCAATGCTAGCCGACTCGTTGGATCTGCGCGAACACATGGTGGGAATTCTCTTCTCGCGCAGCAAGCTGTCGCATCTGCAGAAGCAGGTGATCGTGCACATTGTGCACGCGATCAGGAAGGAGGCCCATCGAGCCAAGGAGGACTGGGACATAGTGAATTTAGCGAATTGCTTCAAAGACACGCAGGCTACGACCACATCGGCAATCTCAACCGGCGACCTGAAAAGCGAGAGCAGCTCGGATCGTTACCGAGCACCGGATACGTACTGCTTCGAGATGCTGAGCATGGTGCTGGCCCTGTCGGGCAGTATTGTGGGGCGCTCGTATCTTTCGCACCAACATGGGCTGTTGAAAGATCTACTGACACTGCTACACACCGGCAGCGATCGCGTGCAGCGGCAGGTGACTGCGCTGCTCCGTCGCATACTGCCCGAAATTTCGCCGGAAACCTTTGCCGAGCTCCTGGGCGTACAACAGCTGCCCCCGTCGGACTACAACATTGCGCACCAGAGTGCCGCCGACTTCGACATGAACCGATTGGGGCTGTTCGACATATTTCTGGCAGTCATCGCCAAAGCCTTGCAGCTGCAAGTAAAGGTGAAAACTACCGCTAGCAAGTCGGCGTTGGAGAAGACACCGTCGTTCATACGTTTGTGCAGCTCGCTGGATCTGTCTGTGCATTTGCTA
The DNA here is from genome assembly GCA_963971225.1 of Melieria omissa. Classification (NCBI taxonomy): domain Eukaryota; kingdom Metazoa; phylum Arthropoda; class Insecta; order Diptera; family Ulidiidae; genus Melieria; species Melieria omissa. The sequence goes on along the minus strand of OZ020268.1, from coordinate 2,213,254 downwards.
AAGCAAAACCAAACGAAAAAGTCACATGATGTAGAGCAGTGCCAGCCAGATGAAACGACCGATTTCGCAACGCTTTCTCACCCATTCCGTTTCGATCACAACCCCATGATCGCTACACCGGCATCCCTGGAATCCACGGACTTTGATTTAGGGCACTCAACGCTGAAAGCAACGAAGAAGGATGTAAAGAAGAATCTTAATCAGCGTTGGTTTCTCAATGGTGTCATGTCAATGAAACAGGCGGAGAGCATCATCAGTCTGATACGTGATTTGGCCAGTGTGAATATCTCTTAAAAAAAATTCCCCTAACTATTGGTTTATGTTCTTACGAAATTGTATTGCAGGGCAAACTGAGCGAAAAGTGGTCAATCATAACGAAGGCGGCCATCGCGGAATCAGTGCTCAGCTTGACGCGCCTGGATGAGGTATTCCGTAGTCCGGAGAATTGCATTAAGACAGCCACACTCTGGTTGGCGTTGGCTAGTCTGTGCGTGCTGGATCGCGACCACGTTGAGAAGCTGTCGTCGGGACAATGGTCCAAGGTGTCCGACACACGGCCGATGTGCTCCAATCATGACGACGGCGAAACTCCTGCCATCATACAGTGCGAGACCTGCGGATCACTGTGCGGCGACTGCGATCGCTTTCTGCACTTGAATCGCAAAACACGCACACACAAGCGAACCGTATGTAGTTTTAAAAGCAAGAGCGGGAGTGCTTCTGGACTAATTGGTATTCATACTCGTGCACAGGTTTGCAAGGAGGAGGAGGAAGCCATTCGCGTCGAGCTGCACGAGTCGTGCGGCCGCACCAAACTCTTCTGGCTGCTGGCTTTGGCCGATTCCAAGACGCTGAAGGCCATGGTCGAGTTTCGCGACGGAAGCCACACTATTATCTCGGGTCCCCAAGAGGCAGTGGGTCGTTGTCGCTTCTGTGGCATCACCGGAAATTCCGGTTTGCTGGAGATTGGCAATGTGTGCGCAGATGCACAGTGCCAGGAGCACGCTGCGAATTCCTGCCTGAAAACCAAGCCTTGCGATCACCCGTGCGGCGGTGTCGTGAACGAGAAGACCTGTCTTCCTTGCCTGCAGCACGTATGCCACGCGCGTGAAAATAAAGTTGCTGAGGAGCTGCATCAGCCGAAGCTGACACAGGACGCAGATGATATGTGTATGATTTGCTTTGTCGAGGCGCTCTCCTGCGCACCCTCAGTTCAGGTAGGAATTACTTAAGTCTTCTGCACAGCAACAATTGAACATGCATAATGCTCCAAAGCAATGCAAATGAGATAGCAACGGCAATAGATCTATTTTGAAAGTTTGAGTTATGTTTGTTGTTTAGCTGGATTGTGGGCACGTATTTCACTACCACTGCTCTAAAGCTGTGCTGGAGAAGCGATGGAGTGGTCCACGCATCACGTTCGGTTTTTCGCTATGTCCTATCTGCAAGGCAGACATACAGCACACGCTACTGGCCGACACGTTGGAGCCCATTAACTCGCTCAAGCAAGACGTCAAACGAAAGGCGCTAATGCGGTAAGTCTCCCAATCGCTGCATGGAAGCGAAAATTGGCTAAATTTCTTTATACTTCACTTACAGCATCAAATATGAAGGTTTGGTAAAGGACTCCGACGCCAAAGACCTCACCAACATGGCAATGGATCGCTACGCATATTATGTGTGCTTCAAGTGCCAGAAAGCCTACTATGGCGGCGAGGCGCGCTGCGATGTTGAAATCGGCGAAAAGTTTGATCCAGAAGAGCTGGTTTGCGGCGGCTGCTCCGACGTGGCGCGCGCCCAAATGTGTCCGAAACACGGCACTGACTTTCTCGAATACAAGTGCCGCTACTGCTGCTCGGTGGCAGTGTTTTTCTGCTTCGGAACGACACATTTCTGCGACACGTGCCACGACGACTTCCAACGCCTGACGAATATACCAAAGAACAAGCTGCCGCAGTGTCCGGTGGGGCCGAAGGCCAAGCAGCTGATGGGCGACGAGTGCCCACTGCACATTGTGCATCCGCCGACTGGTGAGGAATTTGCCCTGGGGTGCGGTGTGTGCCGCAATGCGCAGACGTTTTAGCAAGACACCGTTGCCGTGGCGAGCGTCGCCTTTGTTCCGCTTGAAGAGCTGTTGGAGGCGGAAATGCTCGAACTGGATAATGAGGAGTGCTTTGAGATTGTGCTGTCTGAGGACTGTGCGGAAGCGGAGGTGTGTGACAACAACCGCGGCGGCAACAGCGAGGGGCACTACAATTGATTGGCGTTAAAATTATGTTTGATTTTATACAATTTAACAGCGATCTCCAATTGGATTTCGGTTTTGTAGTCTTTAATATTATCTCTATGTTAGGTAATAAGCAAATATTCTTTACTACAGCACACGATGTGTTTCGAGCAGATTATTGCGCAGAAGAGGCGATCATAATACTCACAATCCACATACATACATTCCAATAATGCAATATTAAGTATGCTAATGCAATCGACGTGAATAAAATTACCGAGAGTAATGCAAATTAAACTGAATAAATATGCGTACTTAGAAATCGAGTACGCAAAAATAAACTCGAGAAGCGTTTTTAATGGCTAACGGATGTTTTAGATCAGCAGTTCGAAATTCCAAACGAACATTTAAGAAAAAAAAGTTTGCTCAGTCCAAACGAGAATGCTTACTGTAATTGATTGATTTCAAATAAAAACACAACAAAAATTCAGATGACTTCGCTGTTGTTGCTTGCTTTTTTTGCTGACAAAAATATATTCCTTTATTGTTATTTTTATGTTTCGTGTCATTCAACGACACATCTGCAATATTATCTTTTTACATTTACAACAAAATACAATCAAGCAATAAAATTAAAAAATATCTTCGACTTAACAAATCTTCTAGATTCCCTCTTCTGTGCTATTCCGTGTATATTGTTGGTTCGTTGCTGTTGTTGTGCTTCTGTTTGGTGTGCTGTCGCACTGTGTTGTGCCGACGTGTTTCTAGTGTGATATTTGAGGCTCCTGTTGCTCCGCTTATTGCAGTTACTAGCCGCAATCGTCGCATAATGTATGAAAGAACTCTATTACATTATTGTTAGTTGTGCTGCTGCCGTTGTTAATATTTGCCGGAAAGTTGTTTCTTATAAAGTTGTAAAAATGTTCAATCAATGTTAACAATATTTGTAACTGAAAGGGTTTGTTGTTGTGGATGCTGAAACGCTGCGCTGTTCGGTGCTCGCCCACGAGCGGTGATGGTGTG